>VWZG01007494.1:0-64647 GCA_013396735.1 Grallaria varia
GGGCACCGACCCGCGGGGACAGGGGACAGGGACCACATCCGCGGGGACAGGGACTCCCATCCACGGCGACAGGGACCCCATCCACGGGGACAGGGAGAGGGGACAGGGATGTCCCCCTGGAACAAGAATGTCCTCCTGGAGCAGGGATGTCTTCCCTGGAGCAGGGCGGTCCCCCTGAAACAGGAATGTCCTCCTGGAGCAGGTATACCCCACTGGAACAGGGATGTCCTCCTGGAGCAGGGATGTCCTCCTGGAGCAGGGATGTCCCCCTGGAACAGGTATACCCCACTGGAACAGGGATGTCCTCCTGGAGCAGGAATGTCCTCCTGGAGCAGGGATGTCCTCCTGGAGCAGGGATGTCCTCCTGGAGCAGGGATGTCCCCCTGGAACAGGAATGTCCTCCTGGAGCAGGGATGTCCCCCTGGAGCAGGGATGTCCCCCTGGAACAGGTATACCCCACTGGAACAGGGATGTCCCCCTGGAGCAGGGATGTCCCCCTGGAACAGGTATACCCCACTGGAACAGGGATGTCCTCCTGGAGCAGGGATGTCCCCCTGGAGCAGGGATGTCCCCCTGGAACAGGCTGCCCGGGTGGGCTCTGCCCCCTGCCCGTGGCTCTGCCCTTCCCCTGTCCCTCCCTGGTGTCCCCGCAGTGGGTGCAGGGACCGTGTTGGGGCACAGTGCCAGTGCCACCCCAGCGACAACAGGGCTGTGTAAGTGACAAATTGGCTTCCCGATGTTGCCCTTCTCACCTGGTGCTTCTGATGGGCAGATCTGCCCCGGGGGAGCCTGTGGAGGGGAAAGGCACCGGGAAGGGATGAGTGTGAAGCTGTTGGGTCTGGCTTTGGGGGGAAGGCGTTTGGAGCAGAGACCGGGGGGGAGTCAGGAGGTTCAGTCAGAAGAAGAGGGACAAGGTGGGGAGGAGAACCAAACCTGTGGAGTCTCAGTGCTCGGAGCAGAGGAGAGGGGCTCTGGAAACACAGCAGTGGTTGTCCACCAGCCACCAGATGATCAGGCTATTGTGTTGTTTAAAGTATATTGGGAGAGGTTGGAAGGGCGGGAAGAGAAAGGGATATAACTGAATACTGCTTCTCTCCAAGACCAGAATCTGCCTCCTGGAGCTGCTGATCATTCATCCACTGAGATACCCAGAAGGGCCACAGCACAGGGACCACGCAGTGTATTTTTCCAATAGTCTCCCTCTGGGCTGTTCGGCCTCTCGGGGGATGAGGCTCTGCTTGACTGTGTAATATGTTGTTTACTCTGTACCCTAATTTAGACCACCAATCAAGAAATACATTTTTAATATATTTTCTATGAGTATTAAGTGATTATGTAAAATACTGGGAATCAGATACAGCCTTTCTGTCCAGAAGGCAAGTGACACCTTTGCCACCTCTCTCCACACCACGTCTCCTGGATGGCACGCAGTGACTTTTAAGCTGGTGTGAACCAGCAGAGGAGGAGGCAAAAAGCTGTTGGTAACCTGAGAGTGTGCGAGCGTGTACCTTACAGAAGGCCGGGCTGCTCGTTGCACAGGCACATGGCTGGTTTTTAAACATTCTCAAATATCGAGCTAGAGAACATCAGCTCCTAGATCTGACCTTAGATCTCCCTGTTCAGATTTCTTTTTCTGTTTAACAAATGCATTTCTCTGTTTTGCTTTGGGTTCTTCTGTCTCGTAGGTGCCTGCCAGATCTATATATTCTGACTACACAGAAGCTGCATCAGTATTGCTGAGGTGAAATAATTTGTGTGTACAGCAAGCTCAAATATTACAGGGTCTCTGTCTTCTGAGAAATATTAAGCTGTGCTCTGTCAAACTACTGTTACCTGTTGGGTTTTTTTGGAAAATAACTGTGTAATTTTCAGGGCAGTGTAATTGATTATAGTTTCCTGCATATCCATCACCATTAAAGTGACTTAAGAGACCTGTACTCGGATACATTTCTGCAGACATTCATTGCATGGCTGAAAGTCTGCTCAGTCTGTTTTCTTCTGGAATGCACATATGTGGAAAACAGAAATGATACGTGATTTATTTTGCATTCTTTGTAGAAACAAATCCCTAGACTTGAATGTCTATGGAAAAAAAAATAAGATTAAAAGTCATCCATCTGACTCATCCTCCATTGCAAAACATTTTTGTTCTGTGCAATATTTATGTCAAGCATTAGAAATCACAGGTCACCTTCTTGGGTACAATACAGGTGAATTATCCCTTTTCTGGGAGTGATCCAGCGAGGCTGTTTCCACCAACCTTAATTGATTTGGGAGTATCAGACAGATCCTCGGGAAGTGCTGTCTCCAGTGGGCTCTTGCCTCCAGCTGAGTATTTCAAGTCCTCTTCGCAGAAAGGATACCAGAGACTTCCATGCACGTTTGTTCTTTGGCTGCCTGTTCGCTTTTTCCCTAGAAAGACATCTTGCCTGGAATCTGGTGTGAGAAAATACCATGGCTTTTTTTTATCTCCTTGTTTTTCTCACAGGCACCAGTGTGCTGTGGTACCTTGCTGAGTCACTGTTTTTGAGGTTAATGACTAGTGTACTCAACTGGATACTCAGTAATTAACACCCACGGAAAGGGTACTTCTCCTACATGTACTAACAGACCTATAATCTTCTGATTTGAGACAGATACCAAAAGCTTTCTGTTTCTAAGTAATGAAGAGAGAAAGGTTAACACAGACCAAAAGCAAGAATTGCAATTTCCATGTCACCATTAGGCACTGGAGCAAAATAAAATTTGCAACTGTAAAAACACTAAAAGGGGTTTTTCTTAGGACTAGCCCCTGGTGTACCTAATTGAAAAGGATATTTTGAAATAACTTGAATATCGGGAGATAATTTATTGCTTGAGCAAATGGCAAGAACTTTGCTTCTAGCAAGAGTAACTTGCACTGTGCTTTGGCAGTAAGCTCCAAAGATGAAATTCTTGACTTCATTCCACATAAGGATCCCAGCAGAGGCAAATGTACCTTTTTGAGGTTAGCACCCTTTTCAGAGATGGGTAGTTTAAAATAACAGAATGTCTGTCTTCCAGACTATTATTTTTATTTTAGAAGGAGTTTGTTCTGGGAATGCAAAAAAAAACCCCAAGAGAAATGGGAGAAAGAGCCCTTTTGTTATTGTTTCCACCCTGCTCATTTATAAGAATAGCAAATAATGAGAACCAAAATTCTAATACAAAATAAAAGCCAGGGCGATTGTGTGGATGGCAGAGGAATGTAAAACAGTTCCACAAAACTAAACCAATTTTCTCCAAACTGAATTGCTTATCAGAGGGGATTGCCTGGCTTCGTGCTCAGGGCTGCGCCTGCTGTTTAAAAAGGGGTTTCCTACGAGGTGGTTTGAGACAGAAACAGAAGGAGCATCCAAAGTGAACCAACAAGGAAAACCAGAAACCCGTGACCTTTAAAACACCAGACAGTTCAAGAGGAATGATAAAGGCTGTGCCAAAAGGAGTTAGTAGAAACCAGGGAAAAGCAGGTTTCCAGAACAGTATCAAGAGAAAATATACAGAGAAGAGGCAATAGTTCCTTTCACAAAGGAAGGAACTCCCTGCCACGTGGCACGTTCCAAAGGGGCTGAAAGGGATGCCCATTTTAATGCCTCACAACCTAAACCAGTTTCTAAAACAAAGCAGGAGACTTAAGAGGATGGAGCAGCAGCCTGACCCGACCTGCCAGCGTCAGCATCCTCCCACTCCAATGGCCAAGACAGCCTGTCCTCAGCTCTCTGCTGTTTTATCTCCTGCGTTTAAGGCCAATGCCAGAACCATCCTCGCTGGTACCAGGAGGTCAGGGGGTACATGAAAATGTTGGTAAGTTAGCTGGTCCTGAAAAGCTGAAATTTGAATTTTTGTCGCTGATGGAAACCATTGTGTAATTAATTGGCAGCTATTTCTTAAAAATAGCATCGAGTTCAGGAACTCTGGGAAGTGAAAAGAAAGAAAAAAAGCTGGATGGCATCAGCAGAAGTTTTCCCAGAAAAGATGAAAAACTAATTTAACTGCATTTCTTGTTTTTCTACTTGGTTATAATACAATTATGAAGTAAAAATATGAGCAATTTTATCAGGGGAAAAAAAAAAAGGAAAAACAATCAGACCAACAAGGAGGAAAGAACTTCAGAGTCTTGATCTATTGACTCGTGTGGATCTATGGTAATTTACAGCAGGGGATAACTTGGTCCCTGGAGAACAGGACAGTCACAAGCAATAAAGCTGAACATGTGTATCATGTATGGCCAGAGAAACTCAAGAACTTTTGGATCCCTCTAGTTCCTTGGGATTTCTTAATAAACACCCTGGTGGAAGCTGAATAACCTGTGCTTCTAATTGCTTGAGATGCCTTATCCCACACCACGAGCACTGGTGAATGGCTGTACTCACAAATACAGAGTAAAACAGGTATCTCTGGGTTGCAGGAAGCTTCATTTGAATGCTTGATTCCAAATTATGTGGCTAGAAAAAATACTGTATCAATTGTGAATACTGTAAAGGATGGTGATAAATGGCAAGATCAGAGTTAGTGTCATTGTGGATGGAGGATCTTGGAAGGTTCAATGTTGCAGTCCACTTTTACTGAATATCTAATATCCAAGGTATCAAATAAATAGTATATTAATGAAATTTGGAGAGTACCTTAAATTTGGGAGAACCACAAATATTCATGTTTGTTGAGGAACAAATATAGAGGACACCAAGAACAAGATTTGAAAAAAAAAAAAAAAGGAAAAAGCAAAAGGAAAAAGAAGAGTCATAGAAAAGAGTCACAGAATCATTAAGGAGGAAAAAGCCCTCCAAGCTCGTTGAGTCCAACCTCAACCCGTGCCCAGTGCCCGCCTGGTCACCCAGCCCTTGGACACCTCCAGGGATGGGGACTCCACCACCTCCCTGGGCAGCCCCTTCCAAAGCCCGACCACCCCTCCTGTGAACAAATTATTCCTGAGAAAGAGAGGAGGCTGAGGTAATTAATTATAATCACTTTGGAAGCGAAGCACTAACTGCAAATTACAGTTCTTCAGTTCGCATCCTGAAAAGTGAACTGGTCTTCTAAGGTGAAATTCTGACCTCAATTACATATAAATGAGAAAACTATTATTTTCTTCGGGAAATTCATCAGGTTTTTCACTTTGAAATGGGATTTTTTTTAGAAGTGAATAAGAGATTTAGGAGCATACATCTGCCCTTTGCTCCCTTCAAAAACTGTTCACTGAAGCATATTGCTAAGTAGGTAGGATATGTCTCTGCCCTGAATTTGGTCACCTTTCTTAGCAGAAAATACTATTTCAGTGATGCCCAGTTCAGGCTGCACCATCATATGCTATACCAGTTCTGCTGGTGGGTCACAGTGAACAGTCAATTTACACCTTCTCTTCTCTCCCACCTTCGCCAAAAAGGACGGGAAAGAAACACAAGAATGGCTTTTTCCAGCCTTTTAAATCAATGTTTAAGGAAAACTATGTTTTAGCCCAACACAGGTTATGATATAGGGAGAACTACGTGAAATTTAATAGCCTGGGTTAGCCAGAAGGTCAGACTACCTGATCCTGGTCTTTCCTGGCCTTTTAAGTCTACGAATAAATTAGAAACCTGATCTCTCAAAGTTTTAATTTCAGAGCGGTCTTTGTAGAAAGGGGTGGAGTGGAATTGCTAATGAATTGCATCCTCCTCTAACATTCTTTTTTCTCCCTGAGAAACTGTTTCTTTTGAAAGACAGTGTTTAGTTCCACATCTTCTAAATTACAAAAAATTTATATCTCTTTGTGTTGCACACTGTACTGTGTGCCAGCACAGCAATTATTAAAGCATTTTTATTGATATTACACAGCTCTTTATGAAATGTGAATTAAATTTATCATGAAAATTGATTTTTAATGACAGCTCTAGTTTAAATTTCTGAAGTTCATACCTTTCCACTGTTTTTTGTTGGCACTAGAGTAGGGCAGCTGCAGTACCTTTATTTGTTAGAAATAGGTTAGGAAATATCCTGTAGTTTACTGACATTTATCAGTGTGATTCTGCAGATGAAAACAACTCAGTTTTCTATTGAAGGTCATGTGGAGAGAGCAGAATGGGGTTAACTGGTCCAAATCTGCACACTTAGGCATTTACAAGAGTGTCTTGATTTTTCAAGCTGTCGAATGTGCTCAGCTCATTCTGCTTTTCTGCGGATTCTGGGACACCACATCCCTGGAATTAATCTGTCATCCTCTGCCTCTTTTCCCCTATATATTATCTTTCCTTAGTACTATCTAACTGCTGAGGGTAACTTTTGGGTTAGCAGGCTGAACAGGACACTGGATGCTAAACCAGTTAACACTGCAGGGAATCCTGCTTTTAATCCCCCTGAGTTTTCAACTGCTGCAGTTGGAGAGGGCAAGAGAATTTGATGGGGCTGCTGTTTGACGTGTCGTATCAACGTGCTTTGATGGAAACAGTCGTCTGACGTGGAACATGCAGGAGCAGAGTCCAGTTTGCAGCGTGACCAGGTCTCTTCTAGCACTGAGTAAGCTGAGAACAGAAAGGAACAATGAGAAATAAAATGCAACTATTGACGGCTCCAAACAACATTACACCAATGGAGCATCAAGCATGCTTAGTGCTCAGGTAGCTTCCAGAAGGAAAGCAGGTCTCTGTTAGTGTAAGCTACTGTGGATAAAACCTCCAGCGTGGCAAAAAATGTCACTTTTGCTTCTCCAAAACTGTTATATTTCTGTAAGACACATCTATTGCGAGGGAAACTTATGGACACTACGAACTGACCAATATGATCATGGTAATGCCGTTTATTGTTGTGAAAACACCCCTTAAATAACCCAGATAGCTCACACACTGCACACACACTGCAAACCACCCCGGGACTGCTTAATGCGAATAACACACAACTCTATTGGTGTAAAATAAAGTCCTCGTGATCTCTCTCTGTGCCGTTGTTTTCCAATTCTTCTGCTGCAGCTTCTCTAAGTTTACATTCCTGTCTCTGTTGATCTCCACAGAGGCTTCTTAAAAGTCGCTTTTCACTGCAGTCTGAAAGGCCTGGCAGCATCACTGCATCTAAAGCACTGAGGTCGCTCACATGTCCATTTTCTGCAAGAAATTCCCCAACACACATCTGTGCAGGAGCTGGGGGGGAGGATTGGATTGTTTTTCATTGGCTGATGGGGGAAGGATTATTGGTTGTTGTTAAAAATGGTCCCAAGCAAACTTTTACAAGGTCTTCAGTGACTAATAAAACCTGAGTCTTTGAAAATCTTCTACAACATCAAGTTGTTGTTAAGAGATAATTCTCTTCGATCCAGATGCTTCCATCTGAAGTGCAGTGCAGAGAAAAGAAAAAGGGAAAAGGAAATTTGATGGAAAGACCCTGAAAGGTGAGGGAGACAAAATCTGCATTTCTCTTGCTTTAACCCTTCATGTGCTGAACTTGGGGACTGAGGAAGTCCCGTGCCCAGTGTGACCTGTGCTGAGATGTGGGAGGAGGACAGTCCTGTCCAGGCTGCGTGGGGTATTGGCACAGGAATTTCATCTGAAAGGTGATAGTAGATAGGGTGGGGTTATCTTGTTCCTGGTATAATCTCTGTAACAGTGAATGCCTGATCACAGATCTGTGAAAGTGCCTCTTTTTTACAGGAGTGCCTTGACATTCAGGCAAAGGATTTTGATCGTCCTCAGCAGTTTTGGGATATTCTGTAGATGTAAAAGGCAATAAAATCCTTTCGTCTGTGATTTATATTGTATCTTTCCATCTATTTTTCACCTCTTCCCGCACTCAGACCCAAGGGTCTGTTCATGAGCACTGAGTGAGATAAGGTGTGGAGGCATTTTCTCACAGTCCTGCAAGAGGTGGTCCAGCTGCTGCTCATACAGTGATGCAGCATCTCCCTCCAGAGAGGGATGGACATGTTTTCCTGGCCACCCATCCCTTGGGTGTTTATCTTGGTTTGGCCATTATTTCCCCCCTTCTGCCTGTGCCCTCTTGCATCTTGTTCCTCACCTCTGGACTTTAGTCTGGAGAAATGGAGATTTCAGTCAGAAGCAAGTTTGTTTGTTTGCAAACAATAAATCATGGCAGCCTTGGTCATGGGACACCAAAACCTTCTGCCTACTTGTGATACCTGGAAATCTAAGGCACCTTTAAAAAAAACCAGAATGGTTTGGTTTGGAAGGGATCTTACAGCTCATCGCGTTCTGTCCCCTGCCGTGGGCAGGGGCACCTTCCACCAGCCCAGGTTGCTCTGAGTCCCATCCAGCCTGGCCTTGGACACTTCCAGGGATGGGACAGGCACAGCTTCCCTGGGCAGCCTGTTCCCAACATACAGATCTGATACATGCTGCAGATGGTATTCAAGCAGCCCCAATATTTACAGAACTTCACTGATAATGTCTCACTGTTTACTTGCCCCAATCTAAAATATCCCAACAGCAGACTCTGTATATGTTCTGTTCTGAGAAGGCAATCCCTATTTATCTTCCATGAATTTGAAAAAACACCAAGCTCCTTGAACAAAAAATGAAAGTAATAATGAGGCAGACACAAGCAGTATAAATCAATATACCACTATTGGTGTCAACAGGGCTGTGCAAATATATACTCCCTGAGGATGACATATAAAATCAAGCCCTAACTTTGTATGGAAAAAGATAGAAACTACAGCAACAGTATTAAATACACTTTTCAGCTATGCTCAGAATGGATTTTGAAATAAGTCATTGGTGTACTAAGTAATCTGAGAGGGTTGTGAATTCTTCTGTGAGCACGTTGCATCAGGAGACAGAAGAAAAATCAAAGCACAGCCTTGCAAGTAACATTTCCCCTGATATTAACAATAAAACTGTAACACTTCTTGGTTTTAAATAACAAATCCAACCAGTTTTTCCAGGTTGTTGTAAGTTCTGCTCTGCCCCAAAGAGCGAGGGCTGCGACAGCGCTGGGACAAATGCCCCTGCAGGTAAGTGATTGGTGTCAGCATTGGACAGCTTAAGAGTTTCACTGAAAACTTCATTATCTCGGAAATAATTTCTGGCTGCAACGAGCACTGTGGTTGTACTGCAGGGAAAGCTCCCAGCGAGGTGCTGTGTCGCTTGGACAAAGCCCCTGGAGACTAATCGGGAAACACCCCAGTCCCATCAGTGAATTGCTGCTCTTTTGGGCAGAAGAAGCTGTTGGGCTCACACAAAGCTGTGGTGGTGACAGAACGACGTGTCTTTTGGTTAAGCTGCTGGTCCAACACTTGTTTACCAGTACAAGCCTTACCATATGTGTGGAGCCCCTTTGTGATCTGATGAGTTCCTCCCGACTCTGAGCTTCTCTGCTGTCAGACCTGACCACAGAAACAGGGTAAACAAAGGTAAGGGAAATAAAAATAAATTACTTAATAAATCAACAGCTTTGAAATGAATGCATTGTGCCTGCCACGTAAGTTCATGTAACAAGACTTGTATGAGTTAGATATTCACCTAGTATTCATTTCACAGATGAATTATACCTCGTACACATTAAATGCCAAGATCAGCTTAACTCCTGTGTCCTGAGAAGAACAAAAAAGAGGAGAAATTATTGCTGCAGCAAAGAGTAGAAGTGTTAAAAGGCACAAAAGGGTGTTCAACTAATAAACAATTTTCAGTAAAGCTAATAAAACATGGCCACTTCATTATTCATTCATGAGGAAAGGCTGAGTTCAGACACTGTGTTTCAGTAGAGAAGATGGTCTATAATATCCTGTCTCTTGTTCATTATTCCCACAATCTCCAAACACATCTTGTTTATGTAGGAATTCTTTTAGTGCACTGAAGACCAACTCAGCGAAGTCAAAGAAGAAATCCCTGCTGTTTTAATATACTTTAAATCCAGTCCTGATCACTCTCTTCCTAATTCTGGGGTGGAGCACTGCACAGTGCAGGAACCTCATGCTGACAGCACTTGGTGCTTTCCAGGGAATAACCTCTCCCTTCGTTCCCTGAATCCTTATGAAAACCCTGGGTCTGCTCCTCCTGAATTCAGTTGCAAGACTCTCTTTGTCTTTAATTTGTAGCAGGACTGTAGGATCAGATGAAGAGCGACATCAGATTTGTGATCCGTTTTCTGGCTCTGGTTCTGACACGCATCGTGAATAGCTGGGTGCAAATTACTCCGGTCATTTGTTCTTCTCTCCGACTGTCCATGGAAACAGGGGTGGAATTAATTTCCCTGCTTGCCAGTGCCTGGTGCCACTCACAGACAGCAGTGGTGAGCCAGGCTGTGGTGGGCTGGGGCCACGCTGTCTCAGGCACTGGGTGAGCAGAGCCTGCCAAGGTCGGCCAGAGAATGTGGATACAATCAGTGGGAATGTTAATAGGCATCCACATCACCAAGGCATATTTAAAACGTCATCTTTGAGCAGCACCAGCCATAATCACTCCAGGTTTTTTCCCCTGGTCGTTTTCTCCTGTGTATCCAGTTCACCACTCGCTCTTTGCATTGCTCCTGCCTCTTTTCAGGCAGAGACCTTCGAGCCATGAAACTTCCAGGAGTGTAACATGCTGTCAAATGAGGCAAAACACCAAATAATTAAATAAACAAGCAGCACCAGGGTCCATTGAAGAAAGAGTTTGGTTGGGCAAAAGCTATTTTTTTTTCACCTTATTTTCATCTTCTCCTTTTCCTGTCGGAGTGCTCTTGCCATTTAAAACTTAATCCCTTGATTTGACATTTCCCCCTGTCCTCTATGCCACTTGCTACAATTACTCTTCTGCTTTTTTTTTTTCCAGATTGATATTTAATTGTTATTTCTCAGAAAAAAAAAAAATCCAGTTAAAAACCGACTGCCGTGGATAATTGAAGGGGGCAAGGGAGGAAAATGGGATAAGGGAGGTTTATTGCTTGTAAGGGCACAATTGAGGTAATAAAGGAAAACCGCAGGTTCCAGCTGTAAGGCTTGGTCAGGTCTCTCCAACATCAGACAGGGGGATCATGAACCCCTTGGGGTTGGTGTAATCCATGTGTTCTCACTGCTGGGCACTGTGCAAACAGTGGCTCTTGCATGGGGCCATTTCTTCTGTAGTCTGTCCCAAACCAAATAATAGCAGCAATAACTTCATAATAAAAAAATATGAACCATCAAATAGTGTAAAAATGGTATATAGACTTTAACAGCACACCTTAGAAACTTGCAGTAATAGGTCTATCAAGGACCAGCCTTCGAAGGTCCCTCTCACAGAGCTGCTGAAGAGCTGTCCCAGCCCTGGGGCACCACAGAATCAAAGAACCACTTGGGCTGGTGACCTGTGGGGTCATTGAGTCCAGCCATTGTACACTCAGAGAACGACAGAATGGTTTGGGTTGGAAGGAGCCTTAAAGCTGGTCTGGTTCCACCCCCTGCCATGGGCAGGGACACCTTCCAGCAGCCCAGGTTGCTCCAAGCCCTGTCCTAACTAGCCCTGGACACTCCCAGGGATGGGGCAGCCACAGCTCCTCTGGGCAACCTGTGCCAGGGCCTCACCATGAAACAATGGCTGGTATTACATGCACTGAATTTCTCTGGGGATGCCACAGCAAAGCAGAATCTGGAAATGCTGGACACAGTTCCAGTAGGAAATACTTTTTCTGAACATCCTAAATTAGTAGGGCTTTATTATTTCAGCCAACTGTAAAATCAGAACGTGACTCACTAACCTGACAATGTTATCTTGTCAAGGTCTCAATTTGTTGACTGTTGGAAGGTTTTTTCTTCTTGTTTTCTACCTGCTTTTGGTTTATACTCAATTCTCTTTTCGTTTCCCTTTCTATTGATTTTGCAATTTTCCTTTCTGCTTTTCACATTTCACACACAGATTTCAGTGGTTTGGCTTCTTTTCTTCCTGCATTGCTATTTAATACGTGCATTTGTCTCCATGCTTAAACATATGGGGTCTCAGTATCTTATCAGCTTCACAGAACTCTCACCAAGACTTTTCTTCTTTCGTTTTCACTTGGGTCACACTAATGGTGTTCTGACAGCTAAATGTTGGGACCTCTTTTCAACTAAATTAATCAAATAGAAAAGTAGAGTACAGGGGTTCCTTTGATATCTCCTCTGGTCTTTAAGCAAGTTCACAGGCTCAGAGATTACAGCCATATTTATAGCATCGCTGAAGAAATGTCAGCATTTTAAGCTGAAAGTCTTATTCCCTTATTTATTTTCAACATATTAACATAAAGGGAAGTACAAATGCAGGAGTGTGAAATATGATTGTCACCGGGCTCAGTATTTCAAATGGATGCAATATTCATGGGTACAGCTCAGAAGAGAGAGGCTGCAGCTGTCTTCAGGCCTTGGATTTAGCACGGAGCAGCTGGGCTTGCACGGGCCCTTCCACGCAACAGGCTACGAGCTGCTCTCCTGATGCTCTGCCAGCACCGTCAGCTCCGGGCACAGCATCCCTGTGGCTGTGGGGCAGAGCCCAACACCATCCCTGTGGCTGTGGCTGTGGGGCAGAGCCCAACACCATCCCTGTGGCTGTGGCTGTGGGGCTCTGCCCAACACCATCCCTGTGGCTGTGGCTGTGGGGCTCTGCCCAACACCATCCCTGTGGCTGTGGGGCTCTGCCCAACACCATCCCTGTCACTGCAGGGCTCTGCTTACACAGCATCCCTGTGGCTGTGGGGCTCTGCCCAACACCATCCTTCTGACTGTGGGGCTCTGCCCAACACCATCCCTGTGGCTGTGGGGCTCTGCCCAACACCATCCTTCTGACGGTGGGCCCCTCCCCAACACCATCGCTGTCACTGCGGGGCTCTGCCCAACACCATCCTTCTGACTGTGGGGCTCTGCCCAACACCATCCCTGTCACTGTGGGGCTCTGCCCAACACCATCCCTGTCACTGTGGGGCTCTGCCCAACACTATCCTTCTGACTGTGGGGCTCTGCCCAACACCATCCCTGTCACTGCAGGGCTCTGCCCAACACCATCCCTCTGACTGTGGGGCTCTGCCCAACACCATCCCTGTCACTGCAGGGCTTTGCTTACACAGCATCCCTGTGACTGTGGGGCTCTGCCCACCACCATCCCTGTGACTGTGGGGCTCTGCCCACCACCATCCCTGTCACTGTGGGGCTCTGCCCAACACCATTGAAATTAATTTACCTAGGCTGAGTCTCAGAAAATTAATTCTTATTTCACAGAGTAAGTGGAAAGTTTGGGGAGGATTTGCTGTGCTCACCATGCAAATGAGAGTTCAGAGCTGTCTGAGCACTGTGTGCATCCCAGGCTACAGCGTGGGGCTGCAACAGACACTGAAGATCTGTATTACAAAGATAAAGAGGTTTGGATCAAACAACATGAATTATTATGGGTTTGGGTTTTTTTTCATTTGCATTATTTAAACCCTCACAGGCAGTGTCAGGTGTTGCATTTTGCCAGGAAGCTCTTTCAGAAACACTTCAGACATTGTTTTCTGTGGAAGGAGCTATTGTTTTCTCAGAGTGATTCTCCACTTTTGGTAGCTTAGCCAGACTAAGGCTGTACAATAACAAAGTTGTGACAAGAGGATTTATTGACTGATTTATCATTTTTCTCCAGAGGAGAAAAGATTATTCTGCCCAATTTTATGTTGACTTAAAAGTAGAAACCCTCACTAGTAAGGATCTAGTAGAACACTCCTTTTTATCAGTGTGTGGGAGACACTGGGAGGACTGTCATTGCCTCTCTTCTGAGGAGCCAAGCTGATCTTTCCAGAACTTAGGAGTGCTGTAACAATGGAGATAAATGAACAACATTGCAGGGAGAATGATCAACCTTGGAGCAACCAAAATTTAGGGAAAGCCAAGAGCGGACTTTTATTTGTGTCATAAGCAATAATGATGTATAAATCAAGAGACAGTGGCAATATAATAACCACCAAAATAATTTACAAGCACAGTATTGTAAATTTTAGACAATCAAAGTTACAAACCCTGGGAGTACAAGATTAATTAAATTTTGACAGAAGACAGTATTTTCAAAATTGAGTGAGATGATATTCTTTGAAGAATCCTGAGTAATAAAATTACATAAAATTCAGGGATACCAGCTCTTTCAGATTTATAGATCTGCAACATCAGGCTCTCTACTTGCTTTGCTTTACTGGCCATACAGCTTGCCTATAGGAAAACAAACAAACAAACCAACAAAACAAAACAAAAACAAAAAAAAAAGGAGAAAATAAGGCAAAAGACAAGTGGTCCATAAAGGATAACCAAGTTGAACAGGGTTGTGTTTTCTTGTTTTCTTGCCTTTCTCTACTCTGATCTCCCTTCCCTCCCCCTCAAGCTCTGCTTCTCACCAGGGGTTGATGAAGGCCCGTCTGGACTGTTTTTATTATTACTGTTTTATTAAGAGTTCAGTTCCTCCTGTGTCTGAAACACTCTGCGATAGCTGGAGAATAAGTCAAATGTGACACTACATAAAATAAGAGACTTGAGTAACTGCGATAGGAAGAGATTTACAATCAGGGTGTGTAAAGCTTTGCGGTGATGTTTTTTGTTAACACTTAATTTCACTTCTGTGGCTGGACTCACATTTTCCTGTTTTAAACTTTCACCCAGATTCTCCCTTCTGATACACTGAGAATGCTGAATAAGAGCATTTCTTGAGACACCCGGTTGAAGAATTAACACGTGAGTGGTCTGGCTGAATTACTGGGCCCAGAGGAAGAGTCTGGGGATGGAAACCCCAGATGATGGGACCACCTCAGGCTCTGGGAGCTGCTCTCAGCCAGGTGAAGCACGGACCTGCTGAAAGGCACTGCAGAGACAACAGCAGGTGAGGACAACCCAAAGCAAGGACAGATTGTGCCCACGTCCCACGTGGAAGGTTTCACTCCATGAGTTTACTCTCAGCGAGGATGCTGTAACACTTCTAGTGAAAACAGAACTGATCTGTACCTTTTTAAAAAGAGGTTCCCTCACCCATCTTCTCCTCCCATCAACCTTTAAAGAGCTGCCATGCAGCAGGTTTTATTTTTGCTGAATCCTAGTTTAGAGTGTGAAACAGAACAACCAGGGATGCATTTGAGAGGGACTCAATTTTCAGCCCAATGCACGAGCAAACCAAACTCTCTCTGAACACCTCTATCCAGCACCATCTTTTCTTGTTCCCACATCTCTCTGAGCGTCACCTGAGCAAATGATGCTCTGGCAGTAAAGACAACAAAACAATATTCATGTTCCACGGTGTGTTAATAAAGCACCATGTGGCTCCAGTCCAGTGGCCAGAACCTCACAGAGACTCCCCTGGCAGGGAAGCAGGAGGTTCCTCCATCAGGCTGCCATATCCCAGCCCCATCCTGTCTCGTTCTTCACGCTCCCCTGGCTGCGTTCACTCCCTCACTTTCTCATCAGACAAGCCTTCCAGGGCAGCAAAAACACTTCATGTTTTACATGTGCACAGTAGCAAGTACAATGCAATTCCTGCCCTTAGGCATTCACACAAAACAAGTCTTAAAAGAAGTATTACATTTTTGCCTCTGCATATGGCTCTGTGTAGAACGTGGCTCTGAACTTGGCTTGGCCACAGCTACCTTCTGTGTACAAACAGGGCAGAGGGAAGCAAGTCTGTGGGAGCTTTAGGAGTGGGTAAGGAGAAGGGCTGCACGGTGGTTGCACAGAGTGCTGGAAGGCTCCTTACCTTGGCATGACTTGCAGAGGAATTTCGGCAGCAAGGGGAGGTTGGATGGTTGGGCGCTTGGAATGCTGGTCACTGCTGAGCCCTGGAAGCACCTGAGACCTTGCTGGGTCCAACCAGGCACCTCAAGCACAGCTCTTGTGAAAAGCTGAGCAGACAGTTATCGGCCACCACTGCCATGCTTGCCCCAGGGCAAGAGACAGCAAGAAGGCTGTCAGAGGCCACCACTGGGGTGATTTTGACGGTTGACAAATATGCTGGTGGAGAATAACCCTTTCATCAAAGCAAAATTAATTATGGATGAGATTTGAAGGAAGCACTCAGGAGTGCTGTGTTTGGTTGTTAGGTACTGGTGGTCCAGGTTTTCAGGGTCACCACTAAAGGGGATGTTTAATGCCCAGGTGACACTCCCCTTTGATTTCAAGCTCCTTTTAAAATTAATTTGCACACTTCCTAGCTAGCTGGATTAGTAACACACACCAGTGCTCCTCTCAGCTCCCTTTCCTTTTCCTGCCTTTGAATATTCCAACTTCTCCCTTTGCTCTCGCTTATCTGAGATCTTCTGTCTATCTGCAGTGTTTTCTCTCTGTACTGCTCTCATTTCCCTTCTCTGTCCCTCCACCTAATCCTTATCCTTCTCTCTGCTTCTTTAATCCTGTCTGCCCAATTATGCAAAATGCGCATTTACATTTTGACAGGGCTCCTTTACCCCTTTTCACGTTGTTGTTTGTAATACAAATCACTCCCCTCTGCTTCCCCCAGTTCCTGCTGCCTCTCAGCCTCCTCACTGGGATGTGGTGGCTCAGACACGCTCCCTCCTCCAGCCCTGAGCTGGAGCCCTGACCCTGGGGCTGTGCAGCACAGACAGCTCAGAGGGGCCCACTGACCTCCTGCTGCTGCGCTGGCCGAGAGGAGAATCATGGAATCAAGGAATGGTTTGGATTGGAAGGGACCTTAAGCTCAGATCATTCCAACTCCCTGCCGTGGGCAGTGACACCTCCCCTAGACCAGGTCACTGAAGGTCTTATCCAACCTGGCTTTGAGCACTGCCAGGGTTGGGGCATCCACAACTTCCCTGGGCAACCTGTGCTGGTGTCTCACCACCCTCTCAGTGAAAAATTTCTTCCTAACATCCAGCCTAAATGTCCCCTCTTTCAGTTTGAACCCATTACTTCTTATCACTACAGTACCTAATGAAGTCCCTCTCTGGCTCCCCTGTAGGTCCCTTCAGTCACTGGAAGGTGACTGTGAGGTCTCCCCACAACCTTCTCTTCTCCAGGCTGAACAGCCCCAACATTCTCAGCCTGTCTCCATAGGGAAGGCTCTTCAGTTCTCTTCATGGCCCCCTCTGGACCTGCTCCAACATTCCATGTCCTTCTCCTGTTGTGGGCACCAGAACTGTACCCAGTGCTCCAGGAGGGGTCTCACAAGAGGAGAGGGGGAGAATCCCCTCCTTGACCTGCTGGCCACGCTCCTTTGGATGCAGCCCAGGATTCCAGTGGCTTTCTGGGCTGTGAGTTATCACTGCTGGCTCATGGTGAGCTTTTCATCAACCATCACCCCTAAGTCTTTCTCCACAGGGCTGCTCTCAGTCACCTCTCTGCCCAGCTTGTAGCTGTGTCTGGGATTGCCCTGATGCAGGTGTAGGATCTTGCACTTGGCTTTGTTGAACCCACAGTATCTTTAAAAACAAAGTTCAGGTAGAGAAATTGTATGCTGTTTCTTCCACAACTCAAGATTCTGCAACAGCACCTTGAAATTTAAGTTGCATTTACTGTTATGGCACTCGGCACCAGGTATTATATTCCCACATCTCTATAGTATATAGGGGTTTTCCAGTAGAGCAGCATCAGTTTCTGCTTTCATTCCCTCTCCTCCTTGGAGGAGATTTGTTTCTGAAGACTAGTGTTTTATTTGGGTAAGGCCTTATTTATCTTTATTCTAAGTACATCCTGCTCTGCGTTTACATTGGAGAAGGTGAGGTCAGGGAAGTATACATCTTATTTACACTGGAAAGGGCTGAAGTCTGAGGGCTCCTGGTGAGAAGTCTCCCAGCAGTAGGCATTATGCTTACTGCTCTCTCAGGATGACCTTCTTTAGCTCCTGCATTAGTTCATTACCTCATCTCCCACGAAAGCTTCGCATTTGTGACACGTTACACCGTGGCAAAATTATATTTAAAAGTGCAAAAGCCATCTTATCTTCACTGGACCGAGGCCAGACTTACACAGAGCCCCACTGGCATCTCCAGTGTTAACCATCTCCATAACGCTGCCAACAGAGAGGGGATGTGTGCTCGGTACCTACAGATGCTGCAGCAGCCCCAGGAGATGAGCAGCACCCAAGGTCACAGAGGCAGAGGCTGGGAGGGCAGCGCCATCACCCTCGGGTGGCAGAGGGCAGAAACAATTAGCTCAGCAAGGAGCCTTCAGGAAAGCCAGGAGCTTGGGCACGGAGCCTGGGCACCCCAAACCATGAGCAGAGTTTGCTGCCGGATTTACGTACGTAAGAATTTTTATAGCAGGAAAGTATTTTTCCTCTTCTTTCTCTGTCAAGCTTGAGTGAGTGCACGGTTACACGACAAAATTGTCTTTGCTTTCCCACAGTGGTGTCCTTGCCTGGTTTCCATCACATCCCCCATTCTTCTTTGCCATCTCCAGAACTGCTGCAGCCCCCCATCTTTCCTCTTCTTCTCTTGGCCTAGACAACATGGAAAAGTCACACTGCTGAGGGTGAAGTCAGTATGTCAGAGCGGTGTCCTCTCCTTACAGCTCCCTATTTTTCTACAACACACATTTACCTTTGAACTTGTGTTTTAATCTCTCTTTTATCAAGCTCCAGATAAAGCCCCCATTGGTTTTCTATCCAGTCCAGCCACTCATTTGCATTCCTGGTGCCTGCCTTTCTGTACTTAGATTCAACTTCCTTCCCTGCCTTATCACCCCTCTTGTCTGCTACCTTCAGCTTAGCAGTTTTTATCTCCCTTTTTTCCTGCCCCTTCTCCTTTTTCTGTCCATTTTTAGCACCACTAAACCTCCTGCAGCTCTGAGCAGTGCCGAGCATCCCCCGTGTGCCCTGCTGGAGGATTGGCCAGCACTGGGCACATTCTGGGAGATGGAAGCACTGATGTGCCACCGACCAGCGCAGCCGTCGCATCGGTCCTGGGGGAAATCACAGCGAGATGATCTACAGCGCTCAGCCTCCTGTTTTAACCCTGGCTGCTTGGCTCCTGCTGGAGAGAGGGACACTCGCACGGGCAGCTGGAAAGGAGCAGCCTTTTGTTGTGGTGGGGCTGTCTCATCGCTGATGTCCCCGCGTGGGCTCTGGCGTGTGTGGGATGCTGCTGCTGCTGGCAGGGGTGTGGGGATGCTGGAGCAGGGGATGATGAACACTGACGGCCAGCACTGGCGAGATGAGCCCGGTAATGGCCGCGTGTTGCTTTTTCCGCTTGCAGAGCAGAGCAATAGCCATACGAGAAAGAGAAAGGTCAGATACTGAGGGAAATGGAAGATACTTAAAGGTAAATGTCAGGACATCAATTTGGCGAGCTAAAGAAATATTTCCCCCTTGTCACGTTGTGGGCCTCCCGGGCAGTGTGGGAGGGCTGGGGGTGCCCAGCTCAGGGATGGTTTGTCCGAGCAGCCCTTCGGCATCACTCGGCACGAGCACCGAGTCACGTTTGAGCACGATTGATGTCGTCATGGATCACTCGCTTATTGAGACTTAGGGGTGAAAACCCGCCCGCGATGATTCACTGTCACGGTTGCCGTCATCACCTTTGCTTGGCTGTAACCATTTCTTCTGGAGCACTGGGGCCTTGGGAGTTAAAAGCTCAGCTGCAGCTTCCCACCCCGGGCTGTTGGGACTTGTATTCCCAGCGCAGCAGTCACGGGTCAGGCTCTGTCGTACACACGTCCCAGGAGGCTGCGTGTGCGGAGAGCCTGAGAAACCCTGGACACTGCTTTGAACTTCAATTATTAATACCCACCTCCAGGCTTCCTCGAGAAGATGGGCTGAAAACCACAGTCTGTGCTTCACTCTGAGGATACTCCACCTTTATGTTTGTGTCAAAACAGGGGACTTTCACAAATGCCTTTGTCGCCGTGGGCTTGAATTGTGTTCTGGGAACTTGGTGCTCCTCTGCATCGCAGCAAACAACAGCACATTTCTACGGATTTATTAATCGGTTTTGTGTGCATTTATTTTTCTGTAGTGGTTTAAGCAAATAAAAGAGAGTAACCAGAGGATTTTTACTGAGTTAATTAAAGAGGAGAGCAGTTTCAGGCAAGCATGACATTAAAGACTTGCCAAATACCTCTTTTCTGAAAATACTACCAGCCGCTTTTAAGTCTGTTCCAATTCTTAGGCTTTAATGGAAAGTCCTTTCCAGACCAACTGGTTCAAGTTCCAAAACAAGTTGTCTGTCAGCAAGTTTGTAAAGGGGAATGGGCAGGAGGAAAAAGGGAATTTATGGGGAAAATAGAGAAAAGAGTGCATTTGAGAGAATAGTTTAAAAGTACTGTGAGTGTCCCCCTCCCAAAGCATTGTCAGTAACTTTGTTCTGTCTGAGGCTCCCCATTCAGGGGTCATGTGATGATCCAGTCTTAGAGACTTCAAAACTCAGTCTGAATTTGGCCCTGGATGTCTAAAATCTGTTTGATTTAACATTCTTGCACTCTTTTCCCATGTTTTAAAGCTCTGTCCTGCTGTGCTGGCTTTGACAGGAAGCCCAAAGCAGTCATCAGTTTCTATAACCAAGAAATTTGCCACAAACAGCTCTTTATTAAAATCAATGAGACATCTGACCTGTTAATTTCTGAAGTAGCCTCCTGTCTGCAGAGAGACTCTGCAATATTGCCTGGCCCTGGGAGGTGAGAAATGACACTTTGTATTGCTCACAGGGTGCTAAAAACTTATAGATGTGAAATAGATTGGGAGGTCTGCCAGTACAAAGTTAATGGAAGTTCTCATAATTTCCCCAAGTGACATAAGTGACCTGGGCTTGAAGTGAAGCCAGGTCTGGCTTCACATCATCTAGCATTTCACTAAATGTTAACCCATTGAGATAGAATTTTTATTAGGTATGCCAGCATTTCATAATTTACCACAACCTCTAGATATACATTTTCCTTTTGCAGTCCAGGAGATGTTTATTATGGTCTTTTGAGATGCATTAAAAGGGTGTTAGAACAAATAAAGCTCCCTTCCTTAATCTCCAGACAAGCTGCAAAAGCAATTTAATATCAGCACACTGGATACCTGGTGTGCTGCTTGAACACATAAGGATCCAACAAGTACACTCCAGTGCTCTCGAGGGCAGATGTTTGATGACTTAGAGCTGCTGCAGTGGGAGAAGGTAACAGGAGGATGCCGAGGGGACACAGCCCTTTGCACAGGCAGCCCACCAACAGAGTGTTATTTTTCTAAAGTGTACCCACTCAACCCAATGGCACCCACAGCGGGGAAACAGAAGGTAAATTAGTGACCTTTCAGGCCCAGATGTTAAGAGAGTAGAATAGCTGAGAAATCCAAGGGCTAAGGTCAAGATAAAGAGTGCTGCATAAATGCAACAGCTGGAAGGCACTGAGAAGGCATCAGAGACAGTGAGCACCAGGAATATATAAATCACTCGGAGCAATCTGCTGCTGCACGGCGTGCTGGGCTGCACAGGCTCTTTAAACTATTGCCAACACTTTCCAAAAGTGCATGGTTAAAATTAGGTTTCCCAAGTCCGTATTTAGAAATTGAAAGGCACCAGAAGTACTGAGCATCCATCGAAACATATGGGCTCACAAACCCTCTGGAAATCAGGTCACACTTTGAGGCAGAGATTTCTGTGCTGAGTTGCCCCTGAACTGAGAAGGGTCTCGGTCTGAGAGCAACCCCACCTCCACCCCTTTTCAGATCCAGTGTAAAGAACCAGTTAAGACTCAGTTTCTTGATTATGAAAAGCTTTGACCTATACAGAAAACCCAGAAGCCAGAGAAATAGAACTAGTGAAATATGATTTCCAACAGTTGCTTTCCACCTGGATTTCCCAATATCCATAAGGAGTGAATTATAGCAGGGTCTGTCTCCTTTATACTCCCCTAATTTTCATAGAACTTGCGTAACTTTAGTGTGTTCATCAAGGGTGCTTAGAGTTGGCCCATGTTTTCAAACATTTATGTGCTTATCTGGAACTGTGCTCAAGGATTTGGGGATCCTGTGGCTTATAATAAAGGTCGTATAAACCACATTGTGACACAAACGGAAGGGCTTTGTGTTGTTTAGATGTATGAAGCTTCTCTAATTTATTACAGGGTTTTTACAAAGTAGGACCCTTCATGGCTACACGTATGCTTACAGAGACTTGGTTGAATCTTGTTCTGCCAGTCTTTTTGTTGCTTAGCCAGCATCTCAACCAACAGGAAGTTGATTTGTGCCAAAATATGTACTATATTCTCCAACTTGCTCTACTGAGAAATTTACCTGAAATGTTCTAAAAACTGAGATGGAAAAAAAAGGGATATATCACCTTTAATTAGTAAATATGGACAAAAAAAAGTTACCCCAAGAAAAACCAGTTAGTCACAACATTGCCTTACTTTACAAGTTTCCTTGTTTGCTCACAAACGAGAATCAGTTCGCAAAGGCTGTAACTCTGCATCTCAGACAGGACATAAACAATCATTATTCCACCGGATTAAGACGGAGGTATCTGTGAAGAACAGTGAGTACTCCCCGGTAGGTGCAGTATCTGTGACCCGCAGCTCCCGGGGCTCTCTGCGGGCAGAGGCTGCAGCAGGAGGGTCGTGGGTTCGGAGGAGCAGCAGAAACAACAGAGACTCATTCGGGCACCAGAGAGCCTGAGCTTTATTACAGAAGACACCGCAAAGCTGACCAGCAGAAAAATCTCATTAATCACTCGGCTTTTTCCTCCACCAGATCCCAGCTTAATCAGGTAATTAGAGATCCGATTTATTTATTGCTCATTAGTCTTTTTTAAGGCTCTGATTGTGTAAGCACTCATGTGTTTATGTTTATTGCTATGGTTTCTATTGTTGCCCGAAACTGTTGCACAAAGTTCAATTGCTATGTTTTTCTTTCTTATGGAATCGAGTCCTATTAATATGGTCTATTTAAAATTAAAATTAGGCAGCGATTAACAACTATTTCGCAAATCAAGAGGAAACAAAAAAAGCCCTATTGAGAGAACACAAAGCCGAATGCCCTCTGATGAATCCGCGTGTTCTCCAGTCCTTGTCCCGTTCAGCTTTACTGGTAGGAAGGAGAAACTCCCAAAAGGCCTCCTTTTATCAGAAAGGTGTGTTTTCCCCTTTTAAAAATAGCTTTTGAGGGAATACCCCACCAGCAATTTAAAACCGGGTCTCTCAAAGCCATAACAGAACGTAGTACAGCTCATACATACGTACATATAAATACAAAGAGACATAAAGGAAACACTTATTTGTCAGTATGCGTGTTTTCTAACCTTACTGGCCTCCAGATTAATTTACCTTGCAAACACACACGGAGGAGCTTGGCTGCCCTGCCGGAGGGCCGGGGCAGCCGCGGGGCGCTCTGCAGAGCCCCTGATGCGCACGGGGGAGGCTGTTCGGCCCCAGCCCGGGAAGGGTGACACTGCTCCTGCCTCCTCCAGAGCCCCGAGCAGGGACGGGAGGCACCAGAACCGGCCTGTCTGAAGCATCTTCGTGCTCTGATTTCTGGGTTACCCAGCCAGCTGGACCCCAAGGAGGTGAAGCTCCGGCAGGGTCGGTCACTGCCCCAGCGTCTGTCAGGTTCCCTCTCCGGCAGCTGTCGGAGCGCAAGGAGGCAGCGGCTGCAGCCGCCGGCTAATGAAGCTCATCTGGTACATCAGAGAGAGGGGCTGTAATGCAGGAGATTGCACGTTCAAGCCCTGCTATTAACTCGTGCACAAGTTGGCTGTGTGCTCGTCCTGAAGACAGAGTGGAGGCTTGCAGCATCATTACTGGGAATAAAGATGATAAATGACAGTCGCTTTTCTAACCATGTGCATCTTTTCCCTCCAGTGGGACTCAGGTTGCTCCCGAGATCCACTTGGGGCAAAGCACTCCAGGTTTTTTTGTCCTCGTGCCTTTTATCAAGCCACTTGAAAGCATTTGCTCTCGGATGAGAGCACACGTTTCTTTGCATGCTCGTTGATTTGCAATGCTGCATCTCCCTGCCAGGGGTGAGGAGCCACAGCATCCCTGTGCCTGGCCCTGTGTTATCCCCCCTGTGTGTACCCCAGGCTGGAGAGCCCTTAACTGTGCACCAAACAGGAGCCTCAGCATCTCTGCCCCTGCGCTCTGCCACGCGCTCCAAATGGACCAACAGCAAAGTGGACAGAGGAACTAAGGGGTTGGGTTTGAGCCCCTGCACAGAGGGCTGATTCCCAGTGGTTCATCTCACCTTAAGGCAGATGCTCAGGAGACTCAGCACTCTGTAACGTCCATGTCGATGGGAGAGCAGGTTGTCTGGAGAGCTCAGCATCTATGCACTGAACTCTCCTGAAACCACGGGAGTTCCTCCTGATGGTTGAATCAAAGCCAAACTCACTCTGCCGTCTGTCCCTCGGAGCAGGGGAACACTGGCCTTCATCTCTCCAAGTGAAATTCTCAACTCACTGAACTCAAGAGTACTTGTCTTTCGCTTTGACCGCACAACAGGATTTCTCCCACTCTGCCTCAGTGCCCACCAGTGACACTGGGAATGTCCCACCTCTCCTTCTGTCACACCTGACTTCTGAGCCCTCACGGGTGTGTGTTTGGGCACAGCTCCTCTGCTCTCAGGCCTCCTGTGTGCTGAAAGAATGAAGAAGGCTTTAAAACATTTAATAACAAAGGCAGAGTCTTTATGTGGGAGTCCTCAACCAGCTCATGGGATTCATATGGCAGACTGAATCTGTCTGTAAATGAATCCACAAAAATGCTGATACCCCTGGCAACTTGGTGATACCACAAAAAAGTTACAGATAAAATCTTTGCCAATGTTCTGCAACATCAGTGCTGTTGCTTATCTTATTTTCTCCCTTATAATTTCTTCTTATTGGTCTTCTACGTGGAACTAGCATTTTTGTCCTAATTAGACAATTGCACATTATGATGCACTAATTTGTTAACCTATGTTCACAAATCTTTTAATTACAGCAGTCGTCTTTGATGTGCTGTTATTATTCAGCTATGGCAGTAAACAATTCAACAGCTAACTGGAAGGAACTCATTATTTTCTGAGAGACATTGTCATTATTTTTCAAAGTATTTTTTCCCTAGAATACAGACAGTGAATAACCAGAGAAACACGCGGAGAGTCATTTCAGAAACCAAGCACCTCATTTCACCACATTGATAGTTATTATTGAAAACACAAATATTTTTAAAGCCTAAATAAGTTGAGGACTTATTCTGTACTTGTAATCCCCAGGCTTCAAAGCAGCCAGAGAGACAAGAAAGCCTTTTCTAGAGGCAGCGCGAGCCACAGCCACAGGGACTGGTTCCATGTGAGCACTGTGTTGGATGGAGCACAGCCATGTGGCAAAGGTTTTTGCTTATTTTTAAAGGTAAAGATTCTTAACTCTCCTAGGGACCCTTAAAGAGAGGGTTCAGCCCTTCTTTTGTCCTTATTTCTGGCTTAAGCAAAACATAGCCTGGTGATGGATTTTATTCCCTTTCAATCACTGTCATTGAGCTGCCTTTAATCTTCATAAAGATTATATTAATATTGTCAAGCATCTTTTCCCCTCTGGAGCAGGGAGGCTCACAAAGCCACACGGCAGGTTCAGGGCATGGGGAACCCCCACATGCTCAGGCTCCAGCCCTTCTCCTTGCCCTTCCATCCCCAGGAAGGCAGGCATTGCATACGGACTTGGATTTTAGCTAGAACCATCAAACTGTGGCGGCTTGTGTTTTGTCACCGAGAGCAGCATGAAGACACCACAGTTGTAATGTACAGATTGTCAGGAACAGACTGTCTTTCTCGAAGATCAAATTGTCCATGTCAATATTTGCCAGCTGCGAAGGACAGATTCAAAT
This sequence comes from Grallaria varia, assembly GCA_013396735.1. Taxonomy (NCBI): domain Eukaryota; kingdom Metazoa; phylum Chordata; class Aves; order Passeriformes; family Formicariidae; genus Grallaria; species Grallaria varia. The sequence goes on from VWZG01007494.1 coordinate 25,658, forward strand.
TTCTGGATGCCCCACTTCCCCAGAACTGGGAAAGACTCTCTCTTGATTTTGCGTCGCTCAAAAGTTCAGCAACAGCTGCTGAGACCTCTTGTGAGAGTCGGAAGGAGGAAAGGGCAGTGTAACCAGGCCATCTGCTGCAAAACCACAACTCACTATTGATTTCAACGGACTATTTTTGGCCCAAACACAAGCACACAAGCACTCACAGTCCCTTTCTGCTGGCAGCAGAAAGCCAGGGCTGTTACTGAGAACGAGAAGTGAATGGCAGAAAATAGTGTTGGGTCTCCGAAGCAAAACCAGCCGCCCCTCCTGGTTCCTGGCAGATGTTCCTCTCACCCCTTCTCCAAGCTCTGGAATGACGGAGGTGTGACGCCTCTCCAGCGATGTCCCCAGTGCTGAACCCTTCCTGCCCTCCCGTGCTTTTTCTAATGTGCAATCCGTGTCACCTCTGCGGCAATTTAGAGCCATTATTTGTTGCCCTACCCACTTTTCTGGAAGAGAGCAGCAGAGCAGAGGAGAAAAGAGGGGAGGAAGGGGAGACACCACTCTGTTTCCTGGGAAGCAACACTTATTTCTTGCACATGTACTCTGGTTTCCACTCCATAAACCCCAGCAGCGAATGTGCCGTGCTGAGACGGTCGGTGAGAACTTCAAGGGTTCATTTTGTCACAGTTTTAAAATGTCAGATTAGGCTGTGCAGTCACATTAGTACCGTTAGCTTTAATATACTCGATGCCTAATCTGCCAGGGCTTCTTTATTGACAGGCTGCATCTCTATTTGAGCTTGAATAAACTTGTGCATAAAATGTTATCAGCAATGACAGCTGAAAAGAGGTCTATTGCTCTTTAAATTTTTGATGGGAGGCAAGCATTCTGTCATTTGTGATAGCATTATATGTAATCCAACATAACAACTTGATAGTCTGATATAACAACATTCCAGCTTCCCTGCTACCGTTGTAAAGAGATGCTGCGTACAAGCTGCTGCTACATGCAATAATATCAGCTCTGACAGCTGGTAAAAGAGTTAACCTCCTCTTTAAATTTCTGGGAAACAACCCTCATCTTCAGTGATTTTTTTTTTAATTATTTTTATTTTTTATATTAGGGTTGGACAACATCTGTGGCCAGAATTCCTGGAGAAATTGTGCTGGTTTGGTAACTCGTTACAGAACAGAGCTGCCTCATGAGATGTCTTTATTTTCACCATGCTGTCTGTAAATCTGGTACAGTGGGATGGTGTTCTGTCCCAAATCATGGGACAGGGGCTCCTCAAAGTCTTTGCTCCCTGCACTTATTTCAGCTCCATCCTCTGAGTTCTTCATCACTGTTGACTTCCACTGTTGCCTCATCCCTGGAAGTGTTGAAGGCCAGTTTGGACAAGGCTTGGAGCAACCTGGTCTAATGGAAGGTGTCCCTGCCCATGGCAGGAGGGTGGAATTCTATGAGCTTTAAGTCCTTTCTGATCCAAAGCTATGATTCTATGATTCCCTGCCAGCCTCTCAGTTCTTGCCAGGCAGGGACTGTGTGTCACGCAGAACTCCTTTCTTGCCCTTCCTTTGTTCTCAGAAAACCAGGATAATCACAGCTCTGGTCTACCCTCTCAGTGCAGCCCCAGAAGAGACATGCTCTGCCACCCCACAGGGACAGTGCATCCTGTTCCCCCAGCAAGTACTTTGTCCCTTCATGCTGGGTGCTCCCTGCATTCACATTCATGCAAAGGAAGTCTAATAATACATTGATCAAACATTTTCACCACTATTGGTTTATTAATTGAACTGTGACTTTTAAAATTTCAGTATCTTAACAGCTTGAGGTCAGGCAATTCAGAAATTAACTTCAAGTTAGTTCTCACAAGAAAAAGATCAATACACAGGGATAAAAGATATCCATTGGATTACGAACAGTTCATGTCCTAAAGAAGTATCTGCTTTGCTTTTTCTTTAAGTGGACTTGATTTTCACTCTTTTACATCTCCTCCATGCTGGTATAATTGACTTAAGTCAATAAAAATCCAGTGGAGCAATTCAGTTTAATTTAGCTAAGCTGCACCAGCATGAAACTGGTATGGCAGGGAGGACCAGTAACAGCTGATACGGCGCCACCAGCACCGTCCAGAACCAGGGTTTTTTCACATACTCTCCTGCAGGTTGTAGCAACATCAGTAAGCAACCAAGTGACACTGAAAGTTACCCAAAGGTGTGTTCAAATGAAGGAGCACATTTTAATATTACACCATATGTTGCTAAATGAGCTGTCAGGCAAAACTTACAGGCAGGTGGATACCAGGCCTGTAAATAGCCGGGGTGTAGGTATTTTAAGGCACACGTTTGTGGAGGAGGTTGTACTTCACCTGATTTCTGGCTGGCAGGGAACATTGTGATAACCTCACCTGACCCTCAACAGAACAGGAATCGCAGAATTGCACATGGGGTGTTTTACCCTTCTGTTCTCACTTTTATTCCTGTCTGTACATGTTATAACATTGCTTTCCTTTGTGGTTAAATCTTTCAGCATGGAATCCCAGGATGGTTTGTGTTGAAAGGGACTTTAATGATCATCCAGCCCCACCCCCTGCCATGGGCAGGGACACCTTCCACCAGCCCAGGTTGCTCCAAGCCCCGTCCAACCTGGCCTTGGACATTTCCAGGGATGGGGCAGCCACAGCTTCTCTGGGCAGTCTCTGCCAGGGCCTGCCCACCCTCCCAGGGAAGAATTTCTTCCTAATGTCTAATCTAATTTGACCATGTTTCAGTTTGAAGCCATTCCCCCTTATCCTGTCTCAACAGGCCCTGCTAAAAAGTTTGTCCCCATCTTTCTTATAGATCTGCTTTAGGCACTGGAAGGTGCTCTAAGGGCTCCCTGGAGTTTTCTCTTCTCCAGGCTGAACAACCCCAGTTCTCTCAGCCTTTCCTCACAGCAGAGGTGCTCCAGCCCTCTAATCACCTTCTTGGCCTCCTCTGGACTCACTCCAACAAGCCTATGTCATTCCTTCACTGTAATTACAAACTACCCTTCTCTTGTCCAGGAGCATCATTACAGAGGTTTATCCAGCACTGCCCCTGCATGGAGAATCACTGAGGTTGGAAAACACCTTTAAGATCATCAAGCCCAGCAGGAAATCAAGCCCTGCCACATCCACCACTAGACCATGTCCCTAAGTGCCACACTGAGAGAAACATGAGGTTCAGGCTGAGCGTGCCGTGGAGGCAGGGCAGGGCACTGGAGCACACCCGGCTGGGGAAGGGCTGCCTTTGCAAAGCAAATCTTACACAAGAACATGTGTATCCTCTCCCAAGGCAGGGAATGCTGTTTCTGTTTGCAGAGGGAGGAATTGAGGCACTTCTGTAGTGTCTGAGTCCTCCTTCTGGGCATCCATAGGCCTGAAATGGCACAAAGCAGGGGAGAGCCCTGGAGTTGGAGTCCCATCCTTGGACAGCCTGGGCTAAGCCCTGCTTGCTCAATGTGCCAGGACAGAGGCTTAATTAAATTGGACATGGTCTGGAGAAGGTGTTATTCCTGGCAGTGCTCCATGAAAAATGGCCTGGAGACAATGGTGTTGTGCATGGGCATAGAGATTGGAAACCTGTAGGGTGAAGAAGTATTCCAAGAGTGGCTTCTCCCAAACCTCCACACACTGTTCCTGCTGCCTTTGAAAATGAAATGTAGTTTTACCCTGATCAGTGATCCAGTAGGAAGTGGTGGAAAGATCAGAGCCTCTCAAATTACTGGGAGATGTTATTTTTAAAAAAAAAAGACCCCAGTTACTGTGCAGGAAAAAAAAATCATCTTTGTGATGAGTTATTTTCTGGATTTTCCTGAGCCTGTTGCTATGATAGGTAACTGTTAACATCTTTATATTGCTTTAATTCATAGTCTTTTGACAAGCTTCTTAGGCTCAGACTATGGGAACACAAACATGTAAGTGATACAAAATGAACGCATAAGTGTCAGCAGTAATAGGGGTAAATTAATGGTTAATTGGACCACACATGTACAATTAGTTCCAGGTTGAAAGTAATAAAATACTTCTCTTCTAAAAGAAAAATTGCAGTCTCAAAAATAATCTCAACACATTGTAACCAAATTGTAGATTTTTCTATCTCTCTCACAAAGCCAAAAGGCCAGAAACTGCATCCGTCCATGGGATGGCGTCACGCTGAGCTCAGCCCACCTTATTCCCCACCAAGGCAAAGCTTTGGGAGTTTGACTGAAGCTCTTCTGAAGGGCCACAGTTGTGGAGTAAAGATCTGCTGGGGTGTGTGGTTTAGTGATGATGTCCATGTCCCTCTGGACAGGAAGGTTGGGGAAGCTCCAGACAGGGCAGTGATCTCCTTCCACTCTGGATCATCTTCCAGTCACACACAGAGAAATCCCTTCTGGTGTTAGCCCAGCATCACTCCCCTCCTGGGGCTGCAAGGGACCATGGCTCCTGCTGCCACCCCACAGCCTTTCTCCAAGAGCATTTGCCAAGCAGGTGTTTGGTATTGGAACTGTTTGGGCTGAGGATGCACAAAGTGGGTTTTGGGAATCTCTGTGAGCTCCGTTGCTTTAACTGCATCCCAGGGAGGGCCACTACATTAAAACTGCCTCTCTGTTTTAAATGTCAGGAATGAGGCCTTTGCTGGGGGATCAATAGACACACGGGAAAAGTATTTTTAGTCTTGCATCCTTCATTTATCATCTTCTGTACTTGCCTTGCTTGTGGGACTGCTCCCAGCCAAGCAAAAGAGTCAAGGTGTGCCGTCTGTCTTGTCTCTCCTCCCAGGTGCAATCCATTGGTCTTCCCCTCCAGTCTGGGTGGGACGGTGGTTTGAGGAGGGGATGGGTTTGTGCTGGAATGAGCTCTTCAGGATGGAGTTCTCTGGCAGAGATGGGAGTGCTGAGCAGGGCGGCTGAGATACCCACCAAGGGCAGACTTTTTGCCATAATTTGTCACTGCTGTTGTTATTAAAATGTAAAATAGGAAAGCGGAGCAGAGGAAGGGAGGCAGGAGCACTGGGGACATGCAGCAGCTCCAGGCTGGAAGCTCCCTGCCTGCTAATGAGGCATGAAACACCATGTGGCTTTGGTAATGCAGGGCTCAGTAATGGATTAAGCTGGACAGCTTGTCTTCCCGCAGAAAGCAAAGTGCCAACTGTGTATTAAAGAAGGTGCACGAGTGGATTTAAAAAAGGAATCAAACCAGTGTTAGGGGCAAAAAAAAATGGGCTAGGAAAACACCTGATGGAGTGTAGCCTGACCCAGGCCTAACAGGCTGGTGCTTGGTGCTGCTGTCGTGCTCTCAGAGCAAATCCACCAGCTGAGTCACGGGAAGCTGCATTTTACAGATGGGATGGTCCCTCCTCGCCCAAAGACCACGGTTTGTCCTGCCCCTGAGTGCCGTGGGGTTTTGTGTGAGCAGAGAAGGCGACACTGACAAAGTAACTGCCTTTAACAGCAGCTAAGAGAGCTGAGAGAGAGGCCAGAGGGAAGTGTTTAACTGTAGGCAGCTTTTAATAGTTCTTAAAGTGCCTTTTCGATGAGAACTTCAGTCAGAGGGTCAAACGAATTGAGTGAATCCTGTGATTTCATTTCTCTTGATGTGCACCACAGGCAGGTTCTGGGGGGACAGCTATTCTACCTTGGCACTCATGGGTTAATTTAAATGCTGGTGGTTTAGGTCTTATTTTTGTTTCGCTTTTTCAGTAAACACACATCAACTCTGAAGATCTTAATTAGAGTCTTTGGAAAAACCCAATATGCTGTAATTCTTCCATCGAGGTCTATCTGGAAAACAAGAAACATATTTCAAATGCAATGGCAACAAACAAGTGTGAGTAGCCCCAGTCTATAGACCCAGTACACACACACACACTTCCCTAATATGCTTGCTTAGACTTTACAATCTGTTTATTAATTCGTGAGTAGACTTGATATGCCCTCTGGAAAAAATACTAAAATAATATCTCTCAATTGGCTTCACTGTTAGCATGCCTCTAATTAACTAATGTACACCTCCACTCGCTATTAAACAGTTTCATGATTTTCAACTCCAGTGTTGTTTGGTGCCAGCTATAAAAATTTTTAACAGCTCTCCTGTTACCACTCTTCTCCTAAGTACATGAAAGTGGCTTTACATATTTGACCTTTCCCTTCCCTGCTCCCATATTTTTAACCCTTCTTTGCCACTGCTGATGTGTCAAATGTCTCGTGGCGATGAAGATGTAAAATCCCCTTCCTGCCTCCCGCTGGCATGGCTCTGTGGGCCTCCCCTGAGACTGCAAGGGACTATTGGAGGAGCAAAGTTCTGATTTGGTGAGTAAAACTGACCCACTGCAGTAAAGCTGACCCATAGCAAAGGCCAGGAGAGCTGCTATGGTTTTTATGGGTCAGCTCGCTTCAGGAGGCAGGAGCTGTCAGCCTGGCACTAAAATATCACTTTAACTCCAAATACAACAGAAATCCTTTAGCCACCCCACAGCCTGACACCCAATAATCACCAGCAAGGCAAGAGCAAATCCATGGGATTCTTTTCCTTTTTCAAGGTAAGCAGAATAAAGTCCTCAGCTGGAGTTTGGCCACAAAGCTGATGAACTGGGGGATGAGGCACACCCTGCAGGTAAGGAGAGCTCTGAGAGTCAGGTGGGATTCACCCAGGGATCCCTAATGCAAAGTGACCTTCCAGCCCAGCACAAAACTGATGGCAAAGCAAAAAGAACTATTTGGAGGGAAAGCTGCCACGTGTTGCACAGCAAATCGTGGTCAGCAGCCTTGTAGCTGGAGGTCGGTCACCCAAGGAGGGCCAGGGACGTGACAGCTCAGTGTGGCTGATGGGACTGGCCGAGGCTGCAGTCTAGAGGGACATGGCTTTGGGCCACGACCATTACATGTATTTTCCTCTTACAATTCACAGATAATGAAAGTTCTGGTTTCTGCCCATAAGCTGAAGAAAGAAAAGCAGATCTGTGCACTGTCCAAAGAGAAAGCACAGGCAGAGAAGCGGTTTCTGGTGACGGCTCCGATGCTGTGGATGCACTGAAGGCTGTCAGCAACTTTAGTCTGGAGCATTCACAGAACACACAGATGTCTGAACTCCAAATCCACCACTGTGCCATCCAAAGGAACTGGTCAGAGCAATGACTGCCCCATGGCAGCTGCTAAACACCCCACTGGGGATCCTGCCCTGGAGAGGCTGCCAGCAGGGCAGAAGCAGGGGCAGCAAGGGAAAGGTACAGCTGAGCCCTTCTCCTGGTAGCCCCAGGCATGAACTCTTCTTGGTCAGTCTCTGCACATCTTCTGCAGCAGAAAATGGATCAGGGAATGGACCTTACCTGTCTGTGAAATCCTTTGTAACATCCTGAGAGCATCACAACTTAACAATGCAAGTGTGAAAAAAACCCTTCCTTGTGCTTTCAGCAGTGACGAAGTCTGGCAGGAGCTGAAAGCACTTGAAATTAGATCCTCAAAGCCTTTTGCCAGCAAACCAGCATTCATCTACCCCAAGGAGCAGTCCCTGGCTCTCTAGTCACAAGGTGCAAATGGCTCATGGCAGCTCTGTGCAAAACGGGACATCCTGGGAGTTATCAAGCCATGCCACATAGCACGTGCATCCCTCAGCCCTATGGAGTGTCTTTGTGGCCTTAAATCAATTTTTCCTGCATAGTTTTCACTTCCTAAGATAAGGGGATGTTCGTATCACAGCATCTGTCATGACACTGGATGCATTTGTTGCCTGCGGGGCTCGTGCAGGTGTGGAAAAACCTGTCCTGGCACTGCCCTGCCTGTGCTGCTTCCCAGAGCTGCTCCCTCAGCAAACGACCCTCTGAGTTGCACAGGGGTTTGTCTCAGCAGAAGGCCTCCTGTCTCCAGAGGAGAGCAGGCACAGGGGAATGAACTGTGCACATGACCAAGAGACCTGCACCGATGAGCAAAGGAGGGCACAAGAAGACTCAGCAGCACAGACCCTGCCAGACGTGTCCCTCACGATCCCTGCGAGGTCCCTGGGACAGTGAGGGGTGACACCTGCCAGGGATGGCACTCGTAAATAACAGCCACCTGTGACAGCTGGGGGTGTAGCTGTTTGTGGGCATGTGAAACAGGCAGACAGGGGCCATCAATCCAGCTGAGCTCCAAGCCAAGTCACGCCGTTCAGTACCTCCAATTCAAAGCACGAGTATCAGCTACAGCCTGGAACTAACTCAGCCTTAAAAGCCAGTTCCCAATGCAGGCTCTGGCTGAAGGAGTTGCTGTGGCCCTGCACGGCTGCTGTCCCTAGACCAGAAGTGTGCCTAATGGGGGAGAAGGCTAATCTCATTTGATATGAAATTATATTAGTGACAGCTCATTCCTGTGGCTGCTCAAAGGGCTGGGCAGGTTGGATGGTGCTTTCATGGTACTTACTAACCTAAAATAAATAACTGAAGAAGCAAATGTGCCCCGTGAAGTGCCTTTGGCCCGGGCCAGACACGGTGGTGGTGCTGAGCTGCAGTTTGTGATGGAGCAGCACGTTTTGCAGGGGTTGCATTCCCTGCCCCTGCGTTCGGGCTTGCAGAGCTCTCACATGAACTGCTTTGTTGCAGGGAGGTGGGGAAGCAGCCAAATGGGCTGAATCCCAGCCAGGCCTGGCATTCCCCAGGAGCAGAGCCAGTCTCTCACTCTCTTTCCCAGTCTTATCCTTGATGAGACACCTCTACTGCATCACATGCAAATGTCAGAAAATGTCTTGTTTTCCCCTGCTAAGAAAGGAGAGGTTTGCTTTGTGCATAGCAAGTTCCCATCTTCTCCTTCCATGATGGTCCATCTCCTCCTGCTTCCTACTGACTCTGTGGTCAATAGATCACTTCTGCAGCCTGACTTACTTTGCCCCAAGTTCAACAAACAACCCTGAAGAAAAAAAAAGCAGGCAGATTTCTTTTGTTTAAGGCCTTAATCTGGCCCAGAGAGGGTTCAGAGAGAGCCTCATAGACCTGGTGTGGTTTGGACTCAACAAGATGAACACATGCTGCATCTCCTATTTTTCCCCTCTGTTGAGTGGGCTAGTGGAGGAGAAGCCACTTTGCATTTCCATTTCCAGGGTTATATCCTCTCAAAGGCCCAGCTCACAGCTCACCTGCCCTGCAGAGGGGACAGTTCGGTGACCACCATCACCCTGTGCCACCACCACAAACGCTGCCAAGCCCAGCTCTGCCACTCAGCCACTTCCAAAGCTCACAGAGGTGTTTTTGCCAGCATGTCATTCTGTGCCATTTACCTCAATCCACAGCTGCAAGAGCTGCATTTGTTTTTTCCTGTGCCCCCACCAAGGTGACAGATAAAACTGCAGCGGGTGCTGCCCCTCTCGTCAGCCACAGCCTGTGGCTCCTGTTTGTAAAGCACACGGAACAGGTGCTGTGGGAGTGATAAACATCAAAGAAATTATTTTTAAAATGTTGTTTATTTGCATGCCATTCCAGGTCAAAGAGATTTTTTTCCTTCCTCCACATTATCACAGATATCAGAAGAGGAACAGACCAATTAGGACTATTCCCTGGGCCATTCCCTCAAGGGTTTTGTGCAGGGCAACGTATTACAGGAAAGCAGGACGGTTTGTACTCTAAATCATTGGTACCTGTGTTGAAATATTACTGAATTAATTTCCTGTGCTGAGAACAGTCCCCACATGATCCATCTGGGATACAAGGGCATGTGGAGGGACCCTGAGTACTGGGCTCCTGGTCCTTGCCAATGTTTCTCCCCTGCCATCACATGTCTTTGCTGCAGCATCACAGCAAACCACATTATTCTGATCACCATTCCTCCACCAGCCTCCACTAAATACACTCAGGGGAGTTCTTCCGTGGCACTCACAGAGGGACACCACAATTTTACTGCAAATTAAAGCCAAAACATCTACAGAAAGTGAAATCCATCAAGGCAAAAAGAGGGGACAGTGCTCAGGCACCTTATTGGGAACGACTGGCTTTACTCATCCCTAATGAATCAGCTGCATGTGATGTTTCACACAGGTGGCCACAAAGTGCCCTTCGGGGCTTGCAGGACACCAAGGGGCTTCAGCTGGGATGTTCTGGGACATGATCAGGTCTCTGGACTGAAGGAAGATGAGTTCAATGTGCTCCATACTTAACAGGGCTTGGTCCATGCAGGACTCAGCAGTTCCACACAGGAGCCTCCTCTGCTCCACCAGAAAAACCACATCAGCTGTGCTGTGTGTGCAACACGCTGAGCCTGTCCTGGGCCAGGCAGAGCAGAAAAGCAGCTCTGACCTGAACAGCATAAGAATTGCATGAGGAACATATCTGCAGGGCACAGCAGGGCTGGATTAGGGTATTTATGGTTCTCCAAGGCTCATTTCACAAGCAGAGCCAGCCAGCCAGAAAGAGCCTTTAAAGCTCCGTGTAACCCCAAAAGGCCCAAAGCAATTAAAAGTCAGATGGAGGCCACAGTTGTTGTTGAGATGGGGAAAGGAGATGGCCACGTTGAAATAGAGGTGCAGAGGAGCCAGACCAGGCTGGAGGCATCTCGCAGATCAGCTCAGGACAGCAGTGGGCACTGAGCAGGGACAGCAGTGGGCATTGAGTGGGGGACAGCAGTGGGCATTGAGTGGGGGACAGCAGTGGGCACTGAGCAGGGACAACAGTGGGCACCAAATGGGGGACAGCAGTGGGCACTGAGCAGGGACAGCAGTGGGCATTGAGAGGGGACAGCAGTGGGCATTGAGAGGGGACAGCAGTGGGCATTGAGTGGGGGACAGCAGTGGGCACCGAATGGGGGACAGCAGTGGGCATCGCACCCCACGCACGTGCTGCACCAGTGCCAGGAGCAGAGTCCACTGGCCACAGCACCATCTCATCTCTTTTCACAAGCAAGTTTCTCAGAGGCTGGGATGGTGCCATTGCTCTCTGTCCAGCTCACCAGCAGGTGCCCCACACACCCCGTCCCACCCCATCATCCCCAGCGCCAGCCCCATTTGCCTTGCACAGGGACCAGGCTCTTGCCAGCATTTGTGCCGTGTTTTTAATTACAGGCTTTGATATGAAATGCTCCTGCATATCTGCTAGAGCAGCACTTTGCTTCCACCCCCTTCAGCCTTTCTTGGTATCAGAGGCCAAACCACAATGAGGGAAATTTTTTGTTCCGTATCTTTACGGTGCTTCTTCCAGTAGCACATAAAACAAATTAGCCACTTAGGCCATTATTAGGCACTTATGGCCTTTTGATGTTTATGATTTATAACGGCAATTTGCACTTATGTAGCACATTTCAGTTGAGACTAATACGGCAATGATAGCGCTTTGCATTTCAGTCGCGTCTTCCCTCTTCGGCTCTCGGCGAGCGTTGTGAGCCCGCGCTGGGCACAGCAGCAGGGAGCTCCTCGGGGGTGCCAGGGGTCCTGTGCTGCTGGGCATCCATCCCTCCGGCCCTCCACGCCAGCACCCCAGCTCAGAGCCAGCCCAGCTCCAGGTGCTGGAGCCCTCTCAGAGGAACGCACTGAGGAACAGGCTCTGCTGTCCATACGAGCTGGGTCAGCTCTGTGGTGGACACAGGAGAGCCTGCTTGGCCCTTAGCTACTGTTTTTAGCTACTCTTCCAACAGGTATAACAAGAGTATTTCTTCATATGAGCAGGTGCTTTGCTCCAGACCAGGGCTGGGCAGGGAAACACCAACCAGGCATACCACGGCTGGGCTGGGCTGGGCTGTGGAGCAGAGCCAGCAGGTCAAGGGGGACAACTCTGCCCCTTCACGTGGCACTTGTGGTGTGTCCCTGGTGCTTGGGTCCAGCTCCAGGACAGCTCAACATGCAGGAGCTTTGTTTTATCTGTGTGCACTGTTAAGCCCACACCCAAAAGGAATCAAACTCTCCTGGCCTCTTCAGAGAAAGAAACCCAAAGTCTAGTGAAACATGGTGAAAATTCTTGGCTCTAGGCATGGCTTACATCCTAGAGCAAGCTGAGTGCTGCAGTACAGAACCCCAAACCCACTGTCACCTGCAGCATTTTCTCTCTGTGGATTTAATGGTGACTTGGAGTTACTGGCCTGACATAAGATCTTACTTTCACCCTCAGTTTTGGCATCTTGTTGCAGCTTATTTTAGCTCAGTGAGGAGACCCAGGAGGACATGTCCCCAGCTGGGGCACAGGGAGGTGGATCTGGGCTGTCTGCTCTGGGCTTGGCTGCTTTCCCTCCGGAGGGGAGCAAGGGGCTGATTTGTCTGGGCCTTGGCTCCCCCAGCTGAGAGATGAGTGTGTCCTTCTTTCTTCACAGGGATGCTCTCACAGGTCTTATAGCCTCTTTGTGAGGTTTTAAGTACAAGGTTTTGCCTGAAGGGCAAAGTCAGCTACAATTTACTGCAGAGGACAGAAGATGTGAGGGCAGGTTTTGGTGGGGGATGCTGGAGCTGGGGCTGTTACTGGCACTGTCCCCCACATGGGATGGGAGTTACAGGTTCCTCCACACTCCATGCAGAAATGTCTCAATACTCTTCCTGACTCACAGCTGCCCCTCTGTTACCTCCTGGGTACCCCCTTGGCTGCCCTCCCTCCTTGCACAGTCACGGGGAGATGCTCAGAGACTGCAGAAACAAAGATGTTCTGATCCAGTTTGTTAGGGTACAGGTCTGTCAAAAACTGCTAATGATGCAAACTCATTATCTGTGAACATGCCCTATTTCTTGGGGATGTTTTAGAAAATTAAACATGCCGTTGACTCAAAAGTTTACCTTTATGCAAATCAAAATGTCAACATCTGGCAGGAGGACTCATGGATCTCTTTGTCAGCCTGTCTACAGCAAGGGGCTGCCTTCTACGTATTGTTTTTTCCCAGACACTCATCTTCATACGCATGCTAAGCACATCCTGAGGTGATTTTCCTGGTAAAGGCAAGTGTAGAGAGCTAAGCGTTAAATGCTCTTTCAAAGCCACCAGGAATATCACTGTTTACTTGTTTCCTGGTCCATAACAGATGCTGGCATTCAGCATTGGGAGTGCCTCCGGGAAAAAGGAAAAACAAAGACTGCCACGACAAGGTTAGCAAATGACAATTATTTGTCAGTGAATCTCTTCCCCCAGCAGTGAAGCTGCTGTTCATGAGCTGGCACCTCCCGCCTCCCCACGTGCTGAGGCTGATGCCCGCACATGGAGGGCACGTGGTGGCACAGGGCGATGGGCAAAACTGGCTTAGTGCCACCAAGCTGGCCAGATCAGATTCACACTGGCAGCCTTTGGAAGGCTTTAAAAGGCAGCTAGGAGGAATTAGTAGTGGTTGGTACTGTCTGGGACAAATCCTCTGCCTGGGCAAAATCACTCAAACAATGTAATTCTAAGATCAGCATAAGTCTGGTGAGTGTAAGGGATCCTTAGGAGGTATCCAGGAATAGGCATATTCACCCAAACAAGGCATATTCACCCAAACACACACGCAGAGGATCCAGTGCCAAGTTCTGCAAGGGGAGGCCCTTTTATCTGTGACCAGCACAACCTTCTGGCCATGGACCCCGTGGACCCCGTGTGGCAGCAGTGCAGGTGGCCCCAGACACCCCCCATCTGCCTCCCTTGCCCAGCGCGGGCGTTCTCCAGTCACCCCCAGTCCTGTGCCACCCACTCCTCACGTGGCAGCACTGTGCCAACGTCTGAACTGCTTCCTTCCCTAAAGTGGGTCTCAGCCATGGTGTAGCTGCTTTCCTGCTTCTTATGAGCCACCACGCAGTCCTTGCCTCTGGATTCCCTTCTGGGACAGACCTGCTGTTGGCACACTGAGCACTCGGTGATGCCATGAGCACGGGCCCTTCCCACAGGCTGTGCTCCAACCGTATTCCAACAGATGGGAAAGGCAGGAGGAAGCAGCTCCTCTGAGCTGCCCGGCACTGTGCGATTAGCTTGGAGCACCACACGTGTAAATAAAAGGCAATGGACGTGCACATAAACAAAATCTATAGCATCTTCTGCTTTCTGGAGTCAAGTGCTATGCTGGGAAAACATTGCCTCTTCATCAAGTTTTATCTCCGGCAATCAATTCATTGGGCCAACCAAGAAGCTTTAGAAAAAAAAAAAGACACAGATTTTCCCAAGTTTTGCTTTCAGAGCTGCTCAGTCCTCTCCATCACTCTGACACTGAGGAGGTTCTGAGCCAGACTGGGAATATGCAAACCCAGTGGGACCCAGCAGAGCTTGGGCGTTCCTCCTCCCTCCAGCACGCCCCAAGCCTTACCATGGGCACACCACTGCCAGGACAGGACAGTGCCAGTCCTGACGGTGCCCCCAGGCTCTATGCCAGCAGAGGGTTCAGTGCAGCAGCACTGTGACTCCTGCAGAAGGAGAAACACCACTGCAAAAGGTTCACAGCCTGGTGGTTTGGTACTGAGAGTGTAGTTTTTTCCCCTCGTGGCTATAAATCTATAGGTTACATTCTTTCTCACTGCCACGGGGAAAATGCTCTTTTATGAGAAAGGCAAAGAGTGGAGAAAGTGAGCTGATGAGGGATATTACCCTTAAAGGAGCCTGGGACACATCGACACGGTCAGGAAGCCTCTGGGCAAGCTGCAGAATTGATTTTGCTGTTTGCAGACACAAAATGTGCTCTGAACACTGGCTAGCCCTTCCTTGGGCATTTGCTCCTCTTGCCAGGTGAAAGGGGGCAGTTTGCTGCAGAGCAGAGGGTGCAGTGATGTACCACAGCCCTGGCCATGAGCGCCAGCTGTTCAGCCTGGTCTCCTCCAGATGTTGGATGTCAGCCCCTGGCATCATGGCTTCCCTGGCCTCGCCTGAGCAGCCCCTGTGGTGGCTTCTAACAGGGCACTTTTGGGGTTGGTTTAGGAGCCAGAACTGACCACACATCCCTGTCAGCTTCCCCAGATGTTCCTGTGGCTTTGCCAGTTCTGATGGTTATTATTGGTACTGGGTCATCCTTCAGCTGTGCTCAGAAGCTCCAGGTAAGTGCTGTGCTCAGCTGTGCTGAGGGTTTCCCTCCCACACAGCCAGGCACAGGCTGCTGGTGTCACTTGGGGCTTGGGCTGAAACGGGAATGTTCCTCCTAGTTTGGAGATCACCATGAAGTTGTCTCCCCAGCACTGGAAGGACATGGCCAATGGCTTCCTCAACACAGTGAATTGCTCCCTCATCACCCCCAACCCTCTGAGGTTTGGGTGAGATTGGTGAGATTTGGTGTTTTTTTCCCAAACCCTGAGGGTGCAAGTTCAGTGAAGAGTTAAAATTTCTCTGCAACCACCAGAGCTGGCAGTGGGCTTTCCTCTGCAACAGTTGGGACAGTCATGGAATAACACGGCTGCAGGTGCTGAGACTGTGAGAAAAAGCATTAGAAAATCTCACAGTGCAAATAAACCGCAAGAGAAGATGAGGCAGGAGCTGCAATAAGCAATATTTGGAGGAATTTCTGTCTCCAAGCCGTGTGTAAGTCCCAGCACTGTGCTGATCCCAGTGCTGGCTAATTCCCCCTGATGGATGACTTCTGTTGTGGTCGAAAGGCAAGCTCCAGACTAACCCACTGAACTTGCAGGCAGGTTTCAAGCTATCTACCATAACAGCTTTGGCAGTGAAAGCTGACCCAGGGGGCCATGGAAGAAGCCAAAAAATGGTGACACCCATTGCCAAAGAAATACATCACAGCATACAAAGCCTCACTGCCAGATGCACCTTGGGCTGGCCACAGCCAGGAGCTGGAGAGCTGGCCCTGTCACAAGAGCTGCTGACAAATTACAAATCCAGATAGATGAGGAGGAGGATCAGCAGCCTGAGCCACAAGAGAGGGCATTGTGGAGCTGGCAGGGAGTGCAGGCGCGCGTGCCAGGCTCCTTTGTCACCCTGCTGCCATTCAGAGCAGGGAGAGAAGCTGACAAAGGCTCATCGAGGAAAGAATCATCTCTCTATGTGAAAAATGAAGTTTTCAGTTGCGTTGGGCTGATGGGATTCAAATGCAACTTGTTGTTCCAGTACTTCAACTAGAAAGCATTGTGAGGAAGGCTTCTTAAAAAGCTTCATCAGAGATATCGTGGCTGTCTCGCTCAAAGGGGAAATGGAAGGAGAGGGCAGCTCAGGAAAAGGAATGGGGAAAAAGGGAGAAGAAGGAAGCATAGGGGAGTTCTATTATGCAGAAACTATATTCCAGAGAAGTTTATAAACTAAACTATATCCCAGGGAATCAAGAGACAGGTAGCCACCCCGTGAAACCCTCAATTCTTCATTGTATCAGGGTTAGAACTGTAATCTTAAAAGTTTACCTGTCTTCTAGGAATCAAGCTGGGACACAGCTGAAAACCCCTTATGCTTAGACTTGTTCTCTTTATGGCCTGGGTCTCCAAATCATTCAGAGCAAATGGTTTTCCATCCATATATGATAATGCTCATAAACACAATCATAAACTTGCAAACCTTGGGACTCTCTTGATCTCAAAAGGATTGTGATTCATTTGATATTTAGTTTCAAGCAAGGAGAGATCGTACCATGGAGCTTAGTACAGTTGGGTTCCCTGTTAGATTGATAATCCTTCCTTTGCTTTATGCTCAGGATGAACGTGATACTATTTACAGCCTTGCAGCAACCCTGGTGTTCAAGCTTCCAACTCAGCAAAGCACTTAAGCATATGCCGAGCATCAGGACTACCACACTGCCTTGACTTAAGGGAGATTAGCACGTGCACTGGTAACTGGAAAGATTCAGAGGAGAGGTGTGCAGTGCCTGACTGTGAGCTTATGTCAACAGGCTCTGCAGAGCAGGAAACTGAATGGACCACATGCTTCAAATTAAGCCTGTGCTCAAGTTACCTGCTGAAACTAAGGGCTTATAAATATATATTATAAATACTGTCTCTTCAGACAAGATCCTCAAATAGCAGGAAACTACTCCCAAGCCCAGCAGGAGGATCAAGGGGAGCTGGGCAGGGTACCAGGTTCACCCTGAGGATGCTGAATACAAAAACTCTGCAGGAAGCTTTGTTATTCAACATGTTTAAACCCTCTTGGAAAAAAAATCCTCTCTCTGCAACTACATTAGAAACTGATTCAGGCCATCTTTTGCCTTTGTGAAGCTTAAGCCTGGTTTACTTTGCATTTTCCTGTCTAAAGGCTGTCTAACAACTTCAGTCGTTCACAGGCAGAATGGCCTGAATTGGAAGGGACCTTCAAGATCATCTTGTTGCAACTCCCTGTCATGGGCAGGGACCCCTTCCACCAGCCCAGGTTGTTTCAAGCCCCGTCCAGCCTGGCCTTGGACACTGCCAGGCATGGGGCAGCCACAGCTTCTCTGCCCAGCCTGTGCCAGAGCCTGCCCACCCTCCCAAGGAACAATTTCTTCTCAGTATCCCATCCAAACCTGCTCTTCTTTCTCTTTTTGCCAGTAGATGCAATGAGGTTTTGAGAGACCAGCACAACATGGGGATTTGTCGTGAATGTCTTACAAGATGCTTGGCCTTTCCTCACCTCATCTCCCCTTTCTGGTGAAGCAAGATGAGCAGGACTTCACTAGAGGAATCCAAGGAGAAATCAGTCTTTCCATGACTTTACTGTAGGGTCCATGGCACATGGCTGGAGCGAGTTAGGTTGAAACAAGCCATTCCCCCTTGTCCTGTCATTCCAACCCCTTGTCCAAAGTGCCTCTCCAGCTCCCTTGGGGTCCCTTTAGGCACTGGAAGGGCCTCTGAGGTCTCCCCAGTGCCTTCTTCCAGTTGAACAGCCCTAACTCTCAGCCAGCCTCTGTAGCAGAGGTGCTCCATGAAAACTTCTGACAGATTCATCTTGTAGTCACTTTTACCACGGACACAAAATTCACATTTAACCATCTTTAGCCAGTGCCATAAAGATACCAGCCTTCCTTGCCCGAGTTTGCCAGGTGGGAGAGTTGGCTGCATGCACCAGCTTCTCTGGTGTGCCTCTCTGAGCTATTTTCATGTGTGTGTGTGTTGTATTTTTGTGCTTATGGATGGCTTCAAGTAGAGACATCAAATACCAGAGTACCACCTTCTTGCATTCTGCTCTGTTTGATTTAGAAATAAGCTGTTACATGAGCCATAAAACACACAAAGCCTGGTGACCCCTCACCTTCTCCTGTGGGGACTCTCTGAAGTTTAATAAAAGTGGAAGTTGGGAGCCTTTCCCTTGCTGAGCACGTTAATCCACCTCACTTCTCTGCGTGTCTGCCTGTTCTCGTGATGTAAGAAACTGATACAGGTGAGTGGCCCCATCTCTCTGCCAGATTTAGCTGGAGTTGGCCAGCGGTTCTGGGGGCAGATACACACAGTGTGTGGTATCCTGAGGCTGGTTTCCTCAAGGAACTGAGGCAACAGTCGGGCAGAAGTCATTGCTGGTTGGGAATTAGGAAGCAGCCAAGCAGAAGGCAGCCCTGGGTGGAGGGGCTGGGGTGGTTTGGCTGGCTGGAGCAGCTGCAGTGCAAGCCACGTGGGGCTGGTGTGAAGGAGTAGGGTCCTTGGGACACCCCTGGAGCTATTCCATGGGCAAGCTGGAAAGGAGGCTGGGAAGCTTAAAGCCCTGTCTGTGCAATAAACGATGAAGACACAGGAAAAGCAAGAGGAACCTGCTAATCCAGACACCACTTTCCCTTGACTTTGAAGCCTCCCCAAGGTGTCTAAGGAGGAGCTGGAGGCCCAGGAAGCCATGGTGGGGATCCCCCACTCCAGCCACACCGTGGCTGTACGTGTGCATTTCTGCATCCAGCAGTGCGAAAATCCAATGGTATTGACTGGAGTGATGCAGGAAATACAGTGTTTCAGTCCACCAGAGACCAAATCAATCAGCTAATTACTTCATACGAGGTTTGCACCAGGCAGGCTGGCGGTCACTGACGTGGTGACCCTTCCAGCAGCCCATCTGCTGCCAGGCTGAGCGTTTCTGGCTTTCCTGCAGAACCTTTAGTGCAGACCCTGAGGGGATCTGGTGGCTGGGACAGTCGTTCCTTCATGTCACGGCCTGGGTGGATTTGCTGGTTGCCTCTCTGTCTGCCTCAGTGGGCTCAAGCAATCTCACTGAATCTGTTCTTATCAATTTAGGAAAAGGCTTTGATTCTGCAGACTGCAAGCTCTTACTCACGGAACTATGACAACTTGGTATTAGCTGCAAATCAATGAACTTGTTAAATGCAGCCTAAGCAACAAAACTAACTCACTGCTAAACCCTGATAAGCCCAGTTCTGGGACAAGTCAAACCTTTATCTTAACTGCCACGTGATCTTTTCCAGTTTGATAGTTCCATTTACTGTATCAATAAGGATTATAACCCATTTACAGTGAGATTTTACTCTCCCTGGAAGCTCTTGTACAGCAGATGATATTGAAAAGGAATTTTTTTTTTTAACTTTCTCTTCATACCAAGTATTTCCCAATCCATTATTCACTGTTTCCTTCTCAGCCCCCTCTGTCTGCCTTCCTAATCTTGGCTGTTCCCAGACCAAGCAGAAAGCAGGAGTGCACCAGAGAAGACTCGTGCAACGTGACAGTGCTGTGGTTGGGATGGGACTCACATGCCACATGGGTGGTGACCACGGGCTGTAGTTGTCTACCTGCAAGCACCAGCCTCGGAACACACGTGCCTCCCTCCTCCTGGGGCTCCTTGTCCGTGTTTCCCATCAGCGGGTGGAAACAATCCATGGGCACTGGCAGTGCCAGGCTTGGGCAGTGACAGGAAGATTGGCATCATCAGGCTAAAAAGCAGAATTCTTTTTGGTGGAATGATCCATAACATAAAACCTCCTCTGTGAATCACATTTCCCCCCTCCATGTGGTTGCTGACTCGGTTCCCCAGTGAATGTCCCATGGGGCTCTTTCTGCCTTGGCACCTTTTGGGTGGCATTTAGCCCCCAGTTCCCTCTGAAGGCATTTGGAATGAGACACCTAAATACCTTCCCAGTGTGGCAGCTTCAGCTCAGGGGCTCAGGAATTTGGGAGGCTGCTCCCAAAGAAGAGGCTGTTGCACTCAGATGCCACCCCAGGCCAGCTGGGTGTCACAGCAAAGCAGCAAAGCAAAGCCTGAAGATGGGAGGCTCTGGAGCATCCCCACCCAGGCTCTGCAGATACCAGGGACGCTGGTAGAATAATGGGCCCATTTATTCCCCCAGAGGGGAAATGTCAGAAAACACTGAAATGAGAAAAAAATTGCCTCTTTGTTCTGCAAATGGTCATCATTGTGAGAAAGTTTATCCACCCTCTGGGAATTCAGTTGGCATCGTCAAAGAGAGGCTTCACAAAAGTGGATTCTGATTTACCCACAGTAATTTGGCCAAAATAATTTCTTTATAGGAAGAAAGGTGAAGTGGGGTTACCCACACTGACAGATGCTGTCACTGCTCTGCAGGGGTGCAAAGGTATATTAGAGTGGAAAGCTGCTCCTATTTAGAAGCAACTTAATCCACCGTGAAAAGCTGTAGGAGCTCCCTTAGCCATGGGAATGTATTCCCAAGGGTCAAGTTGTCCAATGGAGTGTTTCCACAGATTTTTTCACCCTTCCCATGATACAGTGGTTAATATGACGTTTGTGAATACAGGACTTAACAACTCTAAAATACACTGGCCAGCCATGACCAGTCTGTGGGAGGCCTCAGGGACAGCACAGAACAGCCATGTGTTTTTAGAGAGATGTATTATTTATAGTGTGGATGGTTGTTGCCATTGCAGGCCCTGCTGAGATCAGAGCTCACTGGGAGCATATATTCACTGAAGAAATAACTCTGGCCCCAAAAACCTTCACTGAGCACCTCAAACAGACATGGCCACATGGCAAGCATTTTCCTGCCCCAGCAAAGTGGAGGTTACTGGTTTATGTAAAAAAAGAATGTCCTCTCTAATTTTTTTTCCCCCCAGATTCATACCTCCAGTCTTATAAAAATTACTACATTGAATCAAACTGTGCGAGAAAATAGATGTTTCTTCAGCCTTCTTGTGGATTTGAATTTTTTTAAGCTTTGGAGCTGCATTATAGCCAAGAGTTTTAGAGTCAAACCACACCCCCATTTCTTACAAAAGAGCTTCTGGGACAACCAAAGTCTGCAGAGTCAGCCTCCTTTGGGAATAACCCCACGCTGACCAGCCCTCCCACACTTCTCCGTCAGCCCCTCTCTCATTTCCCCCAGAAAGGCACCAGGAATAATCACCCTGTGGCAGGAGAAGGGGCTGCCCAAGGCTGTGCTGGACCAGACGGGAGTGGGGCTGTCCCTTACACAAAGCCAAGTTCACATTAACAAAAAGGGACTTATTTTCCACGCTGAAATCAAATGCACAGGGCGGGGAGGAAAAAGCCCAGTCCTGAGTAATTTTGCAGTTTAGGAATATTTCACATTCTTCTCTCACCATAATGTGAAGGCCAGATATAACTTTCTGATTAATGGGGGCCATGGAGTGCAATAAATGCAGCTTTAAAGGAAATTCATTTCACAGCAAGCACAATCAGTCTTTCAGAACTCCACCCCCTGTATACACTGGATATTTTTTGCCTGCAAATTTAATAAAGCCTAAGGGAATGAGGTACCCAGCTCCCATTTAGAGTCCACGGGGGTTGGATGTTTGGTTCCTAGAAACGCCTCTATAACCCTCTGCCACTGGGTATTACCAGCAGCTCTGTGAGCCCCATCACTGGGGGGTACCCTGGGCCTCTCTCTCAAGGCTTTTCCATTGGTGTGCTCTCTAAGAGACACATAAAACCTTTTCACTCGTGTTTGTTTGCCTTTTTTGCTACGTTTTACTAGTGGAGGGCTGAGCTGGGATCCCAGCAAGCACCACGTGAATTCTGTGTCTGGCTTAAAATCCCCAGAGCATCTTTGCCCTGTGGCCAAAGCAAACCAAAACCAGGAAGGGCAGCGCTGCTGCTGGGGAGCAAGAGCCCCGTGTGTGTCAATGAAAGATGTTTTATTGCTTGGGGAAGTAGCTGGTGGATGTCTGGTCATACGTGAGAGGAAGAGGATACAGTATAAGGGATATGAAATGTCAGAAGAGGACCAGAAGTTGTGCACTATAAATACTTGCTGAGAGTCAGAAATAGTACAATAGCCAAAACTGTACAACAAAACTTCTTAGATGAATTAATCAACAGCCTCAAATTTACTAAGGTCCTGTGGGCTTTTCAGGTGAGCAAACCAGACCATAGTGCTGGTCACCAAACTCTGAGTGCCCGTGGCATCAAGGGGGGCATCTGAGCACCTTTTTATGTAGCAATGCATTCATTTGTTCTTACTCCTTGGTAAAGTCCTAGAATCATTTACATTGGAACAGCACTCTGAGATCCAATCATCTCCCAGCACTTCCAGTTCCACCACTAACCCATGGCCCGAAGCACCACATCAACAGGGCTTTTAAATCCCTCCCGGGATGGTGACCCTACCACTGCCCTGGGCAGCCTATTCCAAAGCTTGACAGCCTTTTCCATGAAGGAATTTTCCTTAATATCCAACCTAAACCTCCCGAGGTGCAACTGGAGGCCGTTTCCCCTTGTCCTGTCCCTTGTTCCCTGGGAGCAGAGCCCGACCCCTCCCTGGCACCCTCCTCCTCTCAGGGAGCTACTGCAGAGAATGAGAAGGTCCCCCTGAGCCTCCTTTAAACACTGCAATAGGACCTGCAGGTTGCTGAGCACTTGGGCAGGAAGGTTCCTCAGGCAGGTGTCGGGTCCCTGCCTGCCTTGGATGAAGCATCTCCTGTGAAACTCTTGCCTTTGACACCCTGGTTGCTATTTTGAGCAGTCAACCTCCCTTTCCCACAGCAGGCACACTGAGGTTAAGCCATGAAACCAGAGTTTCTGTGCTCAGGGCCCCCTTGCAGGAGGGTCTGCTCAGACCCTGTGGCCCAACTGACCGTACAAAGGCCCTCCAGACTGGGCTCACTGGCAGCAGTCATTGCCATGCTGGAGGAGCAGCTGCCGTGCAGTGAGATGAATTCACCCCCTGCTCCCTCCTGACAAGCAGGAGCTCCTGAGTCATCTTTCAAACCAAGAGCAAAGCCAGGAGGTGCCACCCAGCGTCCTGGCACCCCGTGCTGGTGTGTCTTCCTTTGGGCTGGAAAATGGTGATACTAGTTCAGCTTTTCTACAGCAAAGCGCCACTTACTAAAACCTGGTTCTACACTGTATAATTTCTATGGCTTTTATTAATGCAGACAGTATTGGCCTCATAAAGAAGAAAAATTACCGGTGGAAGATAAAACTAAAATACTAGTTGCATTACAATCACATTCTAGTGCTGCAATAAATTGCATGAAGCCAATAAAGCAAAACTAACTGAAGATATTTGACACAAACCAAAAATGAAATGAGAGTCATTATGCAGCCTGCTACAGGGACCTGCCTTGATGTAGTTAAAGCAATAAACTACCTGGGAGTAATCTTTACTTATTTGAAATTGCATATTCCAATTGCAAAGCTGTTTCTGGCATTTCTGCCACACTTACTTTACTCTGCTCAGAAAAAGAATTACATGTCTGGATAAGTCATGTCCTATTAAATGTGCATCATATCTGCAGCACTCATAAGTCATTTGAGTCATGATATTGTTTATTCTAACATTAGTCACTATTTTCTGTCACAAATTAGCTATTCTCCAGAAGAGTGGAAACGAGATGGAGCCAAGGTTGCAATTATTTCACACATCCATGTTGGCACACGGAATAGATTAAGTGGCCATCTCTACAGAGGAATTATCATCATCGGGCCATGGGTCAATTATAACAAATGTATTCATGCCGTCAGCCCCCAGGTATCTTCAATAATAAGAGTTTGCATTCCTTTCCCTCCCTAATTATTCTCCTCCATGGTCTGGCTGACCCACACGTGTGTCAAAATACGCGGCAGCAATGCCTTTTGCAATGTTCAAGGTTAAACCCTCCCAGGCACCATTTCCTGCCCACCCCCTCCAATCCTCCCTGCCCAGGGGATATTTGCATGCAAATACGGTGTGTCTGCCGCGCAACCAGTGCCGCTGCTAATTAATTGTCTGTTATGCTGCCTTTTTGTGCAGCGGTAGCAGGGAGGGAGGGAGGGATGCGAGGCAATTGCGCTGCCTTTCTGTCCCCCGCCCCGGTTTCATTCGGCTGAACACGCTGGGGTCGGTATTTCCCTGCCTTTGTGCGGCTCAGAGCACGCCCAGGGCTGGCCCTTCCTCACCACATCCCCATTGTGGAACCTGCACAGACCTGGGGAACCCACTGTTGTTATTGTCACTGGCTGCGGATCGGGGTCCTGGAAGCACGTGCTGATGGAGCAGGGAGAAAGGACACTTCTGGGGGAGATGCTGATGGAACAGGGAGAAAGGACACTTCTGGGGGAGATGCTGATGGAACAGGGAGAAAGGACACTTCTGGGGGAGATGCTGATGGAACAGGGAGAAAGGACACTTCTGGTGGGGATGCTGATGGAGAAGGGAGAAAGGATACTGGTGGAGATGCTGATGGAGCAGTGATAAAGGACACTTCTGGTGGAGATGCTGATGGAACAGTGATAAAGGACACTTCTGGTGGAGATGCTGATGGAACAGGGAGAAAGGACACTTCTGGTGGGGATGCTGATGGAGCAGCTTCTCCAGAAAGCCTCTGGCAGAGCTGGCTGACACACCTCATGAGTTGGTGGGAACAAAAAGAAAATAAAGAGAGGAAAACCAAGCAAATTTAATAAGAGAAAAATACTGCTTTTCACAACCCCTCTACCTGCTTCTTGGAGGTTTTGCTGATTTGCATGTCATTTCCACTCAAACAGATGTTTACACACACATGGCAGGGGGGCTTGGGGTTCTTGGAGTGGAAAGTGCCATATTTTTTGTATTCACACCATATTTCCAAACTTCTTGGATATGGGGGCTCTGTTTAAAGGACAGGGCTTGTTTTCCCTGGCCAGCCCCAGCCTGTGCTGTGCCAGGTTGTACAGCTGCAACTGCCCTGGGAGCTGTTGGAGGCCAAAGCCATCTCAGCTCCTGGTAAATCAGTGACTGCTTGTTTTATGCAAACCTTTGCAAACACAGAGCTATTCACCCCACCTGAAGCTGCCTCATAAAGGTGGGAAAGAGCTCTGTGAGCACTGGCCAACCTGCCAGGACATTCAAAGCCCCTCTCTGCTGCAGCATAGCCTGGCAATAGCAGCTGCTCTCCCTGGAAAGTGGGCGAAGCTGGAGTTTTTGTTTTCTGTTTGCAGAGTAAATACGAGCCAGAAATGTGCAATTCCACTCCAGTGTGGAATCAAGAGGTCTCATCTTGTGACCGAAGCGTTCACAGTGCTGAGCACAGATGCCCTCCTATTCACCTTTAAAGTCTGCATCCTTTCTGTGCTTCCCACGAGTCCTTTGCCTTCACCTCCAGGATGCCTGTCTTGCTTTTGAAATATCACTGCTCTCCTACTGTTAAACTATGTGGAAGGATGAAGCTTTTATCTCCTTTTTCTATTTGGGAGGTTGATTCTGGGTTCATTGGTTAGGTTTAAGATGTTACAAAAGCATCTGCCTGGTGGGATTTAAAGTTGACAACCCTCCAGTGTTATTTCAATGCAGGTAATGGCAAGTAGATCCCCCTGCTTTCTTTACACCCTGTTAGGAGGAAAAGCCTGTCTGGAATAAGGATGTAGAGATAAGAGGAGATTAGAGATTCAAGCTCAAGGCTTGCTTGCATGGAGGGCATGGGGAGCAGTGCAGCTGAGCCCAGCTCTGCTCCCGTGGGCAGCCCTTGTGCAAGTGATGCCCCAGACCAGCTGCAGCTGCAGCTCCTGCCTTTGGGGGATGTTCCCTGTAAAAGGAAGGCTCTGTGCAGCCCCTGGACCCAGCCCCAGCTGCAATCCTGGCTCCTTAACAACGTGAGGAGAGCTGTTTCTGCTTCTTATGGAGACAGGTCCACCCAAGCCAGGCTTGGTTTGGGCTGCAGGGAAGACTCTGCAAACCACCACATAGTCCTTTCTGGAATTGTTCTCACTAGAAAAACATGGGTTTGGATTGAACTGAAATTACTCGCAGAAAACTGGAGAGATTTTAATGGCATTTCACCTATATAAAAAAGGACTTATGACAAAATCAATTATTTTTGAAAAATACTGATGTTGTTTCCAATGCACACTGTTGTTCTACAATTTATTCGGGTGTAAATTTTCCCCTTTAACCAGATTGTTTGGCATTAACTCGCGAGCTCCGCTCACTACACTGACTCACCCTGCACAGCTCACTCCTGAGTGCCCTCACCACAGCCCAGAGCACCTCCAGCTTCCTTTTCCTCTGCTTTGTTTCTCAGATACTGAGGAGAGCTCCAACTTCATATGAAGTTGAAGTCATCTAATTTTCTGGATCAAAGTGTCTCCTGTTTTTCTTGTAATGAAGCAATTTGACACTCTCGGTAATGCAAACATTCCCAACTCTAATTATAGGGGCAGCTGTTTTCAATACCTCCAGAAAACTTTTCCAGATTAGCACAAGAATGTGGCCAAAAAGCACAGGACACCAGAGGCTGGGAATATTCCCTTCCAGCAAGGCTCTTTTGTCTGCTCCAGTTCCTCATCCCCCTGCTCTGTACTGACAGAGGAGCGACAAAAATCCCTTTTTCGTGTTGCCCCAGCCACCAGTGAGGCCACTGGGGAGCACTGGGCAGGCTGATGGCCAGCACCGAACTGGGCAGGCTGATGGCCAGCACTGAACTGGGCAGGCTGATGGTCAGCATTGAACTGGGCAGGCTGATGGCCAGCACCGAACTGGGCAGGCTGATGGTCAGCATTGAACTGGGCAGGCTGATGGTCAGCATTGAACTGGGCAGGCTGATGGCCAGCACCGAACTGGGCAGGCTGATGACCAGCACCGAACTGGGCAGGCTGATGGCCAGCACCGAACTGGGCAGGCTGATGGCCAGCACTGAACTGGGCAGGCTGATGGTCAGCATTGAACTGGGCAGGCTGATGGTCAGTATTGAACTGGGCAGGCTGATGGCCAGCACTGAACTGGGCAGTCCCTTCAGCCTCTGCAGAAGATGTGTGGGGACCCAGTGCCAGGTTGTGGTGCTGCTCCTGTGCTGGGATCCAGGAGGAAAAGGAGCAGATGCAGAGAAGGGAAGGTGAGATTTGCTGCCTTTGTGCCATGGAATGAGCCTGAGCTCAGCCTCGGGGCAGGATGGAGCAAGGGAGAATTAAGGGAGCCAGTTGTGCCCAACCATGGAGCTATGAATCCAAACCTAGAGAGAGACAGGTTTTGGCTCCACTTTTGCACGGGCTGGTCGGGGAACCAGCAGGCTGCAATCCTGTCCTGTGCCTCAGGTCCCTCATGGGAATCAGGGTGACAACAGCGGGTTTGGGAGGAGCTCTGAGAGATGCTGTTGCCAGGTTGTGCCCATCCTGCAGAGACTGGGGGGAAGAGCAAAGCTCCCTCCTGAGCCTGCAGCAGAGGACAGGATGCTGCCTCCCACAGCTGGCCAGGCAAGGGCTGCATCTGAGCCACAGGCACTGGGGGCTCCTGCTCACGCCTGCGGTGCTGAAAAGCAATTTATTCATTTTGTCTCCTGAACAAGTATTAAGATGAATATCAAAACATAATTGTCTCAACAATCTTTAGGCTTTTACTTATCAGCCCGTGATAAGGCTATAGAAGGATGTGTTCATTTGTCTGCAGATCTCTGTAATCCTATTAAGTATAGAGTGATAACTGTTAAACTGAACATATACACAGACACACACACATTTGTTGAGGAAAGTATTTAACACACACACACACACAGAGGCACACACTCAGTAAAATTCTCTTCTGCACAGCCAGGCCAAGTGCCCCTGTATGGACAACCTGCCTCAATTAGCTGCAGATCACTTGAGATAAAAGACCCTCCTAGCACAGCATCAGAAATGCTGCTGCAGCTAAACCAGGCAGAAAGAGAAATCTCCCATTATATTTTGTTCCGAGTTTCCTTCAGAGAAGGGGGAATTTTCCTGGCTCCGTGTTTCATGTCTGGAATCTGTGGGACCAGACTGAGACAGAACTGTCCTCACCTGATGCTTAAATCTGCTGCTGGTGCCTGCATCAGCACTGCCCATGGGCTTCTCCCAGACTCCTGTTAAACACTGAGCTGAAATGCCAAGTGATGGAAAAATATAAGGAAAATAACGCAGGAAGTAGCATTTGAAATATTGATAACTCAGGCAAATCACTCCTCTGGACTTTCTTTGATTATGTTATCTGTTCAGTCTCCCTTACAAAGTGTTGCTATCACATAAGCATAATAAAACAAGAATGTATAAATGGAAGGAATTAAGAGCCATCCTATTGGGACCAATTTAATCTTTGCTTCATTTAAAAGGAGAACATGACTCCCTTAACTAATGTACATAAAATTGCTCTTTATTCCCCAGGTTTACATATAGATGACAGATCTATGTAAATATGGATCTGCTCCTTATCCCCATTCTGTTGTGAGAAGAGCCACCTTCCACCACAGCCATTCTCTGCTCTATACGCTTGAAGGAGAGTCTCCCTCCTGCCCTATGGTCCTTCTGCGAAAGGAGAGAATGAGGACATGGCAGCATCCTTTGGCAGAAAGGAGCTTCAGCAGCTGATGTTTGAAGCAAAAAAGTAGTGAGAGTGGTCAGAGGTAGCTCTCCCTCAGAGGCATCTGGTGTTGATGGGAATAGGTTAGTTAGCCTGCAGCCCAGCACTGACACCCAGCCAAAACATCCCTCCCAAGTTCTCTCCCCTCCCATCCATCTTTGCTGACTTTCCCACTGGGGAGTTACAGAACAAATCCACAGAAGTTTCTGTGCAGTCCAAGACAGGCAGGAAACCACAAAGTCTCCTGTGAACTGTCATGTTCAGGCCACTCAGAGTGAAGAGGAAGCGCAGCTTTACCGTGGAATTACTGAAAGCAAAATGCCCCTGCCAGGACAAGGGTCCTGCTGACCTGCCATGTAGGATAGAGCAGCCCTGGACTTCTCCCCCAGGAAAGGCTGAACCATGATCCCAAGAGTATTTGGAGCAGGTTTAAAGCAACAATCAAAAGCCATTTCAGTCTTCACAGGTTCAGGTTTTTAAGTTAAAACTCAGTTATCGCCAGAAAACAGACTTTCCCACAGCCAAAGATATAAACTGAAGCTGAAATGGGGATTTCAGTCAAGCACACTGTCCCTGCCAAACTTCTCACTGGTCCTGCTGCCATTACTGAGTAGGATCGGAGTCACTGCGAGTTCACATTCCCTGCTCAGATGAAATCATGTCCTTTTCTCTAGGACATATTCAGAAATGTGCACTATTTCCTCTTTTCATCACCTCTGAACTGGGAAAAAAAGACGTATTTGTGCTTTCTAACATGCTGAAAGCATCAGAGGACTCCCTGCTCTTTCAAACCAAATATCATAAGTGCAATTTCAAAGTATTTCTCTCTGCTAATATCCAGTGGCTTTTTAAAAACCAGCTAACAGCAGTGCTGGAATGGCTAATGCCTAATTAGCTAATGGGTAATGATGCTCCTGTGAGCGAGCTGACATTTCACTCTGTAATTATGCTCTCCTCTGCTATCACATCCCGCAGTGGGCAGTGGCAGGCCTAAGGAAGGGGCAGACCTGCAGTGGTGCTCCCACGCTGCCCTCGGAGCCGCCGGCACGTGCCAGGGGCGCTGGCAAAGCCACGGCCGCTGCCACTCCCAGCTGGAGCAACACAGAGAGCTGGCCATGGCTTTGGCATGTCTGGCCTTCCCCAGACATATCCTCATTTTCCCCTCCCAATTTTATATGTCTGAGGCGAAAACCAGGAATTTTGCTGGGACTTCCAGCTGCCTGGCAGCCCGTGAGCAGCTTTGCCCTGGTCTGCAAGTCTGTGTCTCCATCCAGCAGGCAGTGGAGGAGCTGGAGAAATCACTTTCTGCTTTGCTGGGACTCATCACGAAGCCTGGAGGAGTAACCACTTGGTCTAATTCCCCGAGGCTGAAGGTGCTGTGTTAACCCTAAAACATCAACCTGATCCTTTGAGAAGATTTGGGGTCTGGCAAACTGTTAGAAAAGATCTGTTTATGCCTCATTTTAGTTTACAGACCACTGTGTCTTTTTTCTTTTATAGAAGCCACTCAGTTCTGTTCCTCAGGCCACCACAATGTGAACACCAATTTATAGGTTTCTGGGGAAGAGAGGGATAATTCCTGTGTGCTTAAGTCCAAAATCAACCCCTCTGGAGTCGCTGCTTTCCTTTTCCCCAGCCCCTGCCCCATCCACCACACCAGGACACCCTTTCCAAAGACAAGCCGTCAGCCTCAGGGTCCTTCTCAAAATCTCTCTTGACAACTGCAGCTCTTAGGGGAAAAAATTAATTTACTAGAGGATCTGTTAACCAAAGCACCACCACTGGAAACTTTCACCCAGTTTTCTGGAGCTTTGGGGATGCCACGAGCCTCGTGCTCCCACCGTGCAGGGAGACTGCCCGGGAGCTGCACCAGGTCTCTCACACGGACACAGCACTGAGGGTCCCCTGCTGTGGTTTTCTCCTATCGATTTCCAAATCGACAGTTTTATGCACTGCAAGTTTGAGTTTTTAGACATGCTAGGTTTTCCCCTGGAGCTGAGCATTTCCAGGGGCAGAAGGGGGACACGCATGCTGTGACACTGAAACAGAGGTGCTCGTGCACTGGGAAAAGCTGCCCCGGCTCTTCCTCCAGCAACCAGGACAACAGGAGCAGACACACACCCTGCACACCTTTGCTTTTCCACTTTCTTGCTTCTGCAGAGGGTGGGGAGATGGGCAAGTGCTGGCAAAGGCTGCCTGGTGTCAGAGGGTATGCAGGAAAACAGGAGTTCATGCAATACAGCTCTCAACTGGCAGATTAAAGGAGAATAATAATAAAAAATACCACTATTAATGAGCAGAAGGAGCACGTGGAGCCCTGGGAGATGCATTAGCAATTTGAACAAGCAGATATTCCTGTCCCTCCCTCCCTGTGTAATCAACATGTATTTATTTCTTATTTAGCTCAATGCTCACCCTTCGAGAAGATGAAAGTGTCAAGATGACCCTCTCCTTATCATGCCCCGCACAAGGGAAAGCTTTGAAGATATAATGTGCAGAAACATGGGGCTCTCTGGTGACTTCTCCAGATTTAATTAGCCCAACCTTCTGTATGGATCCTGCCTCTCCCTCCAGACAGCCCTTCCTCCCTGTTCCCCAGCCTCAGACAAGCTTCTGGACTCACGGGCAAAGGAGCAGCTGCTCAGGCACTCCATTTAATTCGGAGCTTGGCTCTCCAGGATGAGCTAAAAAAGAAATGCCACCCCAAAGATGGAGCTGCTTTTAGCATTATACACGAGCTGCAACTGCCAAGGAAAGTTTATCTTGGAGCCAATATGGGCTCTCTTGCTCCAAGTTAAATATTTCCATTTAAAAAGTAGAGTGAGCTATACTGTGGGACTTCCAATTGCTTCCTGAAATATTAAGAAGGAATATCTTTAAACATTAATATTTGGTTACAGTGCTGAAGCCCTTCTAAGGGAGGGTTATTTTTTAGAGCCGTGTATTTTTCTCTGCATAACGGGAGTCTCTGATCTGGGCCAATACTTTGTGTTTCCAAAAGTCACTGTACACCAGCAACCTTCCTTCTAAAGCAATCTATAAAAATCCTTCCCTTTTGTTTTCCCTGTTGTTCTCGCTGGCAGGAGGCACATGCAAAGGACACCTGGGTTTAAGCCTTTGTGACAAGAGCATCATCATGTGCTGCATCCTCGGTGACCCCAAAGGGCTGCCGAGAGCCAGAGCCACGTCCTGCATCCACATCCATCGTGCCAGGACGGGCATGGACGGGCTCCCATTGCCCATCCCAGATGGACCAGCAGCCAGCCACATCCTGCCCAGGCCCCAGCAGATCAGGGCTGTGCTGGACCAGACACCACCAGCCCAGAGCTCCCACCCAGCTACGTGAGTGTTTTAGGATGGGGCAGGACAGCTCCAAACCCTCCTTTGCTCCTCCACTGTCCCCTCCACCCTCCCTGATGCCAGGGAAGCAGCTGTTGAAACAACAGATCAGGAGAGCAGATTTAATGATGCTTTCATGGTAGGGAAGGGGAAAAAAAATTTAAAAAAAAGAAGAAAAAGAGAGAGAAAAATGATGTTGCTTCCAGGCCATTTACATGTTCATTCCTCAAGAGAATGTGACACTTTATCCTTTTTTTCAAATTAACTTCTGTGTCACACGTGGAATAAAAAGACACGATAGACGGGAACTGAAACATAGTGAAATAAAAGACTGGGAGCGGCGGACACGGAGCATATGTTTGTGATCTGTAGGAGCCGGGGGAGGGACAGGAGTGCAGCCCTGCTATGTCAGCCATTGTTCAGCAGCTTGGTATGTTGGCTTAATCTTACAAGGTC
Organism: Grallaria varia; assembly: GCA_013396735.1. Lineage (NCBI taxonomy): Eukaryota > Metazoa > Chordata > Aves > Passeriformes > Formicariidae > Grallaria > Grallaria varia. The sequence goes on from VWZG01007494.1 coordinate 57,920, forward strand.
TCCCAGAGGTCCTTTTTTCCAGATTTTTTTCTCACCCCTCTTCAGGGCAAACAAAGTGCTTTCCTGAGCAGGCAGTCGGAGCTCTTTAACCGTTCACATTCTCACTGGGAGACTCCCCGAGGATGAAAAGCTGATCCTCACCAGGTCAGCTCAAAGGGGGACATCAAAGCCAGCGGGGCAGCCCTGGGACAACCACTGGAGGAAGGAGCTGGTCCCTGCCCACAGGCTCAGCACAGGTTTGCATCAGAGACACAGGATGTGCAAAATGTGGCAGAGAAAAACTGCAGAAGGATCACAGAAAAGGGGATTGTATGATGCACGGGGCAGGGGGACATCGTGTGACACCTGGCCAACACTATGGCTGAGCTGAAGCCTTGGTTTCACGCCAATGGCATCCACAGTCCCCATCCAAGCCCTAGGACCTACCCAGTGACAGGCTGAGAGAGTGAGGGTTGTTCCACCTGGAGAAGAAAAGGCTTTGGGAAGACCCTGTGGCACCTACCAGTGCCTAAAAGGGGTACAGGGGAGGTGGAGAAGGACGTTGGACAAGAGCATGGAGGGACAGGACAAAGGGGAGCAGCATGAAACTGCCAGAGGGCAGGCTTAGATGGGATATTGGGAAAAAATGGTTGGCTGTGGGGGTGGTGAGACCCTGGCATAGGTCACCCAGGAAATCTGTGGCTGCTCCATACCTGAAAGTCTCCAAGGACAAGTTGGATAGGGCTTGCAGCAACCTGGGCTAGTGGAAGGTGTCCCGGCCCATGGCAGGGCGCTGCAGGGAGATGATTTTGAAGGTCCCTTCCAACCCAAACCATTCTGTGATGATCCTATGAATTTTGCTGTCCTTGGCTGGCTACGTGCCCCTGTGGTACCTTTTCGAAGCACCCTGTGGCCATTCCCCTTCATCTACTGCACATTCTGGTCCCAGATCTGCTTTCCAAAGTGTGACTGCAAAATGCACCAAGTCCAGCTCTTTCAGTGTCACTGCAGTGGGCAGCCAAACCTCAGCCTGGACGGTGGCACCAAGCCCTCCAACCACAGGGTTCCTGGAGTAATGCGTATTTATTGTCAATTAGTTGTGTAACTTTGAAAAAGCAGAGGGATTTTTTGGGGGCTGGAGTGGGACGAGCAAGAAAGAGAGCAGAATGAGAGATCTTTTCTCTGTGAGATCTGGCTCCCAGCTAGTTTAAGCACTGACCTCCACATCTGTGCTATGGGGAAGTGCAGCCGGCCTCTCTGGGTCACATATGGTTTGGGTTTGGGATTTTCTGGAAGCTTTGTGGGGCCTTTTTATTACTTTGTATTTTTGTGCCCACAGAAAGCAAAATTCACCACGCTGCCTTCACATTTGCCTTCTGCTGCAGCAGCAGAGAATGGGTGTTAAACTCACCCCTCCAGCTCCACTTTAAGCTTCATAAACTACAATACCCACTTTTACTCTGTTGCCATTCCCATTTCTGGTCAAGATGGCTCTGAAAAAGCACAAGGTCTGAGACACCAGAAACCTTTCTGCCTCTCAGGCTTCCCCTTTCGTGGCTGAATGCAGAGCTCTGGCTGTGTTTGGGACACCCCGTGTGCACACCCAGCCCCAAACCACATGGGCTGGACACCCATCACCGGGACCTGGAGCTGAACTGCCCCAGGACAGGAAACCTGGGCAGGAGGGGACAACCTCACGCTGCTGTGGGTTGACACGCAGGGCAGGACACCCTCAGGCACGACAGGCAGCTGGGAATAATTTGTCTGTCTAGGATTGCAATTAAACCTCAAAGGCCAGAAGTATTTAAGCGCTTTGGTTCAGGGCTTTGTGGTTTCTGGGTGTGCAGCTGAAGGCACCTTTGACCTTGGCTTTTCAGTGATGCTCCCAAGGAGGGAAAGGGATGTCGGTGTTCCTTCAGAGAGATCCAAGACATCCACATCACTGCAGCACAGGGATTTGTCTCACTTTCAGTGTCCACATATTCAGCATATTCAGCTCTATCAGAGTTTACCCCCCGTAAGTGCCTGGGTGCCTGTGGGTGTTCCCAGGACATGATCCATCTCACATAACATGGACAAGAGGACTCACATCCCACATTGCCTGTTCCTCCCCGGCACTGCTGAGGCTGCAGGACAGCCTTGGCAGAGGATCCCACTCCACAGGGTCTCTCTGTGAACTTTAATCCCCGGCCTTTGGTCCACCAACATAAGAGAAAAGCAAAATATTATTACTTGTATTAGTCAAGCTAAAGAAATTTGAGAAGAATTTCTATTTTGAAGAAGAAAATGCACTTGCCACATCAATAGCATTTTTCTAGTTTGTCATTTCAGCTCTTTTTTTTTTGCAAAAGCTTCATAGAAAGAAAGAAAGAAAGAAAGTTTGAAAGAAAGAAGCCAGAGGAGAAGAAAAGCTCTCCTTTCCAGTTTCCAACAAATGTCAGATGGAGGACCCTTGTCTTTCCCACCAGTGTAGACAGGTGAAGTCATGTATGTGCTCTCAGGGACAGGGCTTACAGTGCAGAAAACTGGGCAAGTCTCCAGTGCCCCTGGCTGTCCACACAGCCAGGAGAGGACACGGGACAGGCTGTGCCTCTGCCCTGACTCTGATGGTCTCTCCACACTGGGGCCTGCACTGCTTCAATCACACCGGCGTGGAAAAAAGCCCAAACGCCATCCCAAGGAAATCACAGCCCTGCTGGTTAAAAGGAGCCACGAAATACTTTTCTCCAGATCAATTTCAGCTCCTAATCAAAGACAGCTACAAAGGTAAACTCTGAGTTTAAACCGGACCTTAAATCCACAAAACACTGTTCAGCTGGATGGCATTGTAAGAGTGGAAAGTGTTAGAGGAGCTGGGGAACAGACGGCTGTGGTTTGTGTCTGCCCCAGCCCGGCGTGTTCCACCCCACCCATATGGGCCAGAGGGCCTTCTGCATCTTCACCTGCTAAAAATACCCAAGGCTGGAAGTTAAAAGAAATTAAATATATAGCAGTTGCATAAAGGCACCTTGGGATGAAAGTGTTATGGATACAAAGCTGTCATCTTAGCCCTTCATCATCATATTTTTTGTGTAGCAGACATGTGTCTTGTTGGCAAGGCAACTTCTCTGTTTTAAAACAGCCTCATAAATCTCGTTAGGATGCCTTTTCTAAATCACCCATGGAAAAAAAAAACCAGGAGCAGGCACCCAGTGGACATCACTCCTGGTCCCTTAGGGCTCTTCTCACCAAAGGCTCTCTGGAGCTCGTTGGATACTTCCCACTAAGATGTTTCATGATGCCTCCTGAGATATGGAAAACAGGACTGACACACACACCTGGCTTCACCAGAAAGGCTCCTGCTGATTTTAAACATGCACTGGGTTTTGGCCAAAGTTTTCTTCCCCACTATAAACACAACAAACCAAACTCATTCTTCAGCTTGTGGCCACAGAGAGCTCTCACCTGGCACACCCGTTGGGCACAGCTCCAGTTTGGGTAGCCGGGGTGGACAAACAGGAGCTGAGTTTTGCCAGACTGCTCAGGTTTAGACCAGCCCTTGCACAGGCAATGCAATGGCCACTGCTCTGGATGTGCCACCAGAAGCTCTGTCCCCTGGGAAAGGAGGGTGGGCTGGACATCAAGGGCTCAGGTTTTCAACTGAGATGCTTTGGTTACCTCGAGGCAGAATTAAATGAGACTGAACTGGTTTCCTTGAAGCAGAGCAGAGCTGTGGGAAACACACTTACGGTTAGGATATTTTTCTTTAAAATGCACATGGTTGCATTTCTGGGGAATCTTTAATTCAAACTGATTAAATAATGATCCCCTGTAGTGATTTACCCTTTCATAGACCCACTCAAGGAGTAACTCACCATGCTAGCAGCACAACTGGCTCACTGCACACCTCACAGGAGCATGCAGGACTCTGACACACTCTCACAGGGGCAATGCCTCCCTCTGCAATAGCACAACCAATTTAATTTAGCATTGGCTCTGCTGTCCCCATAAACACTTCCCTCTTTCAAGCATGCCACCTCCATGACATGTGGTGGCATCTGGCCCACAGCTGCTTCTCAGGGGCCCCATCAGCCTCTGGAGCAGAGATATACCTCATTTTCCTGGCAGCAGAGTCTGTGGGACCCTCTATCAGCCTTGTCCAAGTGTTGGAAGGGAGGGATGGAGAGGGGCATGGATGGAGTCCACGCTGCACCCCATGGGTGACCCATTGCTGGTCTACCTGTCTGCCTACACGTGCAGGTGCCTCCCAAATCAACACAACCTGCTGAGCTGAGAATGGCATCCTCGTGCCAGGTACAGGCTTGCCAGAGATCTGGTTTTGAAGGGGAACTCAGATCCCTCTTCCTGAAGCTCACTTGCCACACATTGGTGAGAACAGTTCAGAAATAAGGATTTGGGAGGCAAGAAAGAGGAGCACTTGTTGGAATGAAAACACTCCCCTCCTCTGGCTCCTCTGATAGGAGGCATTTCCACTGGTGATAGGGGCAGCACTGCCTGGAGACAAAGGAGATTGCTCCACATGGGCCCAACGCTCTGGGTTTGCTCTGCAGGGCAGCTCTGCCACCTCTCTCTCTGTGCTCACTTGCTACTCACTGGTCACTGAGGCTAAAGGATTAAAGGGAATTAAAAAGTGGTGCTGTACTTTGGTCCCTGGTCTACAGCCTTCCCAGAGCCCCTGGCAGGCAGAGGGCAGGGACACTCAGCTCTCAGCTTTCCCCTGCCTATGCCAAGTCTTCCTTCAGAGGCATCCTCTTTGCTGGTGAAAGCAGTTTTTCAAGACCATGATGATGATGATGCCAAGCCTGGTTGGTAAGGTGCACTCCCACACTTGTGCCCAGGGTCTCGCGTGGGGCACACGGTGCCCCTTCCCTGGCTCACAGCACACCTCAGTGACACACCTGCCTGATGCCTCTGGGGTTAGGAGGCATGTGCAGGGCTCCTGAAAGGAGATTTTTGGAGGCTGTGTATCCATTTAAACCAAGTCCAGCCCTCTCCCACTCAGCAGCAGGCACCGAGCCCCCCCAAATGGCTTTTTGGAAGATGTCCTCCCCCATTTGTCCAGTGCTGCCAGATTTATCAGGTCTTGGGAGGCCACAGCCACTTTTGGGGACACTTTTGGAAGACAACTGTTTTTCTCACCAATTTCATGTGGCTGGGAGTGAGATGAGTTCTTTTCTTCCACTGGCACAGGCAGCTGTGTCTTTTGGGAGCTCTTACCCTGTCTGCAGTGGCAATATACCCACGGCATCCAGAGCCTCACTCAGTGGAAATGGAATGTTCAAATCAAGGTGTTTCTGCACAAGCAGCTCCCAGAATTCGGGCAGGTGTCCTGCTGCAAACCCTTCACGTGGCAAACGCCCAGCTCCTCCCCACCCCGTTTTCCCCATGCCTCAGCCCGAGAGCATCCCTTGCTGCTTTGTTTGTGCTGGGCATACACATACCTGGCAGCACTCGTTGTTGGTGGGCAAGTTTCCATCAGTAACCGGGTTCCTCTGCCCAATTAGTGCCCCGTGGGGAGGAGCACCAGCCCCCGTGGCCACCGTGGCCACCGAGCCAGCTCAGCCCAGCCCGTGGCTACAAAATGCATCCCACCTCGCCTGCTCCTGCCAGCTTGGGTTAGCTGAACCCCATGAATATTTCAATAGGCTCTGCCTGCCCAGGATACTATTAATTTTGGAGTCCCTATAATCCAATTCCTTTTCCTCCAAGTGGGTGGTGATTATTAATTTCACAAGCTATGCTTCCACTAGCTTCTTCCTAGTCCCTTGTGGCTAAGGAATATTAATCCACATTCATCCTGTCATTCAGCTGCCCAGGAGACTCTGGTGTGAATAGTATTGTTATTAAATACCACTGCTTCACACGTGGTTATAGCAACTTAAAGGTGTACGGGCGGGTTGCAAAGGTCGTTTGCAGAATAGCACCTCAATGCTAATGCTCAGAAAAATAAAAGAGGGCCCAGGCAGTGCTTTTTGTAGATGTTTCTCCAGGTTCTGGACCTACTAATGCTGGTCCTACCTCGCCAGGGCAGAGACCTGTGAAGGTCCAAAAGCAGGAGATGAGCTGCAACCTTGTCCCAGCCATTCCTGGCAACAAGGAAGGAGCAAATACTTTTGTCCTTCCAGGGAAATTGAGGAAAAAAAAAATTATAAAATCCAAACATGATCTCTCTACTTAAATAAAGTGCCATAATGCTCTGGAATGTAATCACTTTTGACACCTCAACCTTATTATCAAATTTGCTTGAAATTAAGCAATTCATTTGTGTTCTGCTTGAAAGGCAGATGGTGGAAGAAGGCAGCTGTTGCATTCCTTTGCAGTGCAAAAAAGCCTTTCCCAGTAAGCCAGGTTTGCTCAGGCAGGCGAGACACATTTCAATCAAATATCTCATGGAGGGGTTTGACAACATGTCAAGGTTTCCTTCAACATCGGGCACTAAATGGCAGAGAGATAAGCAGAGAGAAGAAAGCCAAGAAATGCAGCATTAAATAATAAACAGCCCTCCAGGTCTCCCACTCACTAATGAGGGTCAGGGCATCCACCAGCTGAGAGAGGAAGGAAGGGGCAGGGGGTGAGGCAGAGGAACCTCCATGGATCACAGGCTAAATACGTGCAATATCCCCCCGGTGCTGGCAGCTGCCGTTCACACACCCGGGCTGCTGGGCACTGTCAGGGCTGCTGGGCACTGGCAGGGCTGTTGGGCACTGGCAGGGCTGCTGGGCACTGGCAGAGCTGTTGGGCACTGGCAG
>VWZG01007494.1:64868-150339 GCA_013396735.1 Grallaria varia
GGGCTGCTGGGCACTGTCAGGGCTGCTGGGCACTGGCAGGGCTGTTGGGCACTGGCAGGGCTGCTGGGCACTGGCAGAGCTGTTGGGCACTGGCAGGACTGCTGGGCACTGGCAGAGCTGTTGGGCACTGTCAGGACTGCTGGGCACTGGCAGGGCTGCTGGGCACTGGCAGGGCTGCTCCCAGCGCTCCTGAGGAGCAGAGCATCCCCACAGCTGCAGAACCTCTGGAATCACCCCCTTCCTCTCCCTCAGCCAACACCATACAGCATTTTACACCAAGATAAACACAGAGGCAAGTGAGAGCCAGCCTCACACCTGAGCTTGTCTCCTTTGCACAGGGGTTGTCACACAAGCCAAAACACAACGAGGCCCCTTTTGGAGACGGCGAAGGCCACGGCATCTGAAACCAGAGCGCATTTCAGTTTTGTGACTTTACACTTTTGGCAGCTCAGATAGGCTGGAGGCTTCACGGCTGTGACTGCTTTCCCAGTTTCTCCTCCTAGAAGAATGTAGCCTTCCCAAATTGTCAGCACTTCAGCCAGCACAGCCCCAGCAAACGCACCAGCACGATTACAAAAGCAGAGGAGGGGAAGATTTCTCCCTCTCAGACCTCATCCTGAAACATCGCAGACGAGAAGTCAAATCCCAGACCTGCTGAGTCCCACTTTGGGTGGCAAATCCTTGGTTTTCCAGATGTTGCACAGCAGAGGCTGCCAGATGTCCCAAAATCCCAGCCCCACAGCCCCTGCATGCACTGGGTGACTTGGCACAGAGCAAGGACCCAGCTGGGACACATCAGCCTTGCAGTGCAGATGCAGGCATCCCTCAGAGCAGAAGGAGGGAAGCAGGGGAGGATTTCAGCCACTCATTTACCCTCCAAAGAATCATAGAAAGGTTTGGGTTGGAAGGGACCTTTAAAATTCATCTAGTCCAACCCTCTTGCAGTGAGCAGGGACTTCTTCATCGAGATCCAGTTGTTGTTCAGTCACCCATCCACCCTGACCTTAAATGTGTCCAGGAATGGGGCATCCACCACCTCTCTGAGCAACCTGCTCCATAAATAACAAACAAGCAAGCACTCACTGTTGCCAGTAAGCTCCTGGTAGATGTTCAATGAAACTCATCCCCTTCCTAGCTATTCCCATCAACATGGTGAACTCCAGACTTCTGATCTCAGCCTTTTCCTCAATCCTTGCCTGCAGAGCCCAGACAATCAACAATTAACTAGCTCCTCCTGGATTAAAGCGTTTCCTTGGTTTCTGCTGAAGACCCTTCCACCTGAGAACAGGGGGTTCACCTGAGCTGTCACAGTGGAGCTGGAATCAAACGGCTCCTCTCCAGCAGGAAAACTCTCCAAGATGGTTGAACACAGCACAAAGGGTTAGCACCCACTCTCTGTTGGTGTTACCAGGTGAGCTTTGGCTCTGTGGCCTCCAGATGTAGCCCTTGGGTAACCTGGACTCTGCTCGTGCCCTAAAAATGTCCAGAACATCCTAGAATCACAGAACCACAGAATCACAGAATGGTTTGGGTTGGAAGGAAGCTTAAAGCTCGTCTAGTTCCAACCCCCTGCCATGGGCAGGGACACCTTCCACCAGCCCAGCTTGCTCCAAACCCTGTCCAGCCTGGCCTTGGACACTTGCAGGGATCCAGGGGCAGCTACAGCTTCTCTGGCCAACCTGTGCCAGAGCCTCCTCATCCTCACAAGAAACAATTTCTACCCAGTATCCCATCTATCCCTGCTCTCTGGCAGTGGGAAGCCATTTCCCTTTGTCTTGCCCTTCCAGACCCTTGTCCAAAATCCCTCTCCAGCTCTCTTGGAGCCCCTTTATGTGCTGGAAGGGGCTCTGAGGTCTCCACAGAGCCTTCTCCTCTGCAGGCTGATCACTCCCAGCCTGTCCCTATAGCAGAGGAGCTTCAGCCCTCAGATCATCTTGGTGGCCTCTTCTGGACTCACTCCAGCAGGTCCCTGTCCTTCCAGTGCTGGGGACCCCAAGGCTGGATGCAGTACTCCAGTGGGTCTCATGAGAAAGAAGCAATAATACCATGCCAAGCAACAATCTCGTTAATCTCATTAACTCAAGTGAGATTTGGTTCGCTCTCTCCATGAGAGTAGGAGCTCCCAGGAAGATGTGCTTCACTGAAGCCACTACAAGGTTTCCAGACCTTCTCCAGAGGTCTGGAGAAGAGCTGTGTCCTGGGCTGTCACCTCACAGGAGCATCTGAGCTCACCATTTGAGCTATGCAAGACACGATGTCCCCCCATACCATCATTTTGACAAATGGAGCTAATCTGGATGGGTCTATTGCTGATATTAGTGTTTTGCATACCGTGCCCTGCTCTAAATGAGCTCAATTACAATTCACACACGTTGCAGATTAATGGTAGGTGGAGAAAGGACTACGATTAATGTCTGTATCTGTGCTGCTGCAGAGCAATGGGCAGACTCTGAGCAGGCTGGATGGGGCTCGGAGCATCCTGGTCTAGTGGAAGATGTCCCTGCCCATGGCAGGGGGGTTGGAACGAGTGGGCCTTTGAGGTCCCTTCCAACCCAAAACATTCTGTGATCCAACCACTTTAGTGCTACCAGGAGGATGTCCTCCCCTGCACCCGCTCCTGGGAGCCCAGGCACGTGGCAGGGCACTGCCAGACAGGCTGCCGTGTCTCTCAGCAAGTACTCTAACCAATTACACGTATGTAAGTACACTGCAAATTCTTTACAGCTCCAGCAAATCAATTTTTCATACAGCAAGAGGAAGAGCTCAGTGCACTGACAATAATGCTTCAAACCTTTCAGCACTTCTCAGCGAGCAGCACTCGCTCTGGGGATTCCTACAGGAGCCCACACCAAGCCTGCCAGAGCTCTAGAAGTGTTTGAACAACACTCTCAGGTGCATGGTATGATTTTTGGGGTTGTCTTGTGTAGGGCCAGGTGTTCCTTGTGGGTCCCTCCCAGCTCAGGATGTTCTGTGACTCTGTGATTCTCCTCCCCGGTGCTGGGATAGAGCCATGAGCAGAATGTCCCTCAGCACAGCAGGGTCAGGGTCAGCATATCCTATAGCTGGCATTTACTTTATCAAAAACAGAGGGGTCAAGTGAGGGGCTAAATCTTATCTATCCCGTTAAATCATAATTTTGCTGCTGAATCCATTACAAATACAGTGGGACACTGGCAACTCTTTTTTGTGCTCATGAGTGAAACCGGAGGGAGAGGGATGGGTTTAAGAAGTGTTTTAGAGCCTAAAATTAATTTTTACAAGTAGTCCAGGCCTTTGGGAATTAGAATCACATCAAACCTCATGTATATTTAGGTTCTTGTATATGTAAGTCATATTTCAATAACATTTGAGGTTGATTCTGATGCTTATTGTGGGGTGGAGCAGGTCCATGGAGACCCTACAATGTCTTGAAATCCTTCTGGAGAACAAGGGGAAACAAAGCCTTTGGTTCCTTGCCTGGTGACTTCTCTTGAAAGATTAGAAAGTCCAAGGAACCTCTTGAGCTATGCCTGGGACTTTGTGAAGGTCCTGTTTTAAAATGGGCTGCATGGACGGGCACAGAGCCCTTTGTCTTCAATTCCTGCTCGTGCTCCCTGACCTGAGCCTGCCCTGCCCACCCAGCCACAGGACTGGTGCATCTTCCTGTTTTAAGGGGACTTGACCCTCTTCAGGAGTCTTGAAGGATGGAGGTGCCAGTCCTACAAGGAACGTCTCTTTTTGGTCCAGGAATGTGCTAAAGCTCCCTCTGAAATGACACTGCCATTCATTAGAGAGTGAGAGATTTGAACATGTCCCTAAGTGTTGGCTTTAGAGATATTTAAGCAGCTGATCATTACTTCTACATGTAAAAGGCAATAAAAAGGAAAAATTAGTCCAAGAGTGATGATCTTACTTGCTTTTATTAAGAGAGCCATTAATTCTGGAATGATGTGGGTTGATAAAGCTGCTCTCCCATGAGCACTGCCATTGTCTGGAGCAGGGAATTGCTGGTTTGGCTCCAGCCTGGACAGTGCAGGATACAGGGGGAGATCAGGGCTCCTCAGCACTCTGTAGGGCAGGTAAGACCCAGACCCCTCCTCTCATGGGCTCTGTACTCCGAAGAGAGGAAGGGAGCTAAGCTTGGAGGAATAAAGTGTGGTTTTATCCTGTTTTACAGGCAGTGAAGGGGAGATCTGAGGGTTATAGAGAATATTTGGGAAAAGCTTTAATCTAGTCCACTTCCCACACAGTGACAGAGAGTTCCTTTGCAAGCCTGAGCCAACACAGGAGTTTTCCTACAGACTCACCATGTGGTCATAGCCCAGTTCCTTAAACCCTGGCTTAGTGTTCCTATTACAAAACAGAGATTACAGTCCTAGCCTAACTCAGCACTAATCCACACTGGATTGCAAAGCACTTTTCTGTTTGCTCTCCAAAATGAGCAACAACAACAACAAAACCCCCTGTTGCTGTCACAGCAGGGGCAGTGCAGGCAGCAAAATGCAGCAAATAACTCCAGTTGCAAGAGCAGCTCCTTCTCTGTTCAAGGGCGCCCTGGTTTTGGCATCAGAAGCAACACTTTCATGGACTTCCAGGTGTTAAGAGGCTGAGCAAGCACTGGTTTCCTCTGGCCTGCCTCCCCACTGCTGGGAATGGGAATGGGAATGGGAATGGGAATGGGAATGGGAATGCACTGGTTTGTGCAGCGTGCCTGACCTGACGGACCGAGGGGTGCAGTGCCCTGCACCTCCTGCTCTCACCGGGCTGAGTTAGGCACAGAAACATTCTGTGCTGTCTCCAGGCCTTCCCAGTGCCTGAGGAATATTTTATTACGCATATTGCAGCCATAACAACGTCTTGTTCGGATGTTTTCTGGCAGTTAGCATCTTCCTTGATCAAATACCTACAACTTTGCCTGTGGCCCCCAGATTATCCAGTCATTTAATTGCCAGGAAAAATACCCTCTCTGTTGGCAACTACAGTTTAATTAGTGAAGCTTTTCCTAGGCATGTGATCAGGAGACTTTTAAGAAACACCTTTGCCCCTGCCAAGTCCTCCCCGTAACACCGAGGGGTGATAACGGCAGCACGATGCCCAGGTAAGGCAGCCCAGCAAGCACCAGGCAGTGCTCTCACTCACTCAGCAGGAGATGACAGGATTCCTGAGGAGGAAGATTGTCCTAAAAATTACTGTTTTACGCTCCAAAATGTACCTTTGGTGTTCTAGTCTCCTGCCAGACAGGTTTTGCAGCACCAGCCCCGTGCTGATCATGGACTAAGCCAAAGGTGGTGCCTGATGGTGGCTGTGAAGCTGGGGGAGCTGAAAGGAGCAGAGGAGTTTGGTACCCACATTTCTGTCAGTCTGTGCCCTCAATGCCCTTTGACAGCAGTGGCTAAGTGGGGATGGGAATGTCCCTGAGCACTCAGGAGGGTTCAGCTGTGTCTGTGGTGCAGCTGCACTGCCCAGTGTGCTCCCAGTACCTTGGCACACCTGGAGCTGGTGCGTCTCAGGGTTTGTCCCACCAGGATTGCTGCATCCAGCACCATGTTTCACAGGCTGCAGACAGGCACTTGCGCCCTTGCATGTCAGCTTTTGTGCCTTGGAGCAGCCAGGGACACATTGAATTTGTTAAGCTTGGTGCAATATACCTCCCTCCAGCCACGTGCAGTGGTACCCTACTGTGATAGCATGGAAACACTGATTTCTCCTTAGATCCCTTCTGTGAAGTCCTGCTCACCTTGCTTCACCCAAAATGGTACATGAGGCAAGGAAAAGCCAAATATCTCATAAGACATTCATAACAAATCCCCACGTTAAGCTGCTCTCCCAAAACCTCACTGCATTTAGTGGCAACAAAGGAAGAAGAGTAGGTTTGGATTGGATATTTGTAAGAATCTTCCCTGTGGGTGTGGTGAGGCCCTGGCATGGATTGCCCAGAGAAGCTGTGGCTGCCCCATCCCTGGAAGTGTCCGAGGCCAGGTTGGACAGGGCTTGGAGCAACCTGGGCTGGTGGAAGGTGTTCCTGCCCTTGGCAGGGTGTTCAGAGTGACATGATTGTTAAGGTCCCTTCCAACTCAAACCATTCTGGGGCTCTGTGAAATAAAATTTCTTCAGGGTGCTTTTTCTGGTGTTAGAATTAAAGTTCCTATAGGGAAAAAAGGCATCCAAAGAGTTTCTGGGGACAAAATTCATATTAAAATGGAGTCCAGAGAGTGAGGCTACAGCTCCTCCTGCTACCAAGGCATGGAGAAGGTCACAGTTTGAAGATCCCAAGCCCCTGCTCTGCCATACAGCAGGCTCCAGCTTCACTCAGCACCCCCAGGTCTGGTGCCTGCAGGGAGGGGAGGCTGTGCAGCCTCCCAGCACACACGGCAGAAATTACAGAGTGTATGGGACTGAAGATTATAATTTAATAGAGCTGGGCCAATTAATTTATTATTTAATGATTTCATTGATAACTGCAGCAGAAAGGTGATAAAAGCATAGCTCTGGCCTATATACCACATTTTCCTCTATTTATTAAGTGCAGTGACACAACATATTAAACTGAATATATTGGAAAGTAAAGAGGGCATACTTTAGCATATAGGTAATTATTGCATTTAATAACTATTACTCCTATAGGTATCTTAGATTAATTTAACACCACTCATTTGAACAGAGGCAAAACAGGGTGTGAAGACGTGCTGGTGTGAGCAGCTGCTCCTACTAATGCTCAAGAATCCCTTCACCCCAGCAGAGAGAAAGGGAGCTCAGCAGCTGCTTCATGCTTCCCCCATCATTATAGCCACCTTTTCTCAGCGCTCCACCCCAACCTCAGTCCCTGCTGTTGCTAAACCATCCCAGGGTCACAGCTCAGCCTGTCTGGTCACTCCCTCCCAGGGCTGTCCCATCACAACCAGCTCATCAGGTCGAGCTGCAAAAGCTATCACAGAATCACAGAAAATCAAACCAGTAGGAATGAGCTGGGAACCATAAAACACTTCACTGACAGCAAATAGGTTTTGTATCTGTTTAGGAAAGGTAGAAGGGGGTGATCTGTTATTATTTGCCTTTGTCCTTCGAGAAAACTCTCCTTCTGGGTGTTTTGCCCTGCACTGGTTTTGTGATGCGATGCTGACAGCTTGGTGTGGTCCCACCTCAGTCAGTGCCGAGGGCTCTGGGGAAGCAGAGCTGGCCATGGGACTGCAACACTCTCCGTGTAACACCAGGCAGCCACCTCAATTCATCCCTGCTCCCTGTATCCCAGGGCGAGTGTGCCTGACTTCCCTACTGCTGGAGCAAAGAGCCCATGCCTGCTTTTGGAACAGCCCGATGGGGCTGCAGGGCAGGGCAGAGCCCAGCAGGGCAGAGGGGGCTCAGGGCACTGAGAGCCCACACTGAGAGCCTGGGGCAGTGCACACCCTGTAGTGCTGCTGCTGAAGCTCCCTGGTACCCAGCCTGGCCTTCCTAAGGGAAGGTGTTAAAACACAAGGGAGTTCAGAGGCTTGTAGAACATCCTGTTGTTAAGCAGGTGATGCTGCACCAGTAAAATGTTTTGGGAGTGTTGATGATGCTCACAGCTGTGCCCAGAAGAGGCTTATTCTGCTCTGGTTATATCTTTAATGTCTCTTGTAATCTGAGTTGGTGCTGTGCTGATGCAGGTGCTGACAGCATCTCTTCCCTCTTCCTTCCCCACCCCTGATCCTCTCCCCCCTCTCAGCCCAACTGCTGAATAAATTGCAAGACCAGGGTTCTCATCCTGCAGAAATTATGAGGGAAATGTATTTGTTAGGAAGCACTGAGATTGTGTTAGACATCCAGATTAGGGGTACTATTTGAATGGCAATGTATTTTGACAAGATGCTATTATGTATTTATTTGCACAGGGTATAATAAAGATGACAATCAACAGATTGTGTCAGAAATGGGGCCGTTCAGAAAGGATTTCAATTTAGCAGAAGAGCCAGCACCTTGTTAACTTCTGATATCTGAAAACAGCTCCCAGATGCTCGCAGGTTACCTTGGCCAGCCTTACACACCATCTTCATTTACCTCATCTTAGTACGATGCTCACAAGGACTTGCTAACTGTTTAATGCTCTGGGGGAGAGAGATGTAAAGGTTTGCAGAGCCACAGTAACCCTATACCAGCCTCCTTCTGCTCCTCTCTGCCTCAGGAGGTCCAGCTCTCCAAAGCAGAGGTGACCCTGTGGCAATGCTACATCTGGAGGAACCTGCACATCCTGCAAGCAAATATTCCCACAAGAATTTCAAGGATACCAGGAAAGTCCTTTTGGGTCCGTGTCAATGGCTGAGAGGGATTTTCAGTTCCAAACATGGATTCCGATTAGCCCAAGGTGACAATGCCTGTATCACCTTTATGGCCATTTTCCCAAGAAAATCTGTGGCAAGAATCTCCAGTTGCCTTGGAGATGAAGGCTGCTGCCATCTCACAGAGCTGCTGCCATCTCACACAGGTACGATCCATCTGTCCAGGGATGTTCTGATCACCCTGGTACATGGTTGGGCACTACTGTCCATCCTGCTGACATCAGTTTCTAGGGAGCAATTGGTCATGAGAGCTGTAGATCCACACCCGTGAGTCAAACCCTTGGGTCTCCATGTGCTGTCACTCCACGGTTTCCAGTGGGGAAATAGAGGCACTGAATTTGGGTGTTATCCTTCAAATGATGCTCAAATGAAGTGTTGGTCTTTATCCACATTCAAAGCAAGTGGATGTAAATGCACGTCAGCCTCTGCGCCTGCGCCGGCGGTGACGGCAGTGCACCCAACCTGTCAGTCAGGCTCGTGTCTGCATCACTCCGTGGGTACACCTTAAGGGAGAGAAGACAACACACTGACCTACAGTCCGTTTCACTGCTCATCCTCTTAATGAATGAAGGCTAATTAGGAATTTCTAATTTCCATTGTTTATGCAAAGCACTTTTGCTTTATTTCCTTTTGAGTCTGCCTCCAGAACCCGTAGGAGTTCAATAGCCCCTGGTGCTTCTGTGCAATAGCAAATACAATCAGATACGGAAATTTATGTAAACCTTGGGTTTGCAAGAGGAAGATGTGCTCCTGTGTGCGAATTGGCAATGAATAGGCTCTCATAATGCATTCCTCATTGCTTTCCTCTTCCTTTCCAGACAGTCAATACCCTTGAGAGGAGTTAATTAGATCTGCTTCAGTCTGTTTGGTCCTGAACGCTGAATACAGGGGAGAGGGAAATCCCAGCAAAGCAAATTGACTCGATTAGAGTATGAGACCACTGAACAATTGTTCCCATTGTCTGTGATCACAGAGGATGATCTACTTGAAAAGCAAGCGTGAAAATGTTAAAACAATGATGTAAAAATATTTGTGCAAAACCCCAGCTCAGAAACAGAGTGCGAGTGGCAGCTTAAAAGGAGCTGTTTTCAAAGGTCCCAGTGCACACAATATGTTCACAGAGCTCGGTGCCTCTCTGTGGAGTTGTTTGAAACCACTTGCTGCAGATATTGGTATTTCTAAGTAACCATTTGCATATGAGACTACTGAAGGGGATTGCGTGTACAAAGCCTTTGCACTTCTGCCCCTATCGCTGTAGTATGGATTGAAAATATACAATTAAATCACAATAAATGTAGTTGTTTTTAAAGACTGCTTTGAAAGCTGGAAATTTGGGAATACCCACCTCTGGTTTAGCTTCCCTTCCAACAAGCAATGATTTTGTCAGCCCAAAAGTACAGTAAGCATCTACTGTATTTTAACTAGTCACTCTTCAGATATGGGCTGGCCAGCTTTGAGGGCAGTGATTAGGACCTGTCTGTACCAAAACTCCCAGTTGCCTTTTTTAACCAGCAAATTTCACATAAAGTCCCCGATCAGGACCCCATGGGACCTATGCAAACATGAGTGACCTTATCAGCTCCCACCTGGCTGTTGTTGACCTGGCTGCAGGTTAAGGTGAGCAAACATCAAAATGAAGGAAACTTGTCTCAAGTCATCGAGGAAATCAGTGAAAAAATCTCAGATCCTGAGTTCCACCAGCCCCACTTGGCTGCCTTTCCTTCCTGGCTGTTATGCAG
The DNA here is from genome assembly GCA_013396735.1 of Grallaria varia. NCBI lineage: Eukaryota > Metazoa > Chordata > Aves > Passeriformes > Formicariidae > Grallaria > Grallaria varia. The sequence continues at coordinate 74,899 of VWZG01007494.1, forward strand.
TGCAACCCCCAAGATATGCTTTACACAGCAGAAAAAGTCTCTCTATGAGGACAAAGTTCTTCAAGGGCTGTGGTGTCACAATTAAGACCATTTTAAAAAGGTTTTTCCATGCATTAAAAGACAAATGCACTCAGGTGTGCCGAAGGGAACTGCCTGTAGGTACCAGTGCTCCTCAAAACAGATGAGCTGTGGGCAGTTTTAGCCAGATTTGGCATAGAGGCAGAAGCCTCACTTAAGTCCTTCCAATGTTGTAACTTGGGGCATGACTTGTGGAACAGAGTCAGCTAAAGCCCAGGTCCTGTGTAACTGTCGAGTGCAAACTTGCTGGGAAAAACCAGGGGACAAACTCAGCCTCTGGGAGTACAATCCCATTAGAGACAATGAAATAAAATACTGTCTGTGAGGTACAAAGTGCTCACTGGCATTCGGGGTAAGTCATCTCATATGAGATACTCAGAGTATTTTACTGAAGCTCAGCACTGGGACGCTTCACTATTTCTAGTCAACTGAACCAAGGGGTAATGGAAATGGCCTTTGGGATTAATTGGAAATGATGGATGTTTGCCTGTTATAAAACACCTGGTGCAGACACAGAGCAAGAAGAATTGTGTGTCCACCAGCTAAAGCTGAAGGGAGACCTTTTACCAGGAAACTCCACCCTATCTCCTGCCCTGGACCCATCACTTTGAGTAAACACCATAAATTAACTCTTCGGAGGAGATGAGTTGGATGGCTCAAGAGAAAACAAATCACCTGAAAATACAATTTCATGGCTGCACAATGTACATGCCACGGTCTCCCTGGGTGTCACTGTTAATCCATCACTGTTAATCCTCGGGGTCGGCAGCGCCGCGCCAGCATCGTGCTCCGGCTGCGGGTCTGGTGGGGCACTCCCTCCCCCTGTCTGTGTGTTCCAGAGGGACCAGGCTGGCATCAGGACCTCGCCAGGCACATTTGCTAGTTTGGAACAAAAATCGTGCTCCCTTAATTCATGATTAGGGTGACGGAAGTGTCCAAGGAGGTACTGGATGAGTCCAGTCCTATTGTGTTACCGCCCTACTCTAAACTTTTCCCTCACTTTTAAGGCAAGACATTCTCAGCATCTGCTTTGCTTCTTTAATTTTCATGGAATCATAGACTGGTTTGGGTTGAAAGAGACATTAAAGCTCATCTAGTTTCAACCCCCCTGCCATGGGCAGGGAGAGACACTTTCCGCTAGATCAGGTTCTTCAAGCCCCATCCAGCCCGGCCTTGGACACTTCCAGGGCTGGGGCAGCCACAGCTTCTCTGCCCAACCTGTGCCAGGGCCTGCCCACCCTCACAATGAGGAATTTCTTCCCAATATCTGATCTAAACTCACCCTCTGTCAGTTGGAAGCCATTCCCCCTTGTCCCCCACTTCCAGACCCTTTTCCAAAGTCCCTCTCCAGCTCACGTGGAGCCCCTTTAGGCACTGGACGGGGCTCTGAGGTCTCCTCAAAACCTTCTCTTCTACCAACAGACAATCCCAAATGTCTCAGCCTGTCTTCACAGGAGAGAAGTATTTTCTATACTTTTCTATACTTGTATATACATACAAACACACATGCATATATAATTTTTATATTTTTTTTCTCTATAGGTAAGTATATATAGTTTGCATATATATATATGTAAATATATATTATATATAGCATTTTTCTATAGTTGTTTCTCATAAAAGCTTTGTACCAGCAGGCATCCCCTCTCTGGGCTGGGATTAGATCCGTATTTGTCTGAGTCCTTATTAACTAAAGTTTCACAATGCCTCTTGGGAAGCTGGAGCCCCAGCCCAGCCTGGCAGTGCCTTCCCACTGCTTGAGAGCAAACCCTGCAGAGGCTGCTCCCTTGAAGGCAGCGGGGCCATTAGAGGAGCTGGCTGCTTGCTTTTGCTGTTGCTTTTGCTGTTGCTTTTGCTGTTGCTTTCCAGAGCCAGGCATGAATACTTATTTCAAAAGGAATGCCGAAGGGCAGTCCTTAAGAAAATAAACAACCCACTCCAAACCTGAAAGGAAAGGCTGGGTCCTCTGGAACAAACTCCATGCTGGAGAACAGGGTGAAAACGTAGCATCACCCTCAGGCTCAGCTTTGCTTTTATCAAAGCTTTTTGTTGTAGGGGATTATTTTAGTGTTTCTGGGTTTTCTTTCTCTATTTTTTTTTTCACTAGTAAGGTACCACTTTCTTTTCTCGTGCCTGCAGATCCTACCTTAGAGAAGCAGCATTTCTGGACAGAGGGCAATAAAGAGACAAACAATGGGGATTATATTTGCTCTTTCCATCTTGGCCTTTTACATTTCTGCTCCCTCATCAGGACGCACTCCGGTTCCCAAAAGCTCATTTCCTCTGAAAACAGGCTCATCCTCTCCCCAGGGCCTTGCACTGTGCTGGCCCATGAATACCAGCTCCCAGCTGTGCCAGCAGCCCCCATGCTGGGCTGGGCTGGGCTGGCACTGTGCACCACAACCAGCCTTTCCAGAGCGTTGCTCCACACGGGATGTTCATGGACATCACTCCCGAAGATGCCCTTTCATCTTGAAGGCTGACAAGTTGTCAGTTCTGTTCCTGGCACGGGGTTTGTCACAAACACCACCTTTCAATTTCCATGCATTTCCCAGTCCCTGGATGAGCAGGATGCTCCAGCATTTTGCCCTTCTCAGCACTGTGTGCTTTGATAGGCTCATTCACCTCCTCCTGTACCCCCAAAGTCCACCTGACCTCTGGGGAAAGGGATGCAACACCTAGCCAATAAAAACAGGAAATACTGGAAAGGTCAGATCACACTATTACAATAAATTACCATAATACAGAGTGTAAATCAGGCATTAAAATGATGATATGCTGCAAGGCAGAGAGTGACATTGGACCTAAAAATGGCAGAACATTAATGCAGTCTGAGGTCAAAGATCCAACAGGGAAATGGTAAACATTTTATAACTAGACCCTTATCCCTATAATCGTGTGATCTTCTGTGTCTGTCACATCAGGCATTACTGAATGATGGAGCAGCACATTGAACTATGACTTATTTTTCATACTAAAGACTTCCAAGCCAACAAGTGGGGGTAATTGAAAATAGAGATACCAGCAGCACCAAATAACCTTTAAATGGTTACCTCAAGCCTTCAACAGCTTGCTGACTGGAGAGGGTGACATTTATGCTGCGTGATGTGGTAGCATCTTTTGAGACTCTCCCTGTGGCTGGGGCAAGGGACATGTAATGCAATAATAATGGCATTCACAGGGATGGCAGGATGGTCCTGCTGTACAGGGGGCTGAGGCTCTGTGGTGGTACATCCTTCCCCCCACTCCTTGGGCCACACTGTGATCTCAGAAATGCTCCTTAGGCTCAGCCTTGATGAACAGCCCCTGGGTGAGCTGCTCTTGAGCTGCTCAGAGACACCTCTGCTCCCAGGAACTGCTGCTCTCTGAAGAGCTCCTGGTTTTTAATATTCAGCCTTGGAGACTTACTTTTCTTGCCCGAATAACAACCCAAGGGGAAAGATATTTTTATTATTGAAATGTCAAAGAAAATTACCAACCTGAATTGTGGTCAGGATGGAAAGTTCATATGACTGAAGCCCACTCTCTTGTTTTAGATATTTAGGTAAGGTGTGGTTAGAGTTTCAAATAGAATAAATAATACTTAAACAGGGTTGGGGGGGTGGGGGCAGGAAGAGAGGTGCCAAGAACAAAGGAGAAGGGTAAGTTACTGCCCTCCTGGCAATGCCAGAGATATCTCACGTGGCCCCATGGGCTCATTGCCACATTGCAGACAGTCTGCTGACCTCCCTCAAGCATCTCTTGACGGCCTTTGCTCAGTGAAATACAGACAAGTGCAAAGCAGGGATGAACTCTGAGAGAGCCTCCGTCTCCACGAGCAGGAGCATTTGGCACAATGTGACAAAAAAATCTAACCAGCACACCAGGTCCAACCTTCTCCAGTCATTCACGTTTCCTTTGCTTCCCGAGGTGCTTGGCTAGTCCTTAACATGTCCATGAACACTGAGCAAGATCCCCCTCAGGGCTCAGCAATGAAAGCTCACTCACATTTTGGGTGGCCCTGACTTATCCTGGCTCCAGCTCTGGTCTCCAGCCCAGAAGATCCCTGTGTCAGGGTGTGCCATGGCCAGGGATGTGTCCATCCCTTCTTTTTCTTGGATGATCCATTTGCTCCCCCCATGCTCTGAGGCACGAGAGGACACCAGTCCAGGCGTGTCCTTTATCAAACCTGACAGAGGAGCTTTTGAACCTGAAAGGCTTTTTCTCCAGCTGCAGAAGTCTCGTGTCCCAGGGGAGGCAGGTCACAGGGCTATGGGGTGGGGACATCTCCCCACCTTTGAGTGGGCTCATGGGAAGAACTCCACTGTGATCCCTCTGTATTCCCCCAGGACTCCTGCTGCAGCCCTTGCCAAGTTGCTCCCAAGGAGAGGAGAAGCCCATCTGGAGATGGTGCAACCTGGGGTGTCAAGGGGAAGAGCTGCTCCACAATGAGCTTTCTCCCTTGTGCAGCCCTGCTGATTTCTTTGATAAATCCAAGGTATCCACAGGGAACAGCAGGGACGACTGTTCTGCTCTGCTTGCCAAGGGACAGTAACTGCTGGTGGCAAAAAATCTCCTGCCTCTCTCCTTTCTAGTTAGTAACAGGGGGGTGGGAAGAGAGAAAAAAATGAAGTGGCTAATTTTCCACAGCAAGTATTTTAATCTACAAGTCATTCAGCTGCAGAAACCTCCTGTTCTGAAAGGATTTTCCATCTTTAAAAATTTTCAGTATCCCAGTAAAGCTCTCTCATTTCACACAGATTAAGAGTTAATTCAGGTCAAATAAGGATTAATTAGTCTGTGTAAACCAGCCCCAGACACTGATGCGCTGGAGATCTTTTTTAAATTAGTTGCTGTTACTGTAAGTCTGTATCTTCTGATGGCAAGACCTCTGGTGTATTATAAATTTGCAATCAGGTGCCCCACGGGATGTGAGATGAGGGAAAATGTCAGTCTTAACAGTGTTTAAATCCCTCCTGCCGCTGAACTGCAGCCTCTTTCAAATTAGGTCCTGTTGGCAAAATCAGATAAAGAGATGGAAATAAATGATGTGAACAAAGGTCATCAAAGAGTATCATTTAAATTGTTATTGACTGTGGGCACAAAAAAAAAAAAAAGAAAAAAGCACAGCATGAAAACATACTTAATAAGAGGAGATAATAGGACCATGGAGACAGGTCTTTTTGATTCAGAGGAAAAACATCAAACAGTTGGGGTGTTTGTGCATGCTTTTTCATCTGGTTTACAGGTAAGGGACTACATGGACAGATAATGATAGACAAGGGTGATGGTTTTAATCTGCAAAGGGCAGGGTTAGATTAGACATTGGGAAGAAATTCTTTCCTGTCAGGGTGGGCAGGCCCTGGCACAGGGTGCCCAGAGAAGCTGTGGCTGCCCCATCCCTGCAAGTGTCCAAGGCCAGGTTGGATTTGGAGCAGCCTCATCTAGTGGAAGGTGTCCCTGTCCATGGCAGGGGTTGGAACTAGACAAGCTTTAAAGTCCCTTTCAACCCAAACCATTCTGTGATTCTATGACGTTTTTGGGAGAGCTTGTAGGACTTCTCTTCTTTATTGAAAATGATGTCCAGTAACCTGGATACGGGTGCTAAAAGGTTCTGGAGTACTTGGTAGTTGTGCTAAAGGAGCACAGATTATGATTGCACCATTTCTGGCGTTCCTCATCCTTGCTCAGAGTCATCAGGAGAGCTCTGCTGTCCTAAAGAGGAGCAAACTGCTTTTCCTCACTGTTAAGCAGGGGCAGGTCAGGTGTGCAAATTCTCTTTTCTATCGACACACACCAGTGAAGGCAGAATGGCCCAAGGTTTCCCACAGTCCATTGTTCACTCAGAAAGATGTCACCAGAAATGGAAAGGCAGCAATGAAAAGAAAATAAAGTCCTGTCCAGGAGAATAGCTGGCATGTTGGTCTGGCTGTTAATGCGCCACTGAAATCAGTCAGTGCTGCTGGGGGTACAGCCCCTAGAAAAGACAAGAATAGCCATTCAAGCCTGGAATTTGTAATATTTCTCCAGACCTCTTCTCTATTCCCCAGGGTGGATAAGGCATTTGTTTCCACAGCTTGTCTGCAAATACTTGCATTTCCTTGGGAAATAGGCCCAGCCTAGGAGATGAGCTAGGGGCTGGGGAGACCTTCTCATCTGGTCACGACAGGACTCCAGACACAGATGGCTTTGTAACATGGACACACACCCAGCCCTGGATGTGACCAAAGGAGCCAGGGCCCATTTGTCCTGCTAGGAGAGGACTGTGGAGGAAACAGGATTTGAACAGTGCATTTTTGAATGACACATAGACTGCAACAAGACCACCACAGGACAGGGACACTGGTCTCCTGACTGGACTCAGCTTGATGCAGCTCACCCCTGTTGAGTCCCATCATTGTGTCCGACAGGGCTAATCCAAGGCTGCAGAGACCTTGCTCAGATGCACAGCCCCTGCACCACCAGGGAGCCAGGCTTGCAGCACCTCAGCAAGTCACAGAGGCCTTTCTTCCAGAGGCTGTAGAAAGATGCCACTTCCTTTTGTTTTACCTACAAAGAAAATGGGCAAAGAATTTGGCTTTTCAAAGGGTAACCCGAATGTAACCACGGTCAAAAAAACACACAGGCTCAAGACTTTGTCAGGAAAAGTAAAAGCAAAAGGCAAAAGCAGAATGGCCAAAAGCCCTTTATTCACACACAGCTTATCTTTTATACTATTTTACTACTGTCCATAAGTGTCTCTGCTACACATCATTGGCTGGGTGTTCCTGTCCATCAGTCTTAGTCCATCTTCTCACAGGTGGTCATCACCTCTCCTCGTGCTGGCAGATCTCAAAACACACTCTTGCTATTCTTGGTTGTTTTCTTCAATTCCTTCTGCTTTCCCAGGCCTGGCCCAAGGACACAGGTGGGGTTTTCTGCTGCTTTCCCAGGGCTACAGCCACATCCTCTCGAGGCTAAAGATGTCTGTGGTATTCTTCCATACCCAGATGATGACAAGAGTTTGTGACATGAGAACTTGTTATTCAGAAAGACTAAATAAAAGCCTTTTCATCTTAAAAAATAAAGAGTACTGCTGCTCTGTAGCAGGATGAGACCCACGTGCCAGGCAGTAGCTGTGATCCCCCTAAACAGAATGCAGCAAAGATGAGCACACTGGATTGGAAAAGCTGTTTCCTGAGATTTCTGTGGCCAAACACTAGATTTTGCTTCAGGAGTGGCAAGTTCATATTCTGTGTCTGGTGACCAATAGAACAGACAAGCCTTTCCTTTCTGCCCTGGGATGCTACTCCAGAAAACACAGGTGGATTAAACCAGGCATTTTACAGCCATGTAAGTGGCAGTACCTGTGGCTGGCAGGGAGGCAGGTTGGGCACTGGTCACATATTACTGAGTGATTTGGGAGCCACTTCTTGTGCAGCGAGTCCTACCACCAAACAGAGCTCCACAGAGAGGAGCACCAGGGACCACAGCCGTGGCCCCTCAGAATTAACCCCCTGCAACCTCTTGCTTTGTAAAATGAAGGAATGCATCCTTTTCCTGTTGTGTTTACAGAGAATTTAAACCCTTCCCTGTGGGCCTGCCTCCCAAACATGTGCAGGGCTCCTGTCACAGCAGGCGGCATTCGAGGACCTCCAGGCTACAGCATAACACAGACGGCAATAATGACATTGCACCTGGAGCATGAAAAGTGTTGAGCTGGAAAGAGAGAGGGAGAGAGGTTACAAAGGAGATGTGAAGCTGTTTTCTTGCCCTTCAGGGCCATGTCTACATGAGCCAATTTAATACCTATTACTACAAGTATTAGCGCAGACGTGGCTTAGGTATCTCCATGGAGCCAAATTACATCCCTGAGCTGGCATTTCTTTTTCCATCCTCCATCTCTAACGCCTGAATCATGCACTCATTGGGGGGGAAACATCCTTTTTTCATCGTCCCAGCCTCCTGAGGGTTTTAAAGCCCAAACTCCTGCCAAAACAAACTGTCTGTGGCTGCTGTACAGCGAAGTGTCAGGAAATGTTGACTCATCCCTTGCACCAGGGCCATGCTGATAACACTGTGGGTGGTAGGGCTGGGAAGGGACAGAGACTCCAGGTGGGAGTCTGAGCTCTCCAACAGGGAGATGAGGGAGCCCCAAGCTGAGCCACTGGTGGGTGTGCAGCTCCTGAGTGCCACAGAACCCACAGGACAGGGCAGAGGAGTTTTCCAAGCCTGTCTGTCAGTTCTCCTCCCAGCAGTAACCATCTTTATAGGGACCATGCCACCTCCACAGTGGCTCTGCTGGTTACTCTTGGATGTGTCTTTGTCACACCAGCCCACTCAGATGGCCAGATGAGGTGAGGGAGGACAGGCCACACATCTCCAGCCTTTCCCCAGCCACCCTGCCTGCAAATAACGGGTCCTGCTGCAGACAGCTCGAACATTTTCTCTGCACAGAGAGTATCGGAGTAGAGAGTTCAGCACTCCTGAAACATGGGGCAAAGAGCTTAAAGTACTGACCAGGGGCTGCTTAAGAGCAGTCAGTAGGAAGCCTTTGGCTCAGGGCCTGGGCTGCATTTAGTGTGTGTGAGCCACGGCTGTGCCCACAGCTCAGTGCCCAGCAGCTGCTGTGGGTGCTGAGCAGGAGCCCAGCCCTCTGCAGAGGGCAGGACTGCTGTGCCAAGAGCCTGGCCAGGTGGTGCTCAGGGCTGGGAGGTACAGACTCGCTCAGGGGTGGAAGGTGCAAAGTGGCTGCTGGCTGGCACACAGGAACCAGTGTCCTGGAGCCCCGTAGGTCACCTCCAGACTTTTGAAAAATGCTTTTTTAATGACTCGTATCATGTCCTTCACATGAGGCATTAAACCAGGCTCCATGGAGGGCACTGAAGTGGAAGTTTAAGGCTGCGCAAGGCTTTTTCTAAAGCAAAAAGGATGCAGCAGCACTGGAGCAGAGTCAGAGGCACCACCTCACTCTCTCCATCAAGCAAGCTGAAGGAGCACACTCTGTGCCAGAGCTCCTGCTGACACCGTGAGAGGCACAGCTCCCTGCCTGGCCCCCGAGCACAGGCAGCTCATGCAAAGGTAAAGTTTCTCATATTCCTGAGAGGCTTCCTCAGGAGACATGGTCCTCATCTTATTCCTAAGCTGTTTTTCCTTCTGTAGCATTGGGCAGGCACAGGGACGTTTGAGCAATGCAACAAGTCTCCCTCAGCTGAACACAGCTGTGTTTGGATAAAGGCTATCTGAATAAACCAGGAATTTCCACTGCAGGAAACACAATTTCATTTCTGAGGAGATACGCTGCATCTGTGAGCACTGGGTATTATTCCAGCCCTTAAAATAGATGCCCCCAAGCACAAGGAAGACTGTAGGTGCCATTCATTCAGCAGGCAGCATCAGCCCCTCCTCCACTCCCCGGCAGCATGGAGCCAGAGCAAATAACAGCAATAATACAGGGCTGTAAACTCTGGAAGAAAGCAGACATCTGTTGCCCATCAGATATTACACCTTGGTGACCATGCAGCTCAGTAAGTATGAAAGTGATTACTTATACTTTGACAGCATGGCTGCAGCACATAAATGGGGAGCTTTGTACAGCAGACTGGAAAGGAAGAGCTACGAACAGCGAGGGAAGTCACCATTTCAGCTGCGAGGATGTGTCCGTGGTGCTCCTGTTGTTGCTGCGAGACAGTCGTGGCAGAACGCCTGCAGGCTGATGAGGAGCACATGGACCATCCCAGGTAGCCTTGATTTCACCTGGGTGCCATTAATCAGCATCTGCCACAGTGCTGGGGGCAGCCCAACCTCCCCGGGGAGCACACAAAGGCCTTGGAGGTCGTTGTATCTGCAGCATCAAACCTCCAGTGCCAAGACAAACGTTATGTTGACATGTCCAGCTACCTACTAGACTTGCTCATGTTCAACAGCATTTCTTTCCCCCTTTTTTTTCTTTCCTTTCTTTCCCCTTGTTCACCTCTCTGAGTGCCCAAAGATTGCAAGTAAGTCCTTTTGGATCACATCTAGACAGACTGAAAACACAAGCCCCCAGTCCATTTTCTGCTGTGGCAGCAGAAGGGGCTCACAGAAAAGTGAGCAAAACCAGGCGTGGAGAAGGCCCGAAGGATGGGAAACCTTTTAGAACTGACAGTTCATGGAGGCAAAGAATTTGAGTAAGTGAAAATTGTGGAAGCCAGAAGTTTTTCTGATTTTTGATTCAAAAGCAATGACATTTTCACTGGTGCTGGAGTGAGTGATATAAAACCCAGTAATTCATGGTGTCTGATTATTCCATTTTTGTGTTCTCTTCTGAAGCAGCTGGAGATTCCAAGTCTTCAAGGGAAAAACCTGAACTCTTATCTAGTTTAAAGAGAGGCCTCAAGGCTGAAAGTCTCATCCCACTGTTCAAACTCTCTGAAATAAGTCTTGAATGATGCACAAATAAGACAAGTTTCCCATCTCATTTTTCCTACCCCAGTCTCCTCTCAGGAGACAGATTTAAACCAACCCCTGTAATCCCAGCCAAGTTCTGGCTCTTTTGCAGGTACAGAAACAGGGATTTAACCCCCACTCTTTCTCCTGGAAAGGAGACCTTGGGACAGCACTTTCTGGCAGATGGTATCACCCTCACAGCGGATTCTGCCTTTGCTGGAGCTGGACCACAAAGACAGGGCCTGGAGGGAAGGTTCAGGTCCCCGGGTCCCCTTTCTTGTGTCAGCTCTGTCAGATCCAGCAGGTGCAATGCAGAGCACACAAGAAGATACGCAGGTGGAAATCTGGCTTTGGTCCAACTAAGTGTGAATTATGGGTTGCTGAGATGAGCACTGGATCATGTAGCATTGATGCTCAAGCACCTATCTTTAAAGAAATGGAAGAATGGAGGTTTTATCCACCCTGTTTTATAGGAAAGTTTCTCAATCTATGGTTTTTTTCTTCCCTGTATCATCCTACCCCAAGCTCTGCAAATCTATACCTGTGTTTCTATAGGTCCTTCTCCAGCTAATTGTCTATAAACATTGAAATTGTGACCTGCAACTCAAACCTTTTCACAGGCATTAGGGGAATATTAAATGGGAAATTCTAAAACTAAATTATAGTTTCTCACTGCAAGTGGTTTGGTTGTATTTTTTTTTAAATGTATGTCTGCTTTCAATTAGAAAGAAAAATAAAAAGTCCCGCAGTTGAATAGTCTCCCTCTTTTCTACCCACCACACATTCAGGCTCTGGCCAAACCCTCACTGGGAACAGAGCAACAGAGCTCCACTGAACTGGTGCATTTACACTGATGGGCTCTGGCAGAGGATCTGGCCCGGCCATTGCCTGGATATGCTTGAAAAATCCCTGCAGAAGGTTCCCCGTCTCTCCCTTTCCAGGCAGCTCAGGTTCCTCTCGAGCATCTCACACCTCTCTGCCGGGAACGTGTGATTTATTTGGCAGCCGGGCTTTCCTTCCCGGGGAGCTTCCTAATGGACCCGTGAAAGCCAAGGTTAGGTGGAGGCAGCTCCAAGGATGAAGTCATTGGCTGTGCCGTGAGAGTGGAGAGTTCAGCCAGGCCTGATGGTTTCAATAAAGAGAAGCTCGTGGGGCTGCTGCTCGCCCAGGCGGGATGAGGGTTGTGCGGCAGCGCCCGGCGAGGCTGCAGAGCTTGGGCAGCAGCCCCTGCACAGCCTGGACGGTGACAGCCCACGGTGACAGCCCGCGCTGACAGCCCACGGTGACAGCCCGCAGTGACAGCCCGCAGTGACAGCCTGCAGTGACAGCCTGCAGTGACAGCCTGCAGTGACAGCCCCCAGTGACAGCCTGCAGTCACAGCCTGCAGTGACAGCCCGCAGTGACAGCCTGCAGTGACAGCCTGCAGTGACAGCCCGCAGTGACAGCCTGCAGTGACAGCCCGCAGTGACAGCCCGCAGTGACAGCCTGCAGTGACAGCCTGCAGTGACAGCCTGCAGTGACAGCCCGCAGTGACAGCCCGCAGTGTCAGCCCGCAGTGACAGCCTGCAGTGACAGCCTGCAGTGACAGCCTGCAGTGACAGGCACTGCCCTAAGCTCCTGCAGTTTGTGTCAGGCTGGATTACTCCAGGGATTTAAGGCACCAAAGGCAGCTGTAACCCTTCCTGCGGGCGGGCAGCCCAGTCCCTCCCGTGCCCACGCCTGGCACGCGGCACTGCCCGCGCAGGGGCTGCCAGCAGCACTGCTCACCTGGCACCAGGTGGGCAGCAGAGCTACCCCTCCTCTGCCCCCATCGGCTGCACCGCCAGCACCCAGGCCGGAGCACTGACCTTCTGAGAATGCTGCTTTTGGAAGAAGAAATCCCAAATAATAAGTATTGGTCACTCTTACTGATGGCCCGTGACTACAGTTGTTCATAGAGATGGATCAGAGCAGAGGATTGGATTAGGAAGAGGATTAGGAAGAAGTTCTTACTGTGAGGGTGGGCAGGCCCTGGCACAGGATGCCCACAGAAGCTGTGGCTGCCCCATCCCTGGAAGTGTCCAAGGCCAGATTGGACGGGGCTTGGAACAACCTGGTACAGGGGAAGGTGTCCCTGCCCATGGCAGGGGAGTTGGAGCTGAATAATCTTGAAGGTCTCTTCCAACTCAACCCATTCCATGTCTCTGTGACTATAATGGCACAAGAGTTTTCCTAAAGCATAAATGCATACATATGTAACGCCCTGCTATGTAAGAGATATATGTGCAGATGCACAGCTGAGAGCGCAGTGGGCATAAAGCAATGCAATACATTATCTTTTTGACCTTTCCACCAACCCCCTGCCTGCTAATCCATCTCTCTCTTGATGTATTCCCCAATCCAAATGCTTGGAACGATTTCCAGCAGTTCCTATTTGGGATGAAGGGAAAAGAACTGGGAGAAAATGTTCCTCTGTCTCTGGAAAAGATACATCCACAGCCAAGACTACATTGGCTTGAGGGTCTCACAGGCAATGTTCAGGCTATGTCTTTTTTCATCTAAATTGGGCATTTGCTTTTAATTTTGGAAGATTTGGAGTTAATGCACTTTGCATTTTTTTTGTGTTTGTATATAATTACATGCTGTTAGAGTAATTTAGGCCAGATCCACATCCCAGTGAAATCAGTGTGAATATTTCCATGAACTTCAGTCAGAAAAGAGCATTCGAGCCCTCACAGAATTGATTAAATAGTTAAAAAATCCAATCTTGTAAATATTTTTGTGAATGAAAGTGTTTAGCTGTGGCTCACAAGCATTTGGAAAACCACAGGGCTTTAGAGAAATGTCTGCAATTCACAACAGCTTCACACAAGTCAGCATAAATTAGCATTCACCCCAAATTTCATAGTCTGTTATTCATTGCTCCCTAATTTAAACCACTGTGGAAGTACAAGTGATGCTGTAGGATTTCAGTGACCAGTCACAGACCATGCAAAACTGAATTGCAAACACTGAGCACTTGCAGGGGGCACATCACAAACTGCCCACTGACAGCACCTTTCCAGTCAAAGTGCCTGAAAAATGATTGCAACTAAAAACCCCGAGTCAGAAACTGTTCCTGAGCAATTCACTGAGAGAAAAACTGCACATGAGCTTACTCCACCAGCAATACCCAAACCCCTGAGGTCCCGAAGCTGCTGCCCTGTTTATAAAGCTCAGTGTCATCCCATGCCAGAGCCATAAGGATGCCCTTCACCTTCCCATTTCTCTCACAAGGTTTACAGAGAAGTAGCAAATGCCCCTGATCTTCCTCTCGTTGAAGAGCAGGAATAATTTTAACAGGGTGTATATGTGAAGGCATAACTATGTGCATGATCTAAGATTGGCTCCCAGCCAGTCAAAAAAATCAGTATTTACATGAACCATGATTAAATTTCACCAGGAGACCTGCAGAACAAAGGAATCTTTCAAAGGAAAGACACCAAGACTGTGAAAAATGCCAGGTCAAATTTTTTCCACCAGAGAAATCTAAATTTTGATCGTATTCGGTATGACTGGTCCTTTAGATGACCCCACTGCATGGATTGCAGGTTTGTATTGTTCTCTCCTCCGAGAAGGTTGCCATGCCATCTCAACCGTGCTCCAGCACCCATGGCTGGGAGGCCTGGAGATTGCTCTAGCTTTTGACAACAACCCTTAGGAGACACGGGAATATTATTCCTGCAGCTCCCTCATTCCTGAAAGCACTTACTGAGCTCCAAGAGGCATTATAAGGAATGGTTAATTAATAACGAACCTGGAGAACAGCGTCCCGTTATTTCTTTAAAGCTCACCCTCTCTGACACCTGGCTGTGAAACACAATAGCTGTGCTGTAACACAAACAAGAAATATTTGCAATAATTACTTTGCCTGGAGTGTTTTTTCACCCGTTACACTGAGACAGACCACAGCCATCAAATCCAATTTATTCTCCAGGGAAGCAAGGCAGTATTTGCTATCCAAACATCGGCTCCTAGAAACTCCTCAAAGCCTGGGCAGGGCCCTGCTGCCCTGCAAGGGCATGGCACGTCTTGGAGAGTCAAGGGGACCCCTCTTGGAGAGTGAAGGGGACCCCTCTTGGAGAGTCAAGGGGACCCCTCTTGGAGAGTGAAGGGGACCCCTCTTGGAGAGTGAAGGGGACCCCTCTTGGAGAGCTAAGGGGACCCCTCTTGGAGAGTGAAGGGGACCCCTCTTGGAGAGTCAAGGGGACCCCTCTTGGAGAGTGAAGGGGACCCCTCTNAGGAAGGGACCCGTCTTGGAGAGTGAAGGGGACTCCTCTTGGAGAGTGAAAGGGACCCCTCTTGGAGAGTGAAGGGGACCCCTCCTGAAGGAGGTGACCATCTGAAACCCTTCATAACATGGCAGAAGCACAAAGGGAAGGGAATGCTGTCTTCCCTGGATGTGCTACAGCAGCAAGAAGCAAGCTTTGGGGAGGCTCCCAGAAGAGAAACCCACCTAGGCATCACGTGAGCTTATTCCTGCTGTTTTAAAAGACAATACATCTCCTGCAGGGTCCTCTCTGGGCAGCTCTGGGGGTTGCTGTGCCTCCCTTCCCAGCCCCAGCCCCACGTCCAGCTGTGCTGCCCCAGGGTGCAGGGACAACACAGCTGGCTCCAGGCACTGCTGGTGCTGCTCCCTGAAACCTGGATTCCCCAGTGTTGGATGATTCTAAGATCTGGCTGGATGGGATGCAAGGCCATCTCATCTAGACTGTGCTTTTGCCAAGAAAGGTTGGACCAGAAGAACACTGATGTCCCTTCCAACCTGGGATTCTAGGAAGGCAAAGTTTAGTATCTCCCAAAGCAAATGAGCCCTCTAAAAATAAACCAAACAGGAGGACATTTAAAAAATGCAGAACTGGGCTGAATGAAAGCAGTTTGCAGGACTGCACTGATTTAAAATGGGGCAATGTGCCCGCTGGTTTAGCTCACAGTTCCAAGGGTGTATTAAAAGTCCTGCCTGTAGGTAGAAAAGTGATGAACCAGTTTCATCTATGAACGTGGTGCTGGTGGAGCCTCCCCTGTGGATTATAAACACAAGGTTTCTCCACAGCATTTGCAAGAGACACATCTCAGGTTGAAAGTCTTTACACATCAAACATTTTTTTATCATGTCTTCTGCCCCCCTCATTCTGATTTTCACCTTCAACTCATACATAAACACCAGTGTGATCTGTAGTATCTGGGTTGAGCCTCCATCGCTTTAAACTGGCTTCCCTCTGGGGTTCTGCCCTGATGTACAGCAGCCCTCGAGTAGGACAGGGGCAAAGCTGGGCACCCACATCCTGTTGGAAATAACCTGTGCATCCCACTCCCACTCTCTCTCAGAGAGCACTTCATTGCAGAGCTGTGATGTGTGAGATGGGGCAGGTAGAGGATCTGTGTCAAAATCTCTGCAACGGAGGAGCAGTGTGCACTAGCACATTTACTTGTCATTATGAAGTGCAGCAGAGCAGATAAAACCATCAGATATTTAAAAATTACTTAATGCTAGGATGCAATGATTTGGGCATTTTTAATGCAGCTTTAAATTGGATCAATATTTTCCAGTTCATTTTACAGCAGATTTTTAACCCTGCTATTACACTGGAGCTCCGTGCCCTGAGCAGCAGGTAAGGCAGCAGACAGAGGAATTGTTTGCGCTGGGATGTGACCAGTTGTGTTTCAGGAAGTGCGTCAGCTCCTGGAGACTCACCAGGCACCATCCCTTTTTTTCAGGAGAGCTTAATTGTCATCCAGGACATCTGGGACGATCTCTCAGGGGCTTGTGTTGACAGAACATTAACTAACACAGGAAAGCTCTGGGATCCCATGACATGATCCATCACTGAGTAAAGACAAGTTGCCTGTATCACACAGGATGAATTCATCGAGGAGCCAAATCATTAGCATAGAAAGGTCATCTACTTGTCTGTCATTATCGTGTGAGGCAGATAGTCTATAATGTGCGCAGCAGTTCCCCATGGAGCAGCAATCAGCCCCTTGCTACACTGTTTGATTGTTCTTTTTAAAGCTGGTGAAGAGCTTTCTCGTTGAAATCTTCAGCTGTAAACACCTGAAAGGAAACGTATAAGCCTTGCCTGCTTCTGTCATCTGTATATAAGCATAAACCACCTGGGATAAAAAAGTTCCTTGCACGAGTATTGCTGCTCTCCACTAGACAGTCAGACCGAAAGATCCAAAATGGACTCTCTATTGCTTGTAGCAAAATAAGATTTCAGTTTTAAATAGCAGAAGTCTGCATCCGAAACAAAACCTCCATCGTATTTTTCTCCCTGGTTATGCCCAGAGCTGTGCCAGGTGCTTTAACCGTGTGGCCACAGATATCCACCAACAAATGTCAACACTGCTGATTCCTCAGGCTGTATCACCCAGAAGGTCAGGTAAATCTCACCAAGTCAGCACTAGCTGGACATTTCTCACATCATCATCCAAATGAGTCTGCTGAGTCTGCAAATAACATCAATAAAATGTCCCCAATACCAACATATTTTGGAACTGAACAAAAAAAATCTATCACTTTGTTCTGTCAGCAGTGAGCGTATGGTTTATGTTGTTTCATAACAAACTTGGATACCATCCTATTTGGCACTTGAAAAATACAAAACCATCCCAGCTATGAATATTGTCTTATCATGACTTGGGCTTTGGAGGTTTGCAGGCACTCCATGTGTTTCCACAGTGCTCCATTTCCAGTGCTGCTCAAAACACGAGGTGCTCCCCATCACCTCCACCCTGCACATCTCCCAAGGGTGGCTCCTGGTTTCTGGGCCAGAACGCCTCTGCCCTCCCCTGCACTGAGTCTGTGGCTGCCTCTCTGCAGCTGAGAGTTAAAAATCAGTGACAAACTGTACATGGACAAGTTAGTCTGGAGTGTGTCCTTGAAACCCTGTCTCGGGCAGGGCTTCTTGCCCTGCTTGGCACTCCTGTGTGCCAGGGCTGGTGGGCATTCAGGCACCGCTCTCCTAATGCCAGAGCCATCACAGGATAATAAAGGAGGATACTTCAGCTGGTCTGAGGGTCAGGTTTTCAATGATGCGTGTCTGGAGTGTCAGTGTTTCACAGACCTTGGAGGCTTTGTGGTGTATCCTCACAGAGCAAAACTGTCCCTCCTGCCTTTGTGATGACCTTGCCAGCAAACGGATCTATAGCACCTCACCATATTTCTTTTCGGAGGTTCCCATTCAGAAAATAGGCACTGAAAATCCATAACAATTGAAATATAGTGGAATTTGAACCAAGGTCACACGAGCTTGAGAGATGACCTGCCGTGTTCAAAATTAGCCTCACCCAATGCACGTGCTGCTCAGTTTACAAGTGATGCTCTGACCCCCTGGTACTCAGAGTGACAAAAAGAAAAATGTTTGCAAGAAAGGGTGGACTGGTGGCTACAAAGGGCAGAGGGAAGCTGTATGATCATTTCACCTATCCTCATGCATAAAACAGGCCAGCAAACATTACTATGAAATTCCTCTGGTCAGACCACACAACCTTCTCTGAGCTCACTTTACCTCTGAGAAGAGTCAGGATAAAATCCAGAAAAAAACCCCCAACCCACTGACCTCAATAGGGCCGAATTTCCAAGGTGCCTTGGGGCTGAGCAGAAAAAAATATCTGTTTTTCTATGTTCCAAGCATGACTGAATCCCTCTCCCTGCCCAGCGAGCAGGGGCTGGCTGGTTGTGTGAGCTCCATTAATGTGCTACCAGAATTTTATGCATTAAAAAAGTGACCTATTGCTTTGCCTGTTAATAGATCTTCTACCTGGGGATGTTTCTATAAGCCAGATAAAGAGTTAGCCAGCTTTCTCTGTTCGGAGTCACACCAGCTGACCTCAGAGTGTCGTTTTTCAAAGGATTTTGCAAGTCTATTGGAGAACAGCTGCGTGATGCACTTCTATCAGTTTTGTCCTAATTGACATCGACTACAAACAGGCTTAGCCTAAGCCAAAGTAAGGACTCTTATGCTGGGGGAGGCTCTACACAAGGCTGGCAGTGTGCAGGCAAACTGGTTCCAGTTTTGCTGTGGTCACATTCTCAGAGGATTTTGTAAAATGAACAAAATGAACAAAGGCAGCACAGAGGGACATGTGAGTGATGGGCTGGAGATATCCACATCCAGAGGAAATCAGGGTGATTTGCTTTCTCAAAGCTGTCTTCAAAGGACACAGCTAATCCTGCTTGAAAGTTTTCTAAAAGTGCAAGTTCATCAAAATGGAAATTTTCCGCAGGAAAGTGTCCACTTCAGTGAGGGTTGAGTCTGAAAACACCCTGAAACATAAAGCTTGGTGGCATCAAACCCTTCCAGCTTGACACCAAGAGCAGGGGCTCTGGGCCCCACAGGTCCAGACCAGAACCCCATGGCCCTGTGACACAGAGAGCAGCAGCCAAGAAGCGCCTCAATCCCCTCGAGCTCTGCCTGTCTCAGGAGGGGCTGACAAACAGCCACAAACACCCCAGGGCGCTGACTTGCATTTGTCCAGTTTCTTTTATATTAACAAAAGGTAGGGGAGAAGCCTAAGTAATGGATTTTTTTCCTGCTTCATTTTACTCCCGCCTTCTCTGCCCCTTGTAATCTGATTTTTTACACCTCATTTATGTGTTTTTATTCAGCTCATCTTCGTGTTTTCTTTTTTTCACACCTTTGGATCAGCTCTCTCCCCATGTCTGGCACCTGTGATTATATCCTTCAGCTTCACAATGCAGACTTGCAGAGCAGCATTTAATAACAGGGAGGATTTGACTGACTGGAGCTTTGATAATGGTGGTGGGAAAGGCACAATCACTGCCTTTTCCACACTATACTTTGCACAGAAAGCATTCGACAGTGTCACAATCTGATAAAAAAAAAGTCCCAGATTCTACCCATAATTATACCTTCTCTCCTTTACCTCTCCACCTTCTTTTCAAAACTAAGCTATTGTGGGTGACACCAGTCTCTGGGAAGGTGGGGGTGGTGGGACACAAACCTGGAGAGAGACTGAGAGGAGAAGATGAGTTCAGTTCACCACGATTTTGCTCGGCCCCTTTACCTGCCCACGCCTCCACCTGTCTTTTTCCAGCTGACACCTTGTTCTCAGCCGTGGGTGGGCCAGCTCTGACTGTGACAGGGTGAGGTTTTAGGATGAAAAAATGTCACCTGATTGGTGGCATTTCAAGAGGAAAGCCTGAAGGCTTTCCAGGACTTTAAAAACCCAGGTGAACTAAGAGGTTGCATGGTGTTCCATCATCAGCTCCACTCGGAGTCCTTGTTGGGAGGAGGAGGAGGGACTGTGGATGTCCAGTTCCTGCCAAAAATAAGATGCATGTGTGCTCTGTTGCCTTGGGACTTCTCAGGATGATGGACCCCACAGCAGCTCTGAAAATCTGCAGGTAACAACAAGAAAATGCCCCCAAAGAAATATAAGAGGGGAGGGCCATGGCCCTAGAACCATTCATGGTCCTTCCCAGCTTTGGCTGGACTTCGGGTTAGCCCTACAACTTCACATGGGCTTAAACTCCCAGAAACAGCTTATGAACACAGGACGGACTGTCCAAAGCTTTCCAAGAGACATCTGTGCCCAGGGATCAAAGCACATTTGATGCCCCAAACACCACTGAGACCTCAGGGCATACAAGTGCTTTTGGAAACCCCTGTGGGCACGAGGAGGGGACAGGGCTGTGACCCCCCTCCCTCCTCGGGTGCCCGTCCAGACCGCGCAGTGCCACACGCTGAGACCTCCAGGTCTTCTGCTCTAAGCCAGCCGGGAATCTGGAGAAGTGCTGTGGGTAAAGGAGGGTTTGAGGCACTCTCTGGGCTGCTGCAGGCAGGGACAGGCACTGCTCTGCCATTCCCCGGGCTGTGCCCACTCTCTGTCTCACGGAATTGCCAGTACAGTGGGACGTTCCACCCATCAACGCTGGCGAAGGACCAGCACCGTGCAATGGTTCCTGAGGAGCATCCCTGGGAGGAGAGTCAAGGGCCAGCTGTCCCAGTTCGCCGCTGGTGTTAAATGGCTGGGGAAGCAAGAAGCTGAGCAAGCATCCGGGAAGGATGCAAGGATGGGGTTACCGGCATCAGCTTCTGCCTTAATACAGTAATGTGGGGAAAAAAAGCCACTGTCGTGATGGTCTCAGGGCTGCCCTTTGGCAGGAGGTCCTGCCCTGGGGCTGAGATCGATAGGGCGCTGACAAGCCAGCTCAGATCAATGGTGGTGGCTGTCGCTGGGGGAGCTGCTGCGGGCAGGGAAGGCAGGGCTGGCCCCAGTGCCTGGACAGAGCTGAGAGGCACAAACACCGAATCCAGCACCGCAGAATCCCAGAAGGGTTTGGGTTCCAAGGCACCTTAAAGATCATCTCATTCTCACTCCCTGCCTTGAAGATTCAGGGACAACCTTCCACCAGCCCAGGTTGCTCCAAGCCCCATCCAGCTCCAAGCATCCATGGCCTTGGACACTTCCAGGCATGGGGCAGCCACAGCTTCTCTGCCCAACCTGTGCCAGGGCCTGCCCACCCTCCCAGGGAAGGATTTCTTCCTATTATCTAATCTAAACCTCTCCTCTTGTAGTTTAAAACCATTAGCCCTTGTCTTATCACTATCTACACTCGTAAAAAGTCACTCTCCCTTTTTTTTTTGTTGTGAGTCCCCTCTAAGTACCAAAATGCTGCACTGAGGTCTCCTCAGAACCTTCTCTTCTCCAGGTGAACATCCCCAGCTCTCCCAACCTGTCCCCACAGCAGAGGAGCTCCACTCCTCAGAACATCTTCACGGCCTCTTCTGGGCTTTTCCCAAGAGGTCCATGTCCTTCTTGAGCTGAGGACCCCAGACCTGGATGCTCCAGTTACAAGTATTCTCCCACACCTGCTCAAGGATGGAGCCCTTCCCTCAACTCAGCTGTAGGGCCATGACAAATACTCACCTGGGCTTGCAAGGAGATGTTATAAAACCCTCCTGGATTTTATAAATGCACGTGCAGCTCTGATGGTCAATGCACTGCTGTAAAATAGGGATTTCTAAGGTGCCAGCACAGCACAACCAACAAGGGGTCTGGCACCATGTCCATTCCCACATGGCAAATAACACCATCTCTGGCTGGGCTATGCGAACCACTGAGGTGGAACAATACTTTTTTTTCCTGCTGCTGCATTAGGCTGGGTTAGGCATATTTCTTTCTATTCAAGCTCTTTTTAAAATAACGTGTCAAAAAAAAAAATAGTCTCCCAACTATCCTTGAAAACAGAACCCATCTGGTCTACATGTATACTTGAGATCTTACGTTTGAAAAGTGACCTTGGTTTTTGAAATTAGATTTTCGTACTTGTTCTATTATGGCTAAGACCATGCAAATTCCCTTGGGTAAAGGATCTATTTGCAAAAAAAGAAAACTAAGTTTGGTAATGGTGAACTCTAAAATTTATGCCAACACCAACACGAACATCATCCTTAGACCCACTGCTCATTTCAAGTGTTTTCCAGGCACAATGTTTTCAGTTGTTCTTTTATATTTACCTGAATTTAACTTAAAACATAGCTGTTCTTGCTGTTCCCTTCCATTCCCCAACCAAAACAGTTGTCATTGAATGAGGCATTTTTGGTAACTCTAAGTTTATTTCATTCACCCAGGGGAGAAAAAAATATTCATCCAAAGCATTATGTTTTGTTTAGCCAGTAAATCCAAAATAAATCTATTTCACGTGCTTTAACAGGAACTCTTGTTTTAAATAATAGAGTGAAAAGTCTAAATATTCTAAATAGCAGGATATCAGAGTAATGACACAAAAATTCAGTGATTTATTTTTTCTCTCTGGGTGGAGGTCAGCCCCCCTTCCAGGGCGTTTGCTTTGGGGATAGCCCTGAATTAGCACTGCAGCCATACAGGGGGACAGGGCTGTCAAGGAGCCAGCCAGACGCCCAGTGTGCAAAGACAGGAATACAAAACAACTCCATGATAAGCACCACTTCTGTCACATCATCGTGCTATCCATTTTGGGGGAATCATCATTTACACTTTATTACACAGGGCTCTGTCTTCCTCCATTAAAATCAATGGCAGCCGAGGACACAGCCCACTTGGTTATGGCCTTCCAGGCAGCCCAGGCACTTCTGGGAATCAGGAACACAAGAATAATGTGTTTCAATAAGCAGCTTATCGACCAAGCAGGAGTTAAGTGAACCTGTGGTGTACTTCTCAAGTTTCTCTCCTCGCACATGATTATTGCATTTTACTCCTGCTTTGCTTTTTTTCCTTTGACAGTTGATGCCTTGGAAGGACTCGCCCCAGCCACAGTCCAGCACGAGGGTGATGGCACAGTGGTTTTCTCCCTCTCTCTAAATGTTGGGGCTGCCATCTGCTGCAGCAGTGACCAACTCCCCGGGTGTGGATCTCCAGCTTTCTGAGCAAAGCTGGGCTCACAGCCTGCCCTTCAGAGGGGCACGGGGAAGGAGGAGAGGTTGCACAAGCTTCAGAACAAAGATTTCCCTTGAGAAGCTCAGGAACAATTGTTCATGCTTCCTCCTAACCCCTTTAAACAATTACAATAGAGGCACTGCAAAGAAATCCAGGGAGGGGGAAAAAAAGTGTAAAAGCAAAGTCAGGCAGTGTTTTGTTTTTCCCCCGGGCTAAAATGGAGAAGC
Organism: Grallaria varia; assembly: GCA_013396735.1. NCBI lineage: Eukaryota > Metazoa > Chordata > Aves > Passeriformes > Formicariidae > Grallaria > Grallaria varia. The sequence continues at coordinate 97,992 of VWZG01007494.1, forward strand.
TCAGCAAGAAGAAGGCTGGTAAGTCACAATAAAATCAGAACTGGGACTTGACAGACCTTGTGTTCTCTGTTTGGGGATGAATTGATCATCTTTCAGCTCCGGGTTGTCCGGGATGTCTTGTGTCCACCACAAGCTGTTCCAGGTGGACCCGTTCAGGTGATGGACCCAAGAACAGATCTGTGCTCCAGCACACACAGCGCAGACTTCAGTGCCTCTCACAAGGCTTCCCACAGACATCCCAAAGCAAAGGAAGGGAATCTTAATGCACTTTATGCTCCAGTGTTACAGGAGAGACCCAGCACTGAGGCTGAAAGTCTCAGGATCTGTTGAACACCTTCTCAGGTAACCGGGACTACACCACAGAGCCGACAGCTCCCAAGCCCTGCTGGGTACCAGACAAGGCACACAGCCACCCTCAGAGGTTTGATTTCTTTAATGCAATTATCTGATGCATTTTACAACAGTTATGAACAATACCTGACACCCTCAGAGACAGTAAGCATCCACGGATTACAGTCTGTACCCTGCAGGTCCTCTGTGTTGTGCAAAACAGCATTAAAAGCGTTATTTAAGCTCCAGCCAGGGACCATTTAATTGACCAAGACAACTAGAGGTGAAGCCACGTCATGGGTTTCTCCTGTGCACAAAAGCTGCTCCTGTGCCTGTGGTGTGCACAGCAGCTGCTGTGCAGGGCACCTGCTGCCGTGCCGGAGCGGGACGCGTGGGAAGATTTTAATTACTCACCATAGCAACCTACACTAATAGCTCTAATCCCCCATAATAAGCTGGGTTGGTCCTTCTCCCACATTCACAGAAATACCTCTAGGAAGGCCATTCAGGCTGTAGATCTGCTCTTGAGCACCCAGTGCCAAGACGCCGAGGCTCAGCACGAGGCCCCGGGCGAAACAGGAACACATCCCTTGCAGTGTTCAAGGCCAGACTGGATGAGCCTTGGAGCAACCAGGTCTAGCAGAAGGTGTGTGGCCCATGGCAGAGGGGCCTCAAACTAGATGGTCTTTTAAGTCCCTTCCAACCCAAACTGTTCTATGACTATGAAAACCAGCCTGCCCCATCCGTGCGAGCATTTTGGTCTTACTCTCCAGGCCAGACCTGGGGGATCCCACCACGTCCATCCCCAAATACTTCCATACTCTCGTACCTCTGGCAGCTGAAACAAGTTCATCTTGTTGGGCAATGAACCAGCTTGTAGCTGTTACAGGATGGTTTATCCTGAATTTATTGATCTTATCCCATTGATCCAAAGCTTGGATTAATTTGAAGCTAAACCTCTCCCATCAGTGTCAGGAAGATGGCCCTCCAGGAATCAATGGAGATGAAATATTGTGTCCCTCCAAGTCACACACCTGCATCTTGCTCTCCTGCTGCGCTGGTGGCTCTGCCCAGGGACACCTGTAAGAAGCCCGTGTGCTGTGCTGGCAAGATACCAACTGCCCTACCTTCCTGCAAGGACTTACAGACCCTGGGAAGCCTCAAGGCAAAATCCAAACTCCCAAAAGAAAAGAAATAATGAGTTCCCAAACTGCCCAACTGACCCTGCAGAGGTGGATGAGGAAATTTCACACAAATTCAGTATAGAGCTGCTAAAAACTACAAACCAAACCTCATGTCTTTAATGCTGTGTGAGATATTTCATTAATAATTAATAGCAGCAGTTCTTTCTCCTGGAAGGGGCTCTCAGGTCTCCCTGGATCCTTCTCCTCTCCAGGTGAACCCCCCCAGCTCTCCCAGCCTGGCTCCAGAGCAGAGGGGCTCCAGCCCTGGGAGCATCTTCTGCTGGGAGAGCTGGGGGGCTCAGAGGTGCTCACAGTGACTCCTCCAGGACAACACCGTGCGCTGGGCAGTGTTTGGGTGACTTTTAGTTACACTTGGATTGTGGGACAGCCAGGTTATTTCAGACCATGGAGTGATGGAAGCAGAGTGAGCAGCGTGAACAGCAGCTATAAATCACTCTAGCTCCTTCCCAAACATAACATTTGTAAGAGACCCTGGGTTCTTATAAATATTTAAGTTGAATTTCATCTGTTTATATCTTACATCTGTCTTTATCAGCCTGTAATCATTTCTCCACTCGCATCCCACCCCACTGCCTGCTAATCCTCACTGGCTGCTCTCTGTGCAAATGTATTTTCTCACTTGAGTTTGGACAACGATCGCCTGAATTCTTCTGGCTGGCAATTCTCCCCAAAGTGGCCTCCACTAGAGTGGCTTCTCATAGAGCAGGTGAAAAGAAAAAAAGGTAAGATCTCTGGAGACTTAACCATAACTCAGGCAAATCAAAATATACATAAGAATTACAGGAAGTTTTGGATTGGAAGGGGCATTCAAGATCATCTTGTTCCAACCCACTGCCATGGGCAGGGGCAGCTTTCTTTAGAATGTGCTGCTACAAGTCCTGTCCAGCCTGGCTTTGGAGAGTTCCTTCTCTTGGAAAGAGGCTCAGAGTGTGCCCAGCTGTGCCTGCCTGCACATTTTATTGCTTCTCCTCTCCTTTTTATGCCACTCAAGCTGTATTATAATGACCTGGTTTCTTCCAAGAGATGAGTGCTACTCTGTTCAATGCAGGGGAAGAGTGGAAGGACCAAGTTTATCCACAAAGTGTCAGCTGGTGTGGATTATAGTCAGAGACTGCTCATTTTCCAGCTTTCTTGTAGAAAGAAAAACAAAGGGGAGAATATTTTTCACAACCTCTTAAAAAAAGAAAAAAGAAAAAAGAAAGAAATCCATGCTTTCCAAGCAGCCATAGGGCTACTGAAAACCTCAAGAATTTGGCAATTCTGAATATTCTGTTTCACAGAGAGGAGACAAATGAAGGGCAGGGATATTGAGGAGCCAGGGAACAGCCCATTGAACCAAGGTTTACCAGAGCCACATCCCTCCTTCTCCTCTTACTGGCACTATAATATAAATCCTCCAGGATGACTGAGACAATTCCCAGTGTCCCTTTCAGACTGATGGAGATACCTTGTGGCTGGAGGTACTGCTGGGCTCTTTTGCTGCGAGTAAAGTGCAGGGGAACAGTGATGCTCAATAGGGGAAGAAAGAAACCTCATTCCTGGCTATTCCCCTCCTGCCAAGACTCTCCTGATTTCCTGACTCTCCTGTGATCTCCCAGGGCCCAGAGAGGAGGAAAGGAATGATGAAAGCAGGAGCTTTCTCTGTGAGCCTGGAAATCCACCGGATCTCGGCTTCCAGCAACATCTCAGGAGTGCTGCTCGTGCCAGAGCCCCCCCCAAGCCCCTGCCATCCCCTGTCACAGCTGGACCACTGACCCACAGTGGGCACAGGGGCACCCAGGGTGGCAAAGCCCAGGCTGGGGAACTCCTGCTCTGCTGCTTCCAGTGGTGTGCGGAGATCGGCTCCTGTGGAGGGCAGCTTGGTGCACGAACCATCGCAGATGCCTCCAAAGCATCCTCCAGCCTGGCCTCGCTCCCTGCTGGGGATGGTGACCACCAGTCCTCACAAATGACCTCCTCTGCCAGCTGCTGCAGGCAGGGACCCTGCGGAGGAGCCGGGACCTGCAGCTCCACCAAGCAGGGATGGAGATGCCACCTCCTCGCTGGCCCTGTGAAGGTGCCGGAGAACAGCACCAGGTGTGACACGTCCCACGAGCTGCTGAGAGCAGGGACTGACACCCTGCCAGGGTGACACCCCAGCCCAGCCCAGCACCCGCGGGGACCGGCAGGATTGGTGCCAGGAAAGGATCAACTTGGCATCCTCAACTGCCCTGGCACTTCCAACACTTGCTGGGGCTGGAATTTAGAAAATCAGCGTTCAGTTCCCAGCTCAGCTACATTTTTTTTATTTTTTTTTTGTGTCCCTACGGGCAATGACTGAACTGTGCCGTGCTCTAGTTTGCCTTCTACAAGCTGGAGTAAGGTTACAGCCTTTTTTCTCACCACTATTTTGACTTGTCTACTTAGATTACAATCTTTTGGGAGAGGAGGCTGTACACGCATATCTACCAAATCTAATATAAGTGATCAAATCCTGGCAGATTTCTCTAGGTATTACTGTCACACAGATTCTGAGGGCTGTGTCTATACAGACAGCTTAAGCCACTCTCAGGCGCCAGTAAGTGACTTATCTCAGCACCGTGCCCATGCACCAAGGTCTCTGATTGTTTTAAATCTGCATTTCAGAACCTGAGCTCCAGTTCTCTGGGATTACCAAGCCCAGAGACCTGATCCAGGCAGGCCACTCCACTCCTCTGGGTGCAGGACATTTGACTCTGGAGCAAGATCTTCCCATGCCATTCCTCACCAGTGAGAAAAATCAGTCTCAGCAAATTAATTTATATAAACAACTCAATCACTAGCAATTTTATTCACTCTAGTAAATGAGGCAAAGAGGGCCACTTCTTTCTTGGGCTTTGCTGGTTCTTTTTTAATTTCTGGGACAAGATTTCCTCACTTTTCTATTTAGTTTGGAGTAGGACTTAAATGTTTAAAGTTATCTACCTCCTCTCCAAGGTCAGTACTGTCCCACATGCACGTTCATCCCTGGGGTGAAGAGGGACCTGGGATCTTGGCAGCTGAGACAATCCCCTGGGTAAACAGACTGTTCTGGTAGTTTTTACAGATGTTTCCCTCCCTCCACATTTCTCAGCAGAGGTTGTCCAACTGTCAGGACACACCATGACTCTGCTCAGGGCTCTGTGGTCCTTTCTTTCAGGCCTTGTCCAGAGCACACCTCACGAGGCTCTAGAACACAAGAGCTGCTGCTGCTCCAGGTCTGTTCGAGGCTGGACACTGGCTCAGGAAGGACAGGCACCCAAAGGGTCTCACAACAGCATCACTGCTTGGAGCAGCCAAACATCACCCTCGACAAAGCTCTGCTGTCCAACCCCTCCATCCTGCTCTCTGCTTTGGGAGCCTGTTCTCACTCTTGATCCAAGGAGTGGAAAAGGAAAGAAGGAACAGAAGGAGCAGCAGCCTGTGCAGTAACTTGGGTCCATCGCTGCTTCCTGAGCAGCTCCAGAGCGATGCCATGTTTGTTCAAAAGTAAAGAGGAAGCACTGGGGATTATAGACATAGCTTTGATTTTATTTTAAATTTAAAATTAATATTTGGAGCAGTATTGATTTATCTCAGCATGTCAGTGTAACGCTGGTAACTAAGCAACACCAATCCTCTCTATATTCTGGGAGGCTCACGGGACTTTTGCCTATGAACAATATTACTTCGTGTATATGAAACTAAATGGACCATAGGCACCATTTGTAAGTGGAGCATATTTGAGTTCCATAATTTTATTACTTTGTGCTGGGGGATGGACACAGTGCTCTGTGCTTTCCCACCTTGGTTTAAGGCACCCAAAGAAATCAACACCAAAATCCATCTAATTATAGGAAAAAAGGTAAATACTTCGGGAACAGCACAGTCCACCAAGTCCGATGCTCAGAGCACTTTAGAATGAAGCAGAGGCCTAATTTTAAATTCCAAAAAAAACCTTACAGCAGAAAAATACTTGCATTCCTCACTTAAAATAATAATATTTAAAAAAGATAATGCCACTCACCTGGCAGCATAAGAGAGAAGATGCCCTCACGGAGGTGCTGAGGTGCAGGGGCAGATGCGTCAGGGACTGCAAGTTCCCAAACTCATCCCTGGGCAGCAGCAGCAGCAGCAGCACAAACTCATCCCCTCCCCTGAGCCACTGAGGCTGGGGGCAAATCCCATCGCCCTTGGTACTGCAGCTGATTGCTCGACCCCTCCTGCAGCCCCCCCAGACACACACACACCCACCAGGGAGGGCAGGGCAGGTCCAGGTGAGGCATTTGCCTACCTGCTGCTGATACCAAAATGAGCTTCACATCAGCAGCAGAGCAGTGATCAACTGAAAATACTCTACAGCAGCGTGAGCTGGATTTGCACCAGCCATCTACCAGCAAAAGCCTTCGACTCCCAGCGAGACTCAATATTAAAAGACATCAGGAAGGAGTCTAGGCTGAGAGAAGAATGACCCTGGATTAGGGAAAAGAGAGCTCAAACCTGTCAAGCATTTCAAAGGGAAACAAAATCTTCGGATGTCATTCGGCTGCTTTTATCTGCAAATTGAGTTTTATCTGTGGGGGGGAAAAAGTAAACCCTACAGAAACACTTAGCACAGTGGAAAAAAATAATGTTAAATTAAGCTTACAAAAATGTTTCTCTTTCTGCAAATCTTGGCTGGCGACAAATAGCTTGTGCTGAGTTATAAATCAAGCGCTGGGTTTCTTTAACACTCAGCATCCCCTGATTTATGATGCCGTCACAACCTCTCGATTGATTTCTGACTCGGTGATCCATCTTCCTCCACAGGTACCTGCCCATTATAACGCCTTTTCCTGAGCAGGCGGCACATTTCACTTCCCAGAAGGGCTTCATGAGGGAGAGGTTGAATGGAAACCCCTTGGCAGAGCACAACCCCGAGGTGGGCACAGAGGGTGGGGAGGTGGATGGTGTTTGCACAAGGAGTGGAGCTGCTCACTGGGGTTCACGCATGGACGGTGCAGGTTGGCTGGCCATTCAACCAGCACGGCCTCTGACAGTGCAGGGCTGCTGTTGGAAACCCCAGGAAAGAGCCCCCTTCCTTCTGTGGGATGACCCTGTTCCCCCAGGGCTTAGTTCCCAACAGCAGCCATCCCTCACAGATGAAAGCAAAATAAACCTTGCAGGCTGAAAGAGCCAAGGACACCAAACCTCTCATCCAACAGGAAAGCCTTTTCCTCTGGAAGCATCCCAGCCCTCAGCAGAGCCTCTTCCCACCAGCTCAGTGATTCAAGGACACCAGGGGATGCAGCCCCAACTGGCACAGGGAGGACCAACGCTGTGGCAAAGTCCCTTGCAATACAAAGGCCATGGGGGCACCTCCCCAGCAGGGACCAGGTGGGTGGAAGCCATACAAGGACTTAGCTGCAGAAGTCACCAGCCTCATCTGCTCTTGAGCACCAAACCCCCTGGATACCCCAAAACCACAGAGCCCTCCCCAACCAACTCTTGCCAAAACAAGCCCGATGGCCAAAGCACAGCTACTGACACTGACTGTCTTCTGTCCAAAACAGGTTGAGTGGCAGGGAGGGCACTGGGGAGCAGCTCAACCTCAAATGCAACCCAGCTGGAGGCTGTTAAGGAAACCCAAACACCTTGGACATGAGAGACTGTGGGAATGCCAAGGGGAAAGGTAACAAATACTGACCACTCCAAGGCCTTGGAGGTTTTCAGACTTTAGTGGGTTAGAGCTGTGTCCCAGGCCATGCATCAGCCCTCGGGGTGAGCTCAGGGATCACAAACACGGGCTGGAAATCCCTGGAGCGCTGCAGTTCACTGACTAGCAGAGCTTTGCCCATATCAGCCAGGTTATATATCTTTATCTAATGCAATGTCTCCTACATAAACATTTTCTTGGAGAGTCCAGAAGCTGGCTGTCCACTCAGATAGTGCCTTTTTAACTTCTGAGATAAATAGGGCTTTTTTGTGTCATATACGGCATTATTTATAGCAAAAAGGGCACATGCTGTCAGTTCAGTATGTAAATGATGCCAGCCCCATTTGCTACATCCCATCAATTATTTTAATATACTTTCCTTTGCCTTCATCTGTCAGAGGTAAAGTCACCTTGAGGCCTTGAAATGGTTTTTTTCCTCCATTTCCTTTGGGGTGTGACTCTACTTTGAGGTTTGGCAGGGAGGAGAACATGGGATTTTCAGAAGAAAGTGAGTTGGGACAACAAGCCCTGATGGCCTTTGGAGCTCCACCAAAAAGACAGAGAGAAGAGCTGCCTCTTGATTAAAAACTGTGCTACAGTCCATGGCATGTGTGCTCCTTCATAGGAGCTTCAAGGCTGGCATGGCCTGAGGAGCCAGCCCTGGTCTCACAGGAAGGGTGGAACGTGATCATCAAGGTGAGGAGGATTAGGCCCTCAGGACCACCCATGCAGAGTTTTTCAAAGAGCCTTAGATCATCCCAATCTTGAAAGCCGAGTGCTGCTGGATTCCACCCTCTTGTGCCCTTTTGTTTCCTGCAGGCTCAACTCTTTCTCTACTTTCATCACTGCTCTTTGGATTAGACCACTCACTCCCCACACTCACTGGGGTGTTTGTCTCCCATTCCCACACAGCGACCCTGGATCACCCCCAGACAGCCCCTTGGCTGGCACAAACCAGCCTTCTTGGATTGGCATTAGTGGTTACTGATCTCCCACAGTTACCTGTGCCTTAGAGAGCCCTTTACAGGGGCTCAACAGCACACTTTCAGAACTTTTGGAAGCAGACGTGCCCCCTGTTCCTTTGCCCTGTTCTTACGATGGGCACTTTTCCTTGGATGCCCCAGTTCCCTCCACCCTGTCCCCCTGACCCCCGGGCAGGCAGCAGCGCTCCAGCTCAAGGTGCTCACTCTCTCTCCTGATGCAGAGAGAGGAAAAAAAACCCCAAAATAAAACAAACCCATAAATCACCAAGCTAGCAAATGAATATAAATACACTTAACAATATTTCCATGCTGCTTTTTATTATTATTATTTATAATGGTATTACCGAATTTTGTAAAATTAAAGTAAATGTCAAGCAGAATGTAATAATTTTCCTTGGGGTTTGGCACATTTGTGTGCCTGACAGTTTCACATTTTTCTTTATATCCGTGAAGACAGGAGCCTGACAGGGCTATATTTTGTTACCCACTTTGTTCAATTTTGTCATAAATTGGAGCGAACAAAACAGGGAAAATAGAGACACCAAATTAATCAAAGAAATTACATTTTAAAGCACCTCATACAAACATGTATGAAATAATCATGCTGTGCCAGGAAAGCACAAGAAAACACCCACATTTCCACCTCCCAAACTCACACACTTTGCGCCAGGAAGGGCAGAGACCTCACCCGTGGACCATTATTGTTACACACCCAGTGTTGCTCCTCAGCTCTCTCAGCTTGCAGAGCCCTCAAGGACTTTCTCTCCTATGAATTTCTCTCCCTGCACCTGAAACCTGTACAAATCTCAGCTATTCCACCCCCTGGCAACGAGCTGCACCTTCAAATAGGATGGTGGGTGCTTGACATGCAGCAGCTCCTCTGGGGTGCCAGTGCCCACGGCCACATCGTGACCTTTCGATGGGTTGTGTCCAAGTCCACACCTTCACCCTCCCACTTGGGCTGCCACCAGCACACCCTGCAATGCCACTGCTGGGCCACTCCAAACCCTCCATGAGAGGCAGGGTGGCTGCCCCTGTTGTTTGAAGGAGACCTTTGCAGCAGGGAGAAGCACCATGCATAAAGAATTGCAATTTCCATGAGAATGACAAGGAGAAATGCGAAGTGAGTAGCAGGGCTATCCTCGGGCCAACCCTTTCTGCCTGAGTAAATTCGATTGGAATTCTTCCTGAAAGACCAGCTCTGCAGTACTTGGACTATATTGAAAAGGTCACTGGAGGCAATGTCAGACATACTCTCCAGCTGCGCTACAAGTGCACTGATCGAGGTTCATAGCAATGTATTACTGCAGTTGAGATCCAAAGTGACTCTCTGAGGAATCCTCTCCACTTATCTGGCAGTAGCAGCCCATTCCATTACTCTGTTTTAATGCCTGGACAGAGGTGTTTGTGCCTTCTCTCCTGTCCCCCAAACGCTGAATTGGAAGCTCTTCTTGGAGCTTGTCAGAGTTGGTGAGGATGGCTGGTGGGGCCTTGCAAACCCTAAGTCCATCCCAGCCATTGAAATGACCACAGTGGTATTTAACTGGATTCCTTCCTACCTGTCTGGGCTTCACAGGACTAAACGAAACCAGGAGCACCACAAAGCCATAGTGGCTGAATGAGTGTAACACCAACAGCATCCAAAACCTGCTTCTGGCATCGGCAGAAGTCTCCTTATGCACTGCTAGTAGAGTCAGGCTTAAAACCTGAAACAGAAGATGTTGTCCCTGCCTGTGGCAGAGGGTCGGACACAGATGATCAAACCATTCTGTGTCTCCTTTTGTCTCAAATTTAGTATTTTGCCCTGTAGCCCTGTGCTTTAAAAACATGACTTTTCCCTTTATCCAGCTAACAGACACCCCTTTGCTGCTGGGCACATCCAGCAGACTCCTTGCAGTGGCTCCGTGTGCTCACCCACCCCAAAGGGCTGGAGAGGGGCAGTGCCATGCAGAGCACAGTGCAAGGAGCACCGAGCACAGGGGAGCAGCAGGGCCTTGGAAAGCTGCCACGCTCCCCTGCAAACATGGAAGTGCTTCAGTGATAGATTAAGGGATTTTTTTCTCCGCAAACTACACACACCCACCAATGTACGGCAAATATGCGTTTTAAGCTTATTTGTGTATTCGTTGCTAAATACCATAATGGTCTCCAGCTGTATAGCAGGAGGGACCATTCACAGGCGTTTTACTGTTGAGTTTTTTTTTAATTATGATTTTTTTTGTTTCCTTATTGTATTATAAATGTATTTCCTCCCATTTTGCTCTGTGCTTGTCGAATGCCTGACATCTCCTATCACACCTGTTTACTATTATTTGTCCTCCATTATTTTAATTCCCCATCTATTGTGCAGGTTCTGAAAATCGCCTGATAAATCCCATTCTCTATTTTAAAAAAAGCCCATGAGAAGGTTTTAGTAAGTGAAATCTGCATTTTTTCCACATTGTGCTCAATGAAAATGTCCAGTGAATAACCCCTGGTTGTCAGGTGTTCCCATTCCCATCATCTAAGCAGGGGGATAATTAGCAGACAAACGAAGGTTTACAATTCTGCAAATATCTCAGAAAGACCATTTGGCTGCTTGATTGGTAGAAGGATATTTTTAAAACTGCCATTTGAGACTCAGCTGTATTCCTAATTAAATGAGAATTTCATAAAAATAATCTGAAAAAAGTCTCTTAATTGGAGAATGATAACGAACAGTCTTGCTAAACAGAGGCATACGCATTAAACAATCGAAGAGGAATAATAAAGTGCTGTGTTATCGTGCAATGCCAGGCAGCTTTTATTTAAAGTTTTAACTTTTAGCAGTATTTTTCTTGTTTGCTTTTGTGAATGGCATCCAAATTTGCAGTCATATTTTCCAGCACTTTGATTGGGTGTGAGCAATGAAGGGGTAGCAGAGACCAAGGCACTAACAGCATCCTTACTTTAAGCCTTCTTGCATTCTGTGAACAGCTTTTGTGTTCTGCAATGAATACGAGGGTGGAAATGCATTAATATTGTATGGGTGTTATTCCTTCAGGATAGTGGTGTTATTGAATTAGTGATTCTTTGTAATAATAACAACTTCCAGTACTGTATTGTGCAGTAAAATACACGGAGTCAGGAAGGAACTCGTGAGCCTGATGGAAGACTCCAGCACTGTTCTGTTGGTGCTCCTCAGCGTTTGGTTCCCATGTGCTGCACCTGCACAGGGACCAGCACCTCCCTTGGCCACACACTTTGGATGGAGACTGGTCATGTACTTCCAGGGGCAGACTGTGCCTGTGCCTGTGCACTGGAGCAGGGACCACTGCTGGGATGGCAATCCTTGGAAACGCCGTGCTGGGATTGCAGGTGCCATCCTAACTCCACAGCAGGCACAGGGTCAGGAAAATTGAGATTGCTTGGGCTGGAGAAGAGAAGGCTCCAGGGAGAGCTTCTTGTGGCTTTCAGTACTTAGTGGGGTCTATGAGAAAGATGGGGAAAAAGTTTTTAGCAGGGCCTATTGTGACAGGCCCAGGAGAAATAGTTTGAGACTAACAGAGGGTCGATTTAGATTAGATATTAGGAAGAAGTTTTTATGATGAATGAGGTGGGGCCCTGGCACGGGTGGCTCAGAGAAACTGTGGCTGCTCCATCCCTGGAAGTGGTCAAGGCCAGGTTGGAAGGGACTTGAGGCAACCTGGGCTGGTGGAAGGTGTCCCTGCCCATGGCAAGATGTACGACAAGATGAGGTTTAAGGTTCCTTCCAACCCAAACTGATCTAGGAGTCTATGATCCTGCATTAACAAAAGGCAACCTCCACTCTGCTGTGCTCCTTCCTCAGCCCTTGGCACTGTCTCACAGCAGATGACACAGAGCTGCGTGGAAAAAATTGCAGAGAAACCTCCATTAACTTTACAGCACCAGAGAGTTCTGAAACTGTGGCTGCCTCCTGCAATGTGAAATCTGCTGTGCTGCCTTCACACTCTCACAGCCCAAAGCGAGCAAGTGTGAAGCAGAGACCTCATCCTGAGCACAAAGTGTCTCTTAGATATTCCACTTCTCAGAAAAAAACCAAACAAACCAGCTTTGTGAAAGCCCAATGTAATGAGAATTGACTGCCCTCCACAAGAAGTATCGATTAATTACTCTGCAGTGGAAAAAAAGGCAACTATGATGACACATGTTTTTCAACTCCAGCACAAACAAATGCTTCTGAGGCAGAGAGAGCCTGGACTAAGAAACCTTGTGGAATGAAGTCATCTCCAGGATGGAGGCAGCAGCCAGGTTTACTGGAGTGCAGGAAAACAGCTGGGGTTTGGCCAAAGTGACTTTCTAGTAACAGTGTTTGAAGCAAGACCAAGTGTTTGAGGTTATGGTCTAGTGGCAGATGTCCCTGCCCATGGCAGAGGGGGTGAAACTAAACAGTCTTTAAGTTCTTTAGCACCTAAATCAACCTGGGATTCTCTGATCATCTCCTACACTTCTGGGTCAATCTCAGTTTCAGATTTTCTAGATGAGTTTCTCATGGGAACATGTACTTCAGCACCTACCTTGGCTCACAGCCCCTGAGGTGCCCTCTGGGGAACACCCTCCCAGTGTCTGGTTGCTGCTGTGCCAGTGCTCTGCCCATGCCACTCTGCTGCAGTCCTGTGTCACCTCCTGAATTCACTTAGAGACCACAGCAGTGACCAAGACAACCTGATCCACTCTAAAAATGGAAAAAATCATTGAAAAATGGTATGTCTGGGAGTAGTAAAAAGAAAAGTCAATTTTGCAGGGCTGACAAATGTATCAACATGGGAGTTGGAAGCAAAAGGGCAAATGAAGGAGTCAGCTGCACATCTGGTCCAGCTGTGGGCATGCCAGGCCTTTCCCAGTAAGCAGTGCCCATGCCCTGGGAAGGAAAAACAATCGAATATGTCTTCTGCTGACCTGCTGGCCTCACTAGCTTCTGAGGTAGGGCAGGACTTACAGTGGGTCCCTTTTCAGCTGTGAAATCTTTTTCCTTCAGCTGCACCCAGTTACATCCAGAGCCCACAGTGTACTCAGTCCCTGCAGGGAACACCCCAGATACAGCTCCTTTCTCCAACACAGCCCTTGGGTGACCTTATTCATGTCACTTCATCTGTCCCCACAGCAATTCTCTTTTGGGCAATTGGGTGTAGTGCTTCTTCTAGGCATGCTGGGAAGAAAAACACATTATAGGTGGTAAAAAGCCAGATAATTGGATAAAAGCAGGAGACAGAAAGAAGTAAGATTCTCGTGTGTATTCAGGTACCTGGTTCACTCCCTCCAGGGATGGATTGCGTAGGATTGTGTAGATGAGTTATTAGACAGGATGATTCTCAGCTGCATTTTGGGTCTCCAATGTCACAGGTAGTGGCTGTTCTCTGGGAAGTAGATATTGCTAGGAAGAGGCTAAATTTAGTGTTTGTATTTATGTACTACACACACACACAAGGCAGGAAAGACAACTGCATTCCCAATAATCTGCAGAAGTTGTCAGTTAGTGTTATTTAGGTGGCTGTTCCAGCACGTTACCACCCTGGCTGTGCCTTGTTAGCAAAGTCAGTGGGTGCCTCCCACGGCTGCCATGCTGGCCAAGGCACTGCCCAGGCAGCAGGACAGCCAGCAAGGCCTGCCATGTGTGTCCATCTGGCCCAGGTGTGCCCAGACTGACAGCAGGACAGAAAGGGAGTTTCCCTCCCCCAGTTTCTCTGCTGCCAGATTTGGAGCTGGATTTAAAAACACAAGGAGGCAGCTGTTCAGCTCTTCTCCAGTGCCACGTACTGTGCGCCGTGAGGATCATGGACCTTGGCCATCATCTCCTACAAGTAACTTATGGGACAGACTATGGTCAGGTCACAGCAAAGATGTGAATTTTTATGATATTTCTATAGAAATGAGAGCTTTACTACAGATAGAATTGTATGTGAAGTGCTGGCAGAAACACAAAATCAATGTCAGTGCCCTTACTCCCTGCTCCTCTATGAGTGATGGGACCTCTGAAGCCTGGTTCTAGAAACTGCCACTCTTTGGTTTCTCTGGTGCTTCAGGGGGACCTTATAGATGGCACATATCGAGTCCAGCCCATTTCTGTGCCCTGGGCTTTAGGGTTACCCCCATGTGTGAACAGTATGATTCTGACAAAAGCATCGTCATACCAGTATTGCTGTGTCTGTGTCACAGTCTGTTCTCTGGAGTTCCATACTGGGATGTGTGTGTGTGTGTGTGTGTGTGTGTGCGTGTGTGTGTGTGTGTGTGTGTGTGTGTGTAGAACTCTATTGGCAGAGATCTCTAGTTGTATACACATTGAAAAACTGCTCAGTTCTGCAGCATCTTCTCTTTATGCTGAGAAAATGTTTGACCTGCTCACACTCAGGCAATTTCAAAGGCCATGAAAGGTCTGCTTTGTAGGTGGACAAAATGCAAGGTTCAGCCCTCAGACAAGCAGTCCCAGAAGCGCCGTGACGTGAAGACACAGCAGGGAATCCTAGTGGCACCCCTTACCTCTGGCTTCCCCTCCCCTGACATGCTCCTGATGGCCAGCATGGGGTTGGAGCAGGGGGAAGGGAGGATGTAGGACATGTGCCATCACCTCCCCAGCGCTGGCTGCAGGAACACCCTGAGCAGCCAGTGAGTCCCACATGCCTGAGCCCAAGGAGCTGGGACCCTGGGAAGCAAGTGGGTTCTTTTTCCCACTCATAACCTCTGGCACATCGACCAAGTAATTCCAGTAGAAATAAGATCCTGACTGGTCTGTTTGGAAAGGCAAAGGTGGTCAAACCAAATCGTGAGAGCAAAGGGGCTAAACTAGTTATTTTCCTAGCCCAGGGCAAGAACAACAGGCAGGGATGGATGGGAGGCACTGGATGCCCAATATTTTCCTTTTTCTACTCTGCTGCACTCAGGCATTTCTGTAAGTGGTGCCTGATGATTCTAGGCACAAACCACATCAGCAATTAATTGGATTTGTGGTCCTCAATTCCAGCACCCCTTTGAAAAGTTCCCTCAGGAGATTATAAAAGATGGGGACTCAACAAAGTAGTAAGAGGCAGGTATAATGTGGAGAGGACCCTTTTGTTAATCCTGCTCTGTCTATCTTTCATTAGCACACCTCATTATGAAATCCTATAGATTTTTGCTTCGGCTCCACTGGTGAGAGGCAAATGATGTCTTAATGAATGATAGTGCCTGGAGCTGATAAGGGACTGCCCCTCACTCCCACTCAACAGAGACTATTCAGCACTGTATGTCCATCTGCACTTAATGTAATTGGATGAAACTTGTAATGGTTTGTTCGCTTCAGGTGGGTACAAAAGTCACAGCAAAAAATCCCAATGATAAAATATCAATTGCTGTCTCCTGCACAGGGATGTAACTGTGGTTAGTGGTCCTTGTGGAGCTGAGCATCCAGGCTGGAAGATAACAGGGGGAAGGAGTCACCCTGGCATGTCCAGCACAGGGCTGCAGAGGCCAGACAGCTCTCAAGACACTGGCACTGCTTTTGGAAACCATCTCTGCAAAGCAGTATTTGCTCCTCCTGTGCTCAGAGGATACTCGTGTAGCCTTGTGTGGCTCAGCCCCAGTGCACTCGCCTTCCCATGGCTGGGAGGGGGGGCAGGCCCTGGCACAGGGGGCCCAGAGAAGCTGTGGCTGCCCCATCCCTGGGAGTGTCCAAGGCCACGTTGGACGGGGCTTGGAGCAACCTGGGCTGGTGGAAGGTGTCCCTGCCCATGGCAGGGGGTGGAACAAGATGAGTTTTAAGGTCCTTTTCAAACCAGACCATTCCAGGATTCCTGCTGCTCCAGCCCACCACTAGGATGGGAGTGATGGCCGTGCCAGTGCCCACTCCAGCTCAGTGCCAATTCAGTCCCACGTGCCTCAGCCACTGTGTTTTATAACATTTTCCCAAAGCCATTACTTTTATGCCCTGAATGATTACTTCATTTAGCACATACATCAGAACTAAAATACCCAATATTAGCTCATTTAACTTCATGCTCAGTGATGGATTAATCGTTTCTCTTTTCTGGAGCAAAGCCCAGTCCATTTCATCTGAGGACTGAGGAGAAATGTTCCTTGTCTCTTGAAGTCTGAGACATCTGCTGTACTTTATGGATCTGCTTGTCCACCAAAAAAAAAAAAAAACAAAAACAAAAAAAACCAACCCAAAAACCAAACCAAACAAACCCAAAAAACCCCCCAAAAGACCAAACAACAAAAAGCGACCTTAAAATGCTTAAACATACATTAAAAAAAATTGCTAAAGCTATAGCTCACACCCACTTCTTCCCTGCATTTACAGCAGGTGTAAAGGAAGCCTATCAACAGTACAGTGAACATAAGCCTGTGTCTCCTTTGAGGTTTTAGATGTCACATCATGTTACAGTGGCTATTGCTGCCACGTGCTGTGGTGCAGCACGGGCCACACAGGGAAATGCAGAGACTGAAACAGTCTCTTAATGGACAAACACAATGAGAGCAGACAACTGTGTTAGCCCCAGCCAGGCTGAGATGCGAGAATCCTGAGTGCTAAATATCATGGCCAAAACAAAAGCAATGGGTGAGTGACCAGGCTGAAATACTTGGGCTCTCCTGCTCCCCAGAATGAACAGAGGTACTGACCAGTCAGTGCAATGAGTAAATGATGTGAGGAAACATCCCCTCTGTCACCATTGTGGGCAGCACACTTGTAGCAGGAGCCAAGGCTGGTTTTACAGCATGTGCCAGAGGCCAAACTGGAAGGCATCACTCAGTCAAATCTGCCTTGGCTCCAGTGGCAGTTTCTCAGCTCCAGGATCTTTATTCTATAGAAGCTGTGCCTGATGAAGCCCATTTTCTTCCAAGGCACGGGCAGTAGACTTAGTTTTTGGAATGTTTTTTTCTCCTTTCTCCCTAAAACATCAGCAGGTTGTGAATAGCTGGCAAGGAAAGTGGGAAAAGAGAATTGGGCATGGGAGCAGAGATGTTCCCAAACTTTAGGAGTCACTTTGTCATTGAGATCTCTATGTCTCCCCATCTTCTGCTTGGTCACAGACCAAGAATGCCACTGTCTTTTTGGATTGTAAAAAAACCTGTGGAACAAGAAAGCAGGGCTGAAATATTTCAGCCAGTCTCCCTTATCTTGTACTCACCAATTACTCTTTTTGTCAGCAGGAGGAAAGAGGCATATACCACTTGGAATTATTTACAACTGACTGTGTTCCTCTCTTCTCATTTGGTGTCACAGGCGATTAAGTTCTTAAGAGGTTCTCTGTAGCATTAGCAGACCATATGATACCCTTAAAGGTGTCTTTATAGCATCCTAGAGACAAACTTCTTACATCTTCCTTTGAAAATACAAGGCTAAATTCCAGTACTGGAAGCCGACCAAGGTCCATTTTATGTACAATCGGAGCTGGTTGGGTGCTCATCACTGCTGTCCCCTCTCCAGCTGTGCCTCATCATGGGGAGCTGCTCCTCAAAGTCCAAGCACCTTAGCAGGATGGAAAGCTCAGTGCTGGCTCTTTGACTTTGCCCTGTGCCCACTGTGGGGAGCATCCAGCTGCAAGGCAGAGGGAATCAGGGTGCCAGGGAGCACCAAGGCCTGGATATGCCCCCTCATTCAGCTCTAGCTAAGAGGAAGGTGAAAATCAGAGTTAAAAGAAGCAAGGAAGAGCCCATCCTTGGGATTGGCCCTCAGCTGCTCCAGAAGTATATTCCTATTAGACACTGCCATCCTTTTGGGCTGTAATGTATTTCCTCATTATGGTAAACACCCACATGGCATTTATTTCTGGAATGACACTGCACAAAGCTGGGTAATAAAAATGCCTCTGATCTCACAAAGCACAAGGCTCCAGACAAATAAAGTCTGTAAACAGTTCTGCGCTCCAGGATGTTTTATGAGCTGGGCCGGTGTTTACTCAGGGCTAAAGCTGAAGAAGTTCATTTCATCTCCTGGAGAAGGCACCATTCCCACAGGAGGCTTCATTCCTCAGGGGGCACTGGCACGGTCACTACAATCCAACTCTCAACTACCTTTTTCCCTTTGCTGCCTATAAGTGTGTGTCACTCATTCCACAGTTCCCTCTCCCAGCATCACTTCCCTGATATTTAGAATTGTGTATAAATGTCAGGAAGCTGATGAGAGCCTGCAGGACTCTGTGGAGCTCATCAGGATAGTGTTGCACTGAAGGCCAAGAGCCAGGGAAGGGCGAAGCACTCCCCTCGCAGGGCTCCTTGGCTGCACTGAGAGCTGCTGCCTGGGGCTCCCCAGGGATGGCTGACACTGGGCAGTGGCAGGAGGTGGATGGTGAGTGATGGAATCTCTCGCATTATGGGCAGCAGTGCCAGTCTGATGTGTACAGGTGGTGCTTGGAGCCAAAGCTGTGCTGGAGACACAGACCCTCGTTTGAAGCCTCTGTGTCACGGTGGAAACTGGAGCAGGGCCATACATGTGAAGTGATGAGAACAGTACAAGGATCATGGAATCATCATGCACTCAAAGAATAGTTTGGGTTGGAAAGAACCTTAAAAATCAGCTAGTTCCATCTCCCTGCCATGGGCAGGGACATCTTCCACTAGACCAGGTTGCTCAATGCCTGATCCAGCCTGGCCTTGAGCACTTCCAGGGATCAGGCAGCCACAACTAATGGCTCTGTTGAGAGCCTGAGATGTTACAGACCAGGCTGTACTCAGCGAAGCCAAAAAGCCTTTTCTCACTGCATGAGGGCACATGGCTTTTTGAATTTTAGAATACAACTGCCACTTGGGGGGCCTTCCAGATGCACAAGGGTAAGACCAGTATGGTGCCAAAGTGATCCATCCAGCCTGACTGCCTGACACCCATTCCCAGGGGCTGCCCTGCCCCATGACCCAAGGGGTGCTGGCTACTCACCCCATGCAGGTGGGGGATACCAAACATCTCACTGCATTCCCATAGTGAAGGCAAGAGACATAACTAACCTGTTCCCAGGGTGGAGCTGCCCTTGGGAAGAGGATGGCTCCAAACCAATCAGGGTTGGGTTGCCCAACTGGCTTGCCTTATCCAGTTGAGTTCTGAACATCTCCAAGACTGGAGATCGTACAGCCCCTCTGGGCTCCTCGTCTGGCACTTGACCATCCTCAGGGTGGACACTTTTGACATCATATCTCAACAGAACTTCCCATGCCGCAATTTTTGCCTGTCACCCCTTATCCTGTCACTGTGTGTCTCCAAGGAGAGTCTGGCTCTGTCTTTTGCACACACTCCTGTAAAGTGTCATCGACAGCAATAAGATGCCCCCTTTCCCTCTTTAAAACTCCAGTTTTACCCAGTCTTGTCCCAGTACACTGATGTCTTTTAGCAAGGGAAGCCCAAAACTGGCCACCAGACCTTCAGTGCTCAAGTACACGTAGGAACAGCTCTGGGATCCACATCTGCAGCCCGTGAGCAGCTCCAGCTGTACTGCACTAATTCATCCCCTGCCGGCGGGTGTCAGGAGCTCCTGGAAAAAGCCAGAAGACAGAACTTTCTCGGCTGGTTCCCTTTGACAGATTTCAAGCAGTCACTCTCCTCTCATCTGGCTATTTGTAAGGGGTTCACATATCTAGAGCCGCTCTGTTAGAGCTTGTCTGTACTGCTGGAGAGCTTCATTAGTTCAGGACAGCGAGTGCATATCTACTGTTCAGAGGAAAATCCAGACTGGAAGACAAGCCACGTTAGTTACAGCGTTGGGGAAACTCATTAGAGCCAAGCTCAGCTGCAAACTTAGGTTGACTTTATCTTCCTGGTGTCTTTACCTCACAAAAGTAAAAGCCTTTGTCACACAGGGGGGGAAAAAAAGTGGTGATTTTTTTTTTTTGTTAAAAGAATCCTCTTACAGATTTTATCGGGACAGACCAAAAAACCCGAGGTTTTTGGAGGATATGTGGAAGAAGAAGGAAGGGGAAATTGCCCCCGGGGAGCACCAAGAGGGTGAGATTCTATTAATGCACCAACTTCTTACCATGAAACCTTTCCTTAGGAAATTCTAGAAGGGCCCAAATCTGACATGTGAGAGGAAAAAACTATTTTCTATAAGTCTGGTCCATGTGTTCCTTGGGTTCAGTTCCTTCTTGCAACTTGTACCTCATGGGGTTTTGTATGTTGCATGATGGAGTTTTGTATGCTGTGGTCTTACACCTTTAAGCAATTTCCTTCACTTTTTTGAGCATCAAACCAGAGATCAGGGAAAGACAGAAATCTGGCTGAAAATGGGGAAAAATAAGAGAAAAAAGGCCTTTTGCAGGCCAGACTGAAAAATAGAAAGTTCTCAAGTCAGCCATCGTTTTGTAAACCTCTGGCCTCAAAATACACTTTGCCACTGATCTGTTTTAATTCCAGGAACAACACACTGAGCTGAGGCTTAGAGCTTGGGCAAATTCGCCTTTTGGCTCAAACAGCAAAGATCTTGAGCTGAAAATGCCTGCTGCTGACAGCCTGCACCATGGCTGCATCCCAAGCACTGCTGGCATGGCTGTGGTGGAAAAAATAAAATACATTTCATTCCCCAATGGTCCTGCTGTAACGGCATGAAATTAGAAACTCTAATCAATAGTGCTTTACACAGCATGACTCTCATGTCAAAAGAGCCCGTGGTTTACAAAAGAAGAGTCACAAATAAATATGAAAATCAAAGCTGTGAAGCATCAGTAATGAAGTATAATTCTGTCAACCAATTTCAGCCCATGATCCTGTTCACAAAACCTTCACTCACCCAATTCTTCCCTTTCCACACCCCCGTGGTCTTCCACCTCCACATAATTTTCTTGTATTTATTTGCCCTTCGCATATGAAATGTCACTGATTTGAGCGTGAGTGATGAAACTGGGGAGGGAAGGGCCGAGCTGCAGCCCTTGCTCTGCCTCTGTGTCGTTCTCAATGCTATAACCTCTCTGTTGCTTTGGGAAAGGCACCAGCCTGTATCTGCTCACCTTGCTGAGACCGATGACACACCTTTCTTCTCAGCTGTACATCTTCTATTCCTACAAAACAAAAAATAAAAATGCAGAAATCTCAGTGAGGACAGAGCAACAGAGCTTCACACATCGAGCCCATGTCCTGAAGCCCAGTTGGAACCAGTGAGAACAAGCCCCAAGGAACAACTCTCCACTTCAGACATGACAAATGGGGACCTTGCCTGGGTAGGGAGGGTGGCCAAGGTGACCTCCAGTGCTCCCTCCCACCTGTCCCCATTCCGTGGGTCTGTGAATATCCAAAGAGGGCGAGGTGTTTTGGAAAGGGCACGTCCACTCGTGCTTCATGCTGCTGAGGTGAGCCCCCAAAATGCCCCTTGGAGAAGGTGCCCATGGCCCCCATCAGAGGCAGGGCACCACGGGCGAGGCCCTGCAGAGCAGTTCCCACAGCACTGCTTTAGCTCTGTCTCTCTGAAGAACAGTTGCCTTCACTTGAGAGCAGTCACTTACATCATGCCACATCTGAAAAGCGGGATGAAAGCCAAAAAATATGTCTCTCCCAAGCCCTCAATAAAACCAGTGACTTGTGCAATACATGCAAAGCTTTAACTTGGGGAACTCGAAGTCACCAAGCATCTGTTAATCAGCAACGCGCCGGTCCCTGGGGATCGTGGGGATGTTAAAGGTTATCCTGCTCTCCTGCACATTACACTGCTGAGCTCCCTTACACAGCCAAAGGATGATTTCATGTGTGGCAAAGAAGTTTTGATTATCCGGATATTATTTTAGATGTGGAAACCCAGCTGCTGAATGCTGCTTTTCAGGTTAAACAAAACTCACAGCCAACACTCATTCTCACACTATTAATGAAGATAATCTTGCCCTCCAATTGACTTTTTTCCAGAAATAGCAGGAGAGGGATTTTCAAATCCTTTCAGGTTTGCAAAACGTTATCTCTCTCTATTCCTTTAATCTCCTGATGCTGAAAGATGGATCTTTTTCTCTTATGGCTGGATGTACTTCTACACTTCAGCAGCAAACCATGAAAGGAAATCAGGCTTATGGAAAAAAAATAATAAAGGATTTGCAGTGTGAACATTTACTTGGGCTTGTCTGGACTTCCTCAGCTTTGAATCCCAACATGATTGACCAGGCTGAACGTTACACAGAAGTGACAAACAAAATGGCATGCTTTGCTTCCAAAGGACTGCTGGGCAGGGGAAGAGTCTGCTCTGCCCCAGGGCAGGGGTGGACAGGACAAGAAGTTGAAGAGCTCGAGCACAGACATGGAGAGAGGTAGGTTGGACGGGAGAAAAGACTCTTGCAGTACTTCAGCCCCAGTACTGAGAACTGGGATACACTGCAGGGTCTCAGGTGTCAAGTTTTTAAAATATCTTGAGCAAAAAAGGCAGGGCTGAAGTTTACCCATCCCTGGTAAACTTCACCATCCTGGTTCTCAAGGTCAGGTTGGATGGGGCAACCTGGTCATGTGGAAGGTGTCATGACAATGGCGGGAAGGTTGGATTAGATGAGCTTTAAGGTCCTTTCCAACCCAAACCATTTTATGGTTCTCTGATTCTATGATGACACTTCCCTGGAGGAAGAAGGTGACCTGAAAAATCTCCTGAGGTCCCATTCACTTTTTACTTTGTAGAAAAACCCACAAATAAACTGCACAGCTACAGTAAAAGGCAGAGCAGAGCATTCCCTGAGCAATTCCTCCTCCTGAATTGCAGTGAAGGCACAATTCATAGCCTGCTTTTTCATTTCCATGAATCTTAATTGTTCACATAATAATCGCAGAAGTATTTAATAATACGAGGCATATGGGCCAGATGTTCAACTGGTGTAAATCAATAGCACTCCAGAAGCTTCAGTGGTGCTGTGCTGGCATAATCATCTGAAGACCTGGTGCTGCATTTTTAAGGTGGCTCTCAGGATTTTAGTACCTTCTTGCTGCTTCCACTAAAACCAAGTCACAGAGTTTATTCCCCACCTACAAATAGCCACTTGCCACCAAATGCTCAGAACTGAAGACCAAAACCCCAAAGCTCAAAACAAATTTACTTTAAGGCCACTTAAAAGCCTCAGCTGGCCATCATCACAAAGTTTCATCATGACCACATACTTCTCCAACTGACCTTACCCTGTTTCAGGTGGGGATATACAGCACTCATTGGACCAGATGTCCATGCAATGCCTTGTCTTAGTCTCATCGGCTGGTGTGGGAGCTCTGCTTTATTTGCTTCCCTCTATAAGAAAAAAGAAAAAAGAAAAGAAAAAGCAAAAGCTTTTAATTCACTTCCTCCTGGGAGTTTCTGTGATGCTCATTGATCCACTCTACAAGTACTTTGCAAACACTAATGGATCTAGTGAAACTCTCCACTAATCTCCTCCTGAAACTTGGCACCAAACTGCTCATTTCTGACTGTGTGTCCTTTCACAGTTGTTTTGCTTTGCTACCTGCTTCAGAGTCACTCCAGGGCTCATTAATTGTTCATCCTTTGTCCCTTGAAAATTTTCCTTTTGATCTTTCCAGTCAAGTGTTGGATACTGATGTGAAACAGACTTCAGGTCTTTCACACCTGCAATGATAATATTTGAACTGATTGTGGTATTACCACTTGCACACGGATCTATGTAATTGAACTGAAAAGCTTTGCAAGATGTATTTTCATTGGACTTCTGATCTCATTTGTTAGAGAGCCTTAGGGAACGGGCAATTTCCACTCCTCAATTTGTGACAACTGCTCATAGTTACTTCAATGGAACAAAATAAATCCTGTGGCATATGTCCCTTCTGGAAACCAGGCTGATGACTGTGCCCAGAAGAGAATTAAATTGCCCGGTGACAGTCCTGTGTCAAGTGAAAAATACATATATAGCAGAAGGTCACGGTAAAGTTTTTTGTGGAGGTTCCCAAGTTAATATTCCTTCTGCAAATGTGACTGCCTGGTTCAGATTCTCACTGATTTGGATAAATTGTATGGCGACTATGCAAATAAGCTGGTCTGCTGTAGTTGAAAATAACCTGTCCTTGTGCTAATTCTATTTGGGGCTAAGGTGTGACCTACTCCACTTCCATAACCAGGCCTAGATTTTCAGCTGTCAGTGACATCTGGATTTTCAGAAGACCTGCAGACCAGCATGGCTGGGCTGTTCGGGCAGCACAGCACACACAGGAGGGCACACAGGAGGAATTTCACTGACCGCCTGACCCTCACCATCAGCCCTCAAAATGCCATTCCCAAATCAGTAAATCTCATTTCTTTTATTCCACATAACAAACAATGTAGGATTTTTTTTTTCCTTGTGTAGAAATTGCAGTACCTGGAACTGCTTCCAGCCTCTGCCAGTTTTCAAGCTGGGGTTTGTTCTGTGGTCCACACATCTGTCTGTGGTCCACAAGCCCACCCTGGTGTCCTGCAAGAACACCCCATGTGGGAAAGGCTGAGGAACTTGAGAATTTGTACTCAGGGGCGACATTGCAGCAAGAAGTCCAGCTGAGGAGCTCTGTCCACTCCACATGCTAAACTGGCCTTCAGTTCAGGTCCTGACAGGAGTATGAGCTCCAACAGACAAGGCTCTTTAGCTACATCTGCAGAAGTTGGCATGAAAGGAGGCCAGGTCCTTCTGCCTTCTAGCCCTGCCCTCTTCTCCATGGGGTTGTTTCTCTCATTCAAACAGCCCAGTCCCATCTCAGCTGTGCCAAGTGACCTTCCAGAGGGTAAGGAGCTGGTCCTGAGTGTCAGACAGCAGTTGGCACAGCTATTGATGTTCTGCTCTGTGAGAACACTAGTGCGGATTTATGAGATTATCTTAAATCCAAGCTTCACATTTCTTAATTATCAGTATTCTTTTCCTGTACAAGAAGAATTTGCATAATTTCCCAGCAGTAGAGAAAAGCTCTTCTCATCAAAACAATAAATGAAAAAATGCACCCATTCATCATGGAACTGTACATATAGTTTCCGGAATTGTTCATTTTCCTTGCAGAGCTAATGCAGACACCAAGAAAGAGCAGATCCTCAGTATAGCTTCCAGAGAACTACACTCACTCATGATGGTACAAGACTTGGCTCTGCATTAACGTGTTTCTTCCATGAGTTTTTCATGAAGCCCTGATAGTTTTGGCAAAAAAATGGCAATTCACACAGTGATCTCGCAAATATTTAAGCACTGAGCACTGTTGCTGCCACAGGCAGTTCTTGTCACCAGAGAGACCTCTCACAGCAGTGGTGGGGCCAGGGGACACAGCTCTTTTGAGGCTAAGACCTCACAGAGCAAAGACATTCACCATGTGTATCAGCTCATGGCTTTTGCAAGTGGGAATCAGGAACCCAAACCACTGACGTGCTTTAATCCAACATCACTGCACTGCTGCCCACTAAATGGCAATGACATTAATGGGATTTTTTATCACTTCAGACAGTCCAGCTGCCCACGTGAAAGCAAAACACATATTTTGACCCTGTCTTGTGTACATTTGTGAATGGTTCAAACACTTGCCATCCTGGCACCATATAACTCAAAATGCCACTGCCCCAGTGATGTATTTTGAAGAGAGACCATTCTCATGCTGTACTATATCAGGGGAATGACAGGCCCTTGTGGTGTACATCAGCAGGAAGATGACACTCTGCTTTTGTGTTTTAAGGGCTCCAAGATATATCATGGAAAGTGCTGTCTGATTCCTGGAACCTGGAGGCAGGCACAAGGTGTTATTGTCAAAATAAAAGAGAAAAACTGGGGCAGATTTTGACTCTAACTATCCCACGGTGATAGCAACAGGCAGGGGGTCATGGAGGCATTTTCTTCTGGCAGATGGGGATATTTCCTCATCACTTTATCCATCCAGCCCTAAAGCTCTATTTTCAGAATTTACCTTTTGCTTAAATTTTACAATATGCTTCACTCCATTGGGCTTTTGGTGAATTTGCACAGGTTTAATTTTAAGCACGTATTTTGCTGCCAAGATACCTAAGGGTGCTAATCGGGATTTCACAAGGCTGAGCCTAGTTCTGTATATTCAGAAGAGGAAAAGAATGGGGAAATAATTCAGCAAAGAACAGCAAAACATGTGAAGAAAGGACACAATTGCCCACTCACTGATATTTTATACATCCCCCTGCCATCAGAGGCACCCACTGCAGCATGTGCTGAACATGGGTCATGAAGCTGGAGGGGCTCCACAAGTCCTCAGCAGGAGGGGAAAGCAGAGAGGTGATAAAGAGAAAAGAGGGAGCTGCAAAGAGTCATGTGCCTATGCCAGGTCCAAAAGTGCTTGTGAAACAGGTGACCCCAATGCAAAGTACTGGGTTTAAACTAGGAAAGAAAAGGAAAAAGAAAAGGGAAAAAATTATCCAAGGCTTCTTAGAGGGCCCAATTGTAGGGCAGTCCCAAATCCTCAAAGTCAGGTTTCCCATTTTAGAGCACCATGCCCAGTGCAATAAGCATGGCAGGTTTATAACCCACCTAAGTGAAACAAGAGTCCTGGCCAGAGCTGGAAGTCCCCATTCCTAATTCCATCATTTATCTACTGGCTCAGGTTCCATCTGCACAGATTTAAAGCCTCACACTGGCTCCTAAGGCTATGCTATATAAAATTTGATTGTTACATTCAACGGGCTGTAATAAATTAAATGAACTATCAGTAATAAGTTCACAGGCAACACTATCTTTTTTCACTAAAGTATACTTCCTTAAAATATACCAGCAGCATCAAATGTAACTAGATTTAATTTCATGCTGAAGAGTCTGTGAATATTCATTTTAAAATAGTCACCAAGAGCCTAATTTTAATTTGTGTGATGTTTCTGCTAATACCAATGCCTACTTAAAAAAACCATTAAAAAGCCTGAAGAATATTAACAGGGAATTCTTACAAAAATGCAATAGAGTCTTATGTTTTGAATTACCATTACAGGCTTTTTGGTTTAACTCCTGTTAAACAGATTTCATTATTAACAAGAATACGTGCAAATTAAAACAAGCCCATTAAAATCTAAAATTCCACACTAAAAAGATTAGGGATGTTTATTTTTGTTCTGAAGGAATAAATGTAATAAAATGTGCTAGGGACTAAAACCCTATACTTAGAAATACTCACAAGATAACAGTGGCTAGACAGAGTTGAGAATTCCCTAATGTGCTTCAGAGTAAGTGCTTTCATACAAGGAATCATTTCCTTTATGTTTTTTGCTCCCTATCACAAAGACATCACATTTATAAAGCCTTTGTCACAGATCTTGTTGGAACGAGAAGAGCTTTAAGGTGCCTTCCAACACAAACCATTCTGTGCTCTTCACCTGACTCCAAGGTGCAGGCAGGGATGTGATGGGTCAGACATATGGTCCTGTCATGGTTTAACTAAGGACACTCCATCTGCTCTCTCACTGCCTCCCCAGAGGGATGGGGAGGAGAGCCAGGGGGAAAAGGTAAAACTTGTGGGTTGAGATAAGAAGGGTTTAATAATTAAAACAAAGTATAATAAAATAGTAGTAATAATACTAATGATTATAATAATAATAATTGTAATTGAAAGGAGAGAGAAGGAGAAATAAAACCCAAGAGAAACAAGTGATGCAGAATACAATTGCTCGTTACCCCCTGCCCAGTGCCCAGCCCATCCCCCCAGTAGCAATTGGCATCTCCCACCCAAATCCCCATCATTTCTATACTGGGCACGACGTCCCACGGTGTGGAATATCCCTCTGGCCAGTTTGGGTCAGCTGTCCTGACCATGCTCCCTCCTGGCTTCGGGTGCATCTTCTCATCGGCAGAGCATGAGACGGTGGGAAGTCCTGGATTTAGGGTAAGCACTGCTGAGCAACAACCAAAGCATCGGTGTGTCATTGGCATTATTCTCTCACTGAGCCCAAAACACAGCACTGTACCAGCTACTAAGAAGGAAACTGGTTTCTAACCCAGCCAAACCAGGACAAGCCCCCACTGATACCAGCTGGATTTAGCAGACCTGGAGACCTCTGACTTGCTCTCCAAAGGCTGCCATGCCTCTCCCTTCAGCCTGCCCTCTGCTCCCTCCCTGCCTGTGACCTGGCTGCTGAGGGTGGCAGTGAAGGTGCAGGTTTGAGCCTTGATTCATGATCCAGCACAGGGCTGAAAGGATGTCTCCAAGGCTTGGTTTGGTGCTCTGCATGGGGCTGGGCTTCCCGCTCCACCAAGGAAATTCCACTGCCCAACAGCTTGCCCAAAGCTGGTCTCATTCCCCAGCCCTGGAGAGAGCTGGAGCCTCCGGAAGGATGTCCACGGCTCCAGCACTGTATACATATCTGTGTATGATGAAGCTCACTCTAAGGCCGAAGGGGCAGTAAAAGGACTTCGCACAGAAGCGAGGCACTGCAAAATACACTTTTCCTTCAGTTGCTTTGGCTCCCAGCTGCTGTATTGATCCCCTCAGCTTCTAAATAACCCTCCATTCAATAAAGTCATCAATGAAAAGTCTGGTACTCTCATAAATCACATGAATATTTACATTGCCTTGTGTAAAATACATGTTGTCACCTATCAGGTGCTTTATGTCCCTGTTCCCTGTCTGGTTACTCTCTCCCTCTCTTTCCCTGTTGCTGGGGGGGGCTGGGGCAGCCCCTGACCCTTCCCTGGGCTCCAGGCAGCCGCAGAGAATTGTCTGTGCTAAAACTCTCCTCTGTCAAGCTGCCAAATCTTTTGCATTAATCCTGAAAATTACAATTAATGAGTGCTAAGAGGATCTTTCCACCTCTGTGTATGGCTCTGTTCAGTTGTAATGATCCCTGCTGCTCCGCCAGCATCCGAAGCCTCTTACGGTCACGGCTTTTGGCTCTGGGGAAGGGCAATGCTCTCCGGGAAGGGCAGGGGGCTGGTGGCAGGGGGTTTCTCTCCTTCTGGCTTGATAGCCTGTGACAAGGGTGCTCTACACTGAAGATGGGAGAGACCTGAGTTAGTAAGAGCCCATGGACACGAGAGCATGGATGTCCCCTCCATGTGAAAGGTCACGTCAACATCTCAGGAGTTTGAAGTCATTAGATTTTCTGGGATCTGCCACGAGGTGAAGGATGGGGCTGGTGATCAGACTGCCCGGGGTCTACAACCCCATCTTGGCTGGCTAATGTGACAACTTGAACCAGCTTCACTGAGGATCCAGGATTCAATTTCCCAAGTTACTAATGAAGTTACGGAGACTCAGCTCTCTGAGGACTACCAAAAACTTTAAAATATGGTATTTTTAGTGATTAAGAACCAGAATTGGGAATCTCATTGACATGCAAATATGTCATCCCTAGATGTGAATTAGGGATCTCAATCAGGTCTGGATCAATTGACTGGGCAAAGTGAAATACCTGCAGTAATCTTTAGGATTTGAAAAGTGATCTGTTCATATTTTTTAGCACAGACTAGCTGGCATTCCTGCATGACAATCCCACCTCCACCTGAGCTGCTGAAGAGTTCCAGAAAAGGTTCCTGTTCCTGATTTTTCTCCCCTGCTGTGACCAACAAACACTTGAGGATGTTTTAACCTTCAACGTGTAGTGACTGACCCAGCCAGGCAGGAACTGGCCCTGGTCGATTCACCACTCACAGAAACTAAAGGATCTCCTGCAATTCAATGGGTTGGTAAGTCTTGTGCTCCTGCTTTCACAAACCTCTTCATTGACATTTCCTCTTCAGGACTATTTATCTTTTATTCTCCTCTGTGTGTTCACTTGTCTCTAGCCTGAGTTTATACAGACCACTTCACCATGAATGGAGCACTTGTGCATTTCCAGTGTTTCAGTCCCAGAAATAACCCTGCAGAAATCACTAGAATTACACTGGGAAAAAAGCAACAGATGTCACAAGAGATACAAGGTTTATTTCTTTATTCATTGGAGAGGAAATATTAGATAACTAACTACTTCCCTGAGTTAGTAATTTCCATTGTCTTCAGTCAAATTATTTTTCATTTGAACTAATAATGAATTTAACTAATAATTACTAGGTTTAATCTATAAATAATATATAGTCAATATATATTATCCTCTATCCTTGATATATATTAACCTCTATGAGGCAAGCACTTTTGTCTTCCCCTAACTATTAGAAGAGCTTTAGAATCAAAGTATGCAAACACAACCCAAAAATTAGAGTAGCCCAAGTGCCTACTACCCTGAGCAGATCCCCTTGTGGAGAGGTCCTGTCTGTGCAGGTGGGTACCTGTAGGTGGGCAGAGTTAACAGGATTCACTGGGCAATCAGCACCCAGAGCTGGTCAGGAGGGCTTTGCATCCACACCATTTCAAGCGCTTAAATGACTTCTAATGTCAGCTGGGCACCAAAGCTGCTGTCACATAAAACTGTAATGACTTCAAGGCAAAGGGAAGACTTTCACAGTAGTTATTGCTGACACTAAAAATGCCAGCTCCATCCATACACCAAACCCAGGGCTGCACACGCAGACCCAGAACTGCCACAGCAGTGCTGGGCCAGGGTGAGAGCTCTCAGCTGTGTCTGCACCAGTTCACTTCAGGTTAGTTCAGCAATGTCCACACTGCCACATGTTGTGTGATCGTCACACACCAACCTAGGGGTGTTTCAATTAATTAAATAATTATATGTGTATATATATATATGAAACAAAAATATTAATATAAGATTGAATCTCAAATCTTGTACAGGTAATGGAGACTTTGGTATGAAAAGATATAAGACATTCAGTGTCAGTGAACTGTGTTGGTCTGAAAGTTATGAATAACCTGCTCAGGGTTCCCAGCTTGTCTGGGGCAGAGTTTTCTGGTGGCATTTGGCATTGATGTGTTCCCAGTAGTAGAGTTGTGTTGGGGGTCACAAATACTTGGTAGGAGAGCTGAGTGAGTATAGAGAAGAGGTTTGATGGTAGATCTCTGTGGTGTACAACTAAAAGGTGCTGTGTTTAGGAAGGAGCAGGAAGGACAGCAGCAGTGTCTTACTTACACAAAGGTAGTGGGGCTCCTGTCAAAAGAAACCCTGTCATTACAAAATGCGTTTTGTGCAACTTACTATGAAACATTGGTTTGCCCCTTCTCAGGTGGAGATCCCGCAAGTGCAGTGTGTCTTTCCAAGCATTGAAGACCAGGTGATAGCAGAAGGAAGAGAAAACAGTGTCCATCTGGAACTGCTGGGTCCTGGGGACAGGTGACAGATTTGGCCGGTGGCTCCTGAATCCAAGTGCCACCCTGGCGAGGGGACCCGGGTGACCACAAGGTGTGGGATGGATTTAACACAACCTTTGGTGCCAGAGGCCCTCTCAACACAGAGCGTCACTGCTTCCAAAGGGAACAGTGCTGTACTGAACACCACCAGCCTCCTTTAGCTTCTGCCACTACTTGTTTGGGTCGTGGGTAATTCTTCCTCTGAGAGGGCAAAATTGACTCCTTCCTGTGAGCACATTAAAAAGGCATTTGGAGATGAAGATGATGCTGGGATAGTGGTGCTAATAAAACCAACAGAGAAACAGCATTCAGCAGCTGGGAGGGGAGGGAAGCATTTTTTTTCAGGAACACACAGGCTCTTGCTTTGATGTTGCATTCGAGCCAAAGCAAGGGCATGTTTGAAATTCCCAATAATTCAAGTTTCTTTTTAAGTTACCAAGCCTGGCTGAGCTCTTAAAGACAACAGAACTTGCTCCTGGGGTTGGCTTTCCTAGGCAATTGCAGCTCTACTCAGAATACTATTTAAATACCAATTATTGTAATTCTCAGCAGAAATATTACAGGCATTCAGATTTTTTTTCTTAACAGCCAAAGGGAGACATTTCCAGCATCTATCAAACCTCTTATTTTAATCCACATTAAAATCTCTTTCCAGAAGGACTGGGCAATGAAACATAATTTGTCATTATAGTTTAAAGACTTGTCAATGCTGCCCTGTGCCAAGCCAGCCTGTCTAGGGAAACCTTTGGGGAGCAGGAGGGATGACTGGAGAGGGCAAAGGGTGCTGCAGCTAATAAGTAATGGACGGTGGATAGGCAGGAGGCAGGAGTGAAAGCAATATCCCATGCTTTCCTGCAAGGGGCAAATCCCCCATCTCCCACATTGTGAGGAAAACACACAAATCTTCCTCTGATTTTATGGTGAAAGTGAGTCATCAGGGCACACCTTGGGACTCACCCAGATGGCATCACATCAGTGGAGAGCTCCTGCTGAGAGAGTGGAGTCTGTCCCCAGTGGTGACCCTTCCCCAGGGTCTGGCAGCCCCACTTGCCCCCATTGTGGGGGAAAAGAAAACCACTGGTACCCTGTGTGCTGAGGCCCTGGGCCTGGGCAGCCTCCAGGAGGGCAAATGGTGCTGCTGCTGCCAAGAGTGATTGTGCTGCGTGACGAGACTGCTCCAAAGCTGTCATTTTTATTTCCTTCAAGAGTTGCCATCATATCAGGGCAACTGCAATGAATGTTCTGGCACGAACACTGAGTTAGTGGTCCTGTGATGAGAGTTCTACTTGTTACTAACAACCAGCACCATGAAAGGATAAATTAGAGAAGTGCTGTTGTGTTACACAAAAAGAGATACGCTCATGGGTCACTTCTCAACCCAGGGTGCTGCCCTTCATGGAGCTTGTCCTGCTCCCTCCACCTGCAGAGCTGCTGCTTCCCAACCCCATTGGGACTTGGGGTCCTGAAGGACACAGGGCATGTGTGTCTGAGCTCTCCACTTTGGCCTTTTCCACTGCCTCTTCCCCCAAGCAGTTTCAGCCACGCAGCTACTCTCGATCAAATTTGG
The DNA here is from genome assembly GCA_013396735.1 of Grallaria varia. Lineage (NCBI taxonomy): Eukaryota > Metazoa > Chordata > Aves > Passeriformes > Formicariidae > Grallaria > Grallaria varia. The sequence goes on from VWZG01007494.1 coordinate 130,801, forward strand.
CAGAGGCAGGGGTTCAATAGGAAGGCTGTGCAGATTTTTGGGGCATCAGGGTAATGGGGGGATCCCCAGAGGATGCCTGCAGAGGGAAAGCAGCCCCTGATCAACCCTGGGGGTGAGTGCTGTGCCTGGGGGCCTCAGAGCACCTCCACCCTGCCCACCCCTGTTGGGGCTGGAACCTCCCAGAGACCCTCAGGGATGTTCAGCATGGGGAGCTTTGAGCTTTGCAAGAAGGGAAAAGGCCTCCCAGGCAAAGGTGCAATTGTAGAGTGTGAAGGAAGGCAAGGAACACAAATCCCAGCTCAGGGAGCAACTTGTTATCTCAACATGCCCAAGCAGCCAGAACTGGTGAATGCTAGTCCTGCTCCTGACAGAAAGCCCATCAGCAATCCCCCTGCTCCCAGCACAGAGAGACTGGTGCCTGTGCCCGCAGCCACTTCCCAAGAGAAGCAGAATCTATGGCTCAAGTCAAGCTAAAAGCTGTCTCTCTTCCTTCCTCTTCCTTCTTCAGAGTCACCCATTGTAAACGGAGCACAGCTGTGCTTCTGGCCCTCAGACTGTATAGGAGCTACAGCAAAGTGCTTAATGTATTCTTAGCTTTTAAAACACAATTCATCAGCCGCAATCAAAGAAGAGAGCCAGCGTCGTGTTGCCAGCCAAATGAATCACAGCTCCCCCACGCCCCTCTCCACACACACACTCACATTGGGCACACCAGAGGTGGTCCCGACATCACGGTTTAGCAGACGCTGGAAAAGGCCAAGGTGGTAAATGTAAATCCTGGCTGCTCTTAATCATGTTCATAATGGCCGTGTCATCAATCATACGCGTTCGCCGAGTGCTCAGCAACCACAGCCCAAGGGTGTATTTTTCAAAGGATTCAGTGCAGTGAGGTCTCTCAAAAGCTGGGTCACCATTATTCCCACTCATGGGGGAGGAGGGTTTCTTCTGACTTTCTGGCACTGACAGTGCACGGAGTCTCAGCATCTCCCTCACCAGCCTGACTACAATGAGTAAAGTCAGTAAAATTTATGCAACTGAAAATTTTGCTGACCTTTCGAAGAAAACAAGCTAAGGAAAAACAAAGCACATCAATAGAACAGGCTGGGAAAAACACAGTATTTCTGCCTTTTCCCTAGTCTTGGTATTTTTCACTGGGGACATGGGCAAAACACTTCAAAAATTCAGGCTTTCAAACTTGCTAAAAATGTTGGAACACTGAGAACTAATGAGAATTTTAGTAGTTACAGATTTTTCCTACTGATCTCCAAAGGGCTTGAGACCTTCTGGCTATAGACACATAACACAGAGATTCATGTGTCAAACAACACACAAACAGGTGTTAAACATCCCAAATTCCCAGAAACGGTGCAAAATGAGCCACATGTGAGACACCAAACCAAATCACCTCCTGTGACTGGGCTCTGTCACCACCCGATGTGCCGGGCACGGTGTTTGCAAAGGTGACTGTGAAGTCCATCCCTGAAGATCCTGGAGCTCCTGGTGGTTCTCCTGCGTGCCCCTGGTGCAGAGCTGTGTCAATGATTGTGTTTCACACCCCAGCCAGAGCTGAATGGGACCTGTTTGATGGCACCCGAGGAGCTGATGGAAGCTTTAACACTTGGAAGAGAGTTCAAGACGATTTTACGGAAGCACGCCTTGGGGAAATTGAAATGTCAAGCGTAATTTGGCACTTGAAACATGAAGGAGAGAAACTTTGCATTTGTTTTCATCTGCATCTTCCCCTCCTCTGAACTGTACATGCTCCACTACCTGCTCTTCCCAAAGCTTTCATCAGGCAGTGCTGAACTCTGCTGGAATTGAGGGATCTCCAAGGATAAACAAGTATCTGGCATTAACCTGCACTGTAAAAGTCAATTTGACTTCTCACTATTCTTCCACTCTTGTTAGGGAAACTAGTCCAAAACAACCTTTTCCCCTGTTATCTCTTTTTTCCCATCCATTCATTTGATCTTTCCTGTAAGACTTGAGGATTACTGCTCAATAGTCCAATTCTTAATAGTGGGGGTTCACTTGAAAAAAAATAAATAGGCTTTTGATCTGAGTTTCAATCTCAGGCCTGGTCTCTGGGGCCACAGACACTCCACTGGGATCTAAACAGGCAGCAAGCAGGAACGGGGTGACTGGAAAGGCTGGGAAACAGGAGACCTTGTTCTCCCCCTTAAAATAGAAGTGCTCTCATAGCTGTCAGCATGAGAAGGAGCAACAGGAGCTGGCAAACAGGCTCTGCTAGGTGCAGCTCCTGGGAATGCTGATAATGTGTTCTTGGGAGATAAATTTTTAATTCTCCCCATCATCTGAGTGATTTCTGGTGAGACAGAGCACAGAGCCCCACAACACTCCAAGTCTTTCCAACATGGATTTTCCATGAGGCAATGCTTGCTTGGTGTGTGGAAAATTTCTTGCACCAATTTTGTAAGTTTAACTGAAGTTCATTTTTAGGAAAAAAGTCAAAACAGCTTTTGATATTATAAAAACAACTTCTATGGGAGTAATTGCCTTAAAAACATTTCCCAGCCATTATGAGATAAAACTTAGCCAGAGAAACAGAGTCACACCAATATAAGACATTTTAACTTTGTAAAGAAAAGAGTTTCAATCCACTTGAAACATGGGTTTGGTTTAGATGGGTTGGAATTGTAATTTTTCAGGAACTTTTTCTTCAACATTTTTTACATGAGGATAAAAGCGGCTTCTAAGAATTCCCTATAAAGTAAAAACAAAAATCCACTTCCAGCTTTGGAAGTGACCTTAAGTGACCCAACACCATTTCCATCTTTGACAAGAAGCTGCAAGGTACAGCACATTTAGTTTGAAATCCTGCCTGAGTTTTGCCTAAAAAAGAGGCAGCACAATCAGCAAAATTTTCCTTTTAGCTCAAGAGGATTTAAGGAAAAGGCACCTAAACACCTCCTTGAAGACCTCTTCAGAAGCACCTGAGCAGCTCTTCTCACCCGGAGTGCTGGTTCCATCAAATGGTCCCTGCTTTTCATGGCTCCAGCTCCAGGAGTGATTTATTTTGGGGCTAACCCGTGTCACTGGATGCAGAGGCTTTATACCAATGACCAGTTTATGTCAGTGAAAGCAGATTGGATTTGAAACAAAGCCCATTGATTTTCCTTCACCACTTCACTGTCACCCTGCCCCTGGAATGAATGCAGGGCAAAGGAACCCGGCGCTCCTCGGTCCCCTCTGGGCAGGGCACGAGGCAGAGCCATCACTCCTGGTACATCAGGGCTCTCCTCCAGCCCTGCTGGCACCGGCCAGAGAAATGACAGTTTTTGGGTGGTGCACACCAGGCTGAGCCCCCAGACCTGGGCTCCAGACATCGTCCCGCTGTAGATGGCAGCGCACTTGGCAGCAGCTCAGAGCAGCACCAAGGTTTGGTCTGAGTCACAGAATCCCAGAATCCCAGACTGCTTTGGGCTGGAAAGGACCTCAAAGATCATCCAGTTCCAACCTCCCTGCCAGGGCGAGGACCTCTTCCACTATCCCAAGTTGCTCCAAGCCCTCTCCAGCCTGGCCTTGGACACTTCCTCACAGGGAAGGATTCCCTCCCAACATCTAATCCAAACCTTACCTCTGGCACTGGGAAGCCATTCCCTGTGTCCTGTCCCTCCATTCCTTGTCCACAGTCCCTCTCCAGCCCTACTGGAGCCCCTTTAGGCACTGGAAGGGGCTCCCAGGTCTCCCTGGAGCCTTCTCTTCTCCAGGGGAACAATCCCAGCTCTCCCAGCCTGGCTCCAGAGCAGAGGAGCTCCAGCCCTCAGAGCACCTCTGTGGCCTCCTCTGGACCCTCTCCAACAGGTCCATGTCTCTCTTGTGCTGAGGACCCCTGACCTGGACTCAGTATTCCACACGGGGTCTCACGAGGGCAGAGCAGAATTCTACCAAAAAGGAGGGTTCAGGCAGTTTCTGGAAATTTCTGGATGCAAACCCAGCAGCCCTGACCCAGCATGGACCCCTGCATGTATGAGAAATGCCCTGAGTCCCCATCTCAGAGGTAAATAGGAGGATTTGAGGTCCCTGCACTGCATCCCTCCTTACAGCACCACCACCCTGCCATGCTGTCTTGGGGGTGGGGGAGGAGTGTTTCTCCCCATTGGGGCAGAACATTGTTTTACATAAGTGAAAGGAAAAGTCTTCTGGGTGTCACTGTCAGGAGCAGTTGTGGATGAAGTTCTGCAAGGCTATATCGTGGAAGGGAAAAAAATATAACCCACTTCACTGGTTAAGGAGTGTATTCCTCCTTGTGGGTGGATAAGATCTCTCTCAAGTGAATGACTCTGGTATTTATTATGTCAGATTATGGCACTTCAGTTACTGGTTCAGATTATAACAAAACTGGAAAAACAACCACTTACTAGATATTAATTTTATCTTACACTTCTATTGTCGATGGGATACAGGCCCCTATGTATATACTACAATCCTTAAAATAGCTCCATCTAAATGCAAATGCAGGCCTCTGCCTAAGACAGAGCTGAAAGCCTCCCATTAAGACACCAAGAGATAGGGGAATTAATTTAATGCTTAAAAATTCCCAGGGATAAGAGGAACTTCTTTCTCTGCACATCTAGCATCATTTCCTCTTTATGCCCGAAACACCCCGAATATGATAATTTTTACCTTTCTCAAACTTACAGAGGGAAAAGACAGTACAATCTCTCTCCAGAAAGTTCTTCACAGGCTGTACCCTCCTGACCAAAGCGCAGGTCTGTGTATGCTTGGGAAGGGAGGCCAGGGAAAGACAAAAGATGAAGATGACATCTCCACCTTTTGAAGGAAGGTTGTTGGGATTCAATCATTTGTCTGTGCAAACCAATCAAATGCAGAGATAGTGCTTGACAGTGTCCATCTCTCACCAGCACCTTCTTCTCTGCCTGATCCTCTAAGCCCATCACACGCAGGAGGTTCACTCTGCGTCTACCATAAACACACACAGGGTGTGAGGCTGGTTTCTCTTTTGTGGTCACTCAGTGGCACATGGAAGGTGCTGACCTTCCCTGCAAAGGGTCACAGAACACTCAGAACCACAGCACAGCCACAGGCTCGTGGTGCCTGCCATGCTCCCACCGCAGTTCCCAGCCCCAGGGTATGGCAGGACAGAGAGGGCGATGCTGTTCTCTGCATCAGAACTGTGCCATGGGCAACTACTCTCTGCAAATGCATCTCCATATTGATCCCCAGGTGCCAGGCAACAGCAGTCAGCTCTGCTCCCTTTTCCATTGTGGGAATTCTGTTCTTAGAAGTGGCTGTATCCATCTGTAGAACAGCATGTAGCACAAGGCAAATGGATCTCTTTTTTCAATATCTATGAAACTTCACTAGCAGCTTTTGTTAAACCCAGTGTCTTTCCACCAGAATATATGTGGCCCAAATTTGGTCCCCAAGAGTATTTTCAGGGGGGAAGAAATAAAAAAAAAAAAGGAAGAATCATACACATACATGCACATGCACCTCAGAAGGAAGAAGCATCCACCATAACACTCAGACCATGGGGGCCTGGAACAGACATCCTGGAAGCTACAGGGCTGGAAACCACCACATCCAGGTGGAGGAACATCACCATCATCATCAAGCAAAAGCTGGGCAAGTGAGAGAAGTATTCAGGCCACTTCCAACAGACTTGCACTCTGAAGAGTGTCTCTCTCCCTACAGGAGTTCAGAAACCAAACACATCAATGAACAGGAGGTTGTGTTGGTGTGAATGATGAGTCACTGTTGTACCGACACAGCAGCAGTGAGTTACACCAAGAGACTGGCTTTGGATTGTCTCACGTGTGACAGGTTGATCTTACCCCAAGACCCTCAGCAGGGGGACACTCAGAAGGAGCTGATGCACTCCTGCTGTCTGATGTGTTCTGTATCACACAGCACTTCCCATTCTTTGCTTGGGGTTTTTCTTATTTTGTGGCATTTTTGTGCCCATGCTGAACACGACTGGGTGCTGAATTGCTCCCAGGGTTACAGCTTTCACTTCCAGGAGCTCTGCAGAGGTGCCAGAGCCAGCTACTCTGATCAACACGGACGTATTTTCAGAGTCATGAAGAAATTGCTTAAGCTGGATCTCTGGATCTTGTCTTGTCTGTGCTGAGTATTTTTTGTGCAAGAGCTCAGTGGCTGGGTCTTTGGCGACTGATCATCTGCAAGTTAATAACATAAATGGCAAAAGAAAACTAAAAAAGAAGAAACTTCTCATGGTAAACAGATGTGCCTCAATTTAGGGAACTCTGCAGCTCTCTCAGTACAGAGTCAGGGTTGCTTAGAGTGGAGTTTCCCTTGGCAAAGCCAAAGGGTCTGGCTTGGCTTTTGATCATCAGCAACATAAAATAGTGATTTAAAGAGACCTGAGAAATTTGGGAAGCAAAAGACTCATTGCAGCTGTAAACTGACAGAGACAACTACAGACTGAAAAATGGTGTAAAACTCCTCACATAAGTTACTGCCATAAAAACATCATTTTCCCTGAACAGCTTTTGTTACTTCATGAAACACAACACTTGCCAATGCAGTCCTGGAATCTCGAAAGGCTTTATGAAATATTGACTTTATTGGCATTACTGATATTCCCATAATAATTATCTTTCATAATTATTAAACAATATGACATGAAATCTGGTGAGGCTTGTTCCGGATAACTAACCTTTTAGACTTAATTTACTTTATACTCTTACAGAGAGAAACATGTTTCGGAGCTTAAAAATTGCCGTTCTTCAGTTTTCACTGCATTTTATATTAGCAAGGTCATTATGTGAATGCAGAATTCTAGTTTCTCTGGGGCTTATGTTTTTTTCCTTTTAACTGCTTTTTTAGGTCAAATTACATCAAATTATGATCTGCAATTGAGGATTATACTCGATTTTGTACTTGTTGAGGATCTGATTTTCTAAATGGAAAGTTATGGTGGAAATCTTCCATTACAAATGCTTGCTTTGCAACACAGAAATCTGGCTTTTCACCATTCTCCTCAGTTTTGGGCCTCATGGATTCCAGATTTGGCTCCACTGTAGAGTCAAAAAATATAACATAAAGCCTTTCAAACAGTCATTGCTAAACACTCCAGCTTTGCTAACAAGAACTCTTATTTATACCCAGGATCTAAGCTTGAAGGGATCTCGAAACATCAGAAGTAGTTGGGTGAGAGTTTGAGACATTCTCAATGAAATGTGGGAGATAAAAAGAAGATTCAGGAAAACCACAGGATAAAAGCTAAAGAAGAAACATAATCCCAAAATAGCTCTGTTTGGAGTGTTCTTCTGGAAGAGTTATTATACTGTTCAGTATGGCAAAACATCAAAGAGGGAGTATTTCAACCAAATTGCTTGTGAACTGAATTTCTCATCTCCTTCCAGATCATCACAACGTGTTTCCTCAACATGGCCCCGTGGCCAAACGTGGCAGGGAGGCTCAGTGGGAGCAGTTTCCTTGTGCACCCAGCAGGGCAGCCCCGGGACAGCAGCAGAGCCGTGGAGGCAGCAGCTCTCCTGCCCCCCGTTGCTGCCCTCCCACTGCGATCTGCACGTCCCTGTCTCCTGCTGCACCTTGAACGTGGGCATTTTCCTCTCCGAAGGGCTTCTCTCTTCCCCACATTTGCACACACAAAAGGGCCCCAGTCAAGTAGTGAGTTTGGGTAAGAATCCACCTCCTGTGCCCTTCAGTCTCCCATCTGTCAGACTGTCAGCAGCCCATTCTCATGGACTTTGGCTGGCTCCAAGGCTTGATGAGGAACTGGCCAAACCGCCGTAATTAGGATTTTCCTCTGTTGCTAAAGACCAGTGGTGTTTTATTTATTTCGAGAAGTTCTAGGTGTGACTTTAAGTATGTGATAATAAGGGTCAAGCTAAGGAAGCCGTTTCAGATTCTAACCCAGGACGTTTTCAGAAGTGGATTAAACAGCTGTTCACTGGCACAAATCCTGCTTCTTTGCATTCCTGTTTCCTCCTCATGCCCCCCACTGCCTCTCTCTCTCTCTCTCTCTCATACCCCTGCACTCATAGAGCAAGTCCTTGAGATTAACCACAATATGATTACATTTTAATTGAGGCCAGCTTAGTGTGGGGACATCCTTTTAACTCAGGAGGCCTCAATTCCACAGAACCATAATGAACTAATAATGAATGTGCTAAAGTCATTAAATCAAAATTCATAAAAGGGTGAATATTGCTTTCTTTTATAATAAAGCAATTAAAATCCCTTATACTATAATAGATACTACTAAGGTGCAGTAAGGGTTCTTTAAGGAGGTTAATGTTTAATGCCACCACACACGAATTTGGGGATCTTTTCAAAATAAGACTGCAACACTATTAATAGATGATCAGAACTGTTTTCATGTCTTCTCTGGTCCAGCATCGTTGCCTGCTTTAAGAAATACTGGCATTAGTAGGGTTTACTTATACTTGCAGTGTAAGTGCTGACTGTGAAGCAGTGGAGCACAGTACCATTGCAGAGATGCTACTTGTCAGTTTGGGTTCTGTCACCGTTCCTTTCATCATGACGTCCCATTCCCATCTCTAATGCTCTGTTCCTTGGGGGTTAACATCCCCAATTTACAGTAGCAGAGAAAGCATGAGGTTGCTGGGTGTGACTTTGCAAGCCAGGCCTAGCTAGGGAAAGTGCTCCAGAAAAATGACTCTTCCCATGGTCCTTGCTGAAGGAAAACTGAAGTGAGAAGCCCTGAGTTATTTTAAACTTGCATCTCTTTGCCACAGGTGTTGGAAAGCCAATGGACTCAGAGAGGGAGGAGGACAGTGAACAGAAGGGTCTGTAGCTGCATTTTAACCATGATGGTCTGGAGACGTCTTGTCATAGAATTGTAGAATATGCCGAGTTGGAAGGGACGCACAAAGACATCAAAATCCAACTCCCAGCCCTGCACTGGACAGACCTAAAATCCCATCCTGTCCCTGAGAGCATTGTCCAAGCACTCCTGGAGCTCTGGCAGCCGTGGGGCTGTGCCCACTGCCCTGGGGAGCCTGGGCAGTGCCCACCACCCTCTGGGGGAAGAACCTTTTCCCAACACCCAGCCTAAACCCCCCTGACACAGCTGCAGCCATTCCCTTGGGTTCCATCACTGGTCACCAGAGCTGGGGTACACTCAGCAGTTGATGTCCATGGGGCCTTTGTCTCCCTCCCCTTGGCTCTGACACAAAACATTCCCGAGCTCCCAGCTCTGCTTAATTCTGCTCAGCCAGGCCAAAGTAGAGTCAATTCTCTCCCCTCAGAATGTTCTTCCCAGACTTATTTTTGGAGGTTTAGCCCAGGCAGCTCCCAGTGGCACCAGCAGGGATTACCCTGAGCAATGCACCAGGAGCTGGGAGCACACGGACCCCAAGGAGGGTTGTATTTCTTCATCTCTCCTACACAGGAGGAGAGCAGGGCTGATCCACCACAGGGAACCCAGGTGCTGAATGCATCTAACAAGCTGCTTAAAACTCTAAACAGATGTTGCTGTGTCTTTCCTGCTCCTTGAGCAGGCTGTATGGAAGCACTAGCAGATTTAAAATAGAGCAGGTGCATGAACGATACATGCCTTAATATCAAGGCCCAAGTCATTGGAAAATGGTTTATGACTCCTGTGTGTGCACACAATTTGAGCAATATGCCATGGGAATATAAGATCAACCGTGTCCATAATGGAAATGCATATTGACCAGGCTGGAGTCAGACTGGAGGCAGCAAAATTCCCACTGAAACTGGCAATTATACCTGTCGTGGTATGTTCTCTGCTCCTGCAATGACTCATGAAAATGTAGACTGGGTATTTCAGCTGATCTCATCCAGTGCCTGGGGAGGTGTACAAAACAACTCTGATTTTAATGGATATTTTATCAGGGTCCTTAGCTTTGCAAAGATGATGGAAGGATCAGAGATTGACCAATAAACACACAAACAGCTATTTGAAGCTGGAAAAGCTAATTCTCACACTACATAATTTTTTTATACTTCCAGAGCAGTGAAAATTTACCTCAGTATCCAAAATTTCTGGCTGCAGCATCACCAAGCACCACAGTCCCCAAGAGCCATGAAACTAGTTTGAAGAGCAGACATGATTTAAAAACACATTCCTAGAATTACAGCATGTCCCCAGACTATTTAGGATTTACTGCTTGCAACTTTTTATGCAAACTACTACTTTTGCAGGAGAAAGTGTAATCTGATATTCTGATGTGCTCAGATAATATCAGGAACTGAGCTTCAATGAGAAATAATAGCAACAGACTTGTAGGTTGGAGGAGGTGGATCCCAACAGTCACAATAGTGGCACTGTGGTGCAGGGAGAGGATACACACATGGGGTCCCAGGTACTCCAGCGCCTTTCCTGGCTTCCCTATTCACAAAGCTGGAGCTCCTGGACTGTTACAATTATTTAAATGCTTTAACAGTGGTCCTTAAGGCCACCGGGACACGATCACAGGAAGACAAATCAGGCAGACACAGCCCACAGCTCTAGGGTGGATGAGGGAAGCATACATTTAAAACTGAATTTCCCTAATCTCTCTATGAGTCAAAGCACAGGATGAGGATGACCCTTTACAATATCATCCTGATACTGTAAAAAAACATCCTATTGTTTCAAGGAAATTGGAGGTGGAGGTTGAAGTCCCAAAGACTCAAAGTTTCTGAAGGTGTGGAACACCTGAACATATGGTCTTCTAGGTGGGTATGTCCCAAACTGCTGCCTCTGATGGGAAAACCCATATTGACCACAAGCACCAGAGAATCCCCAGGGAGAATTTCACAAGCACCAAGCACACCGATGCCAAGGAACCACTTGTTCATTACACACAAGACAGGCTTGTTTGCTCAGGTAATGTCTGATAATAGCCAGTTATTAATCCCTTCAACTATAAATTGGATTTTCTAGGTACCACAGACAGCACTGAGAGGGAAGTCACTGAAGTCTGCCACCAGAGAGGGCAGGAGAAATTTCACTCTGGTGGCAGTGCAGGGGAACTCTGTCCCTGCCTCTCACAGGGACACAATTTCACCACTCCGTGTGAGCTATAGAGATTTCTACCACCTGGACACCTCGGGGTTACCATTCCAGAGACTTTCTCACATGAAACATCCCAGGCCATTCACAAAGTCGGGAAGAGGTTCACAGCAGGCATTAGAGATCTCTGCATCAGTTACATCCACTGCATTTCACATTGAATTTCCTGATAAAATTGGGTTCCGTTATTTTGGAAACACTAAACATGAAAAGCAGAGCTGTAATGCATGAATTATACAGTGCTGCAAAAGCGATCATCATGTCCACTTTTTTTGGCATTTGAATGTATAAATATTATACCAAGGAGCTTTTATACTACTGGATAATTGCCTGCCGTGCACATTTAACTTTTGTCCCCTTTGGTTGACTTGGTGGTGTTACCTACATACATCAAACATCAATTCATCCAAACTGGCACCACAGGAAAGGCATGTGGCCAAATTCCTTCTCTCCTGCGAAGCTCAGTTCTACAGAATTTGAATAATTATGCAAAGGAGAACCCATGCTACTTACACTAATTGGGCTAGATCCTCCAATAGCCCATTCTGCTTATGCCAGGGGAGGGATCCTGAATTTGGGTTAACAGTTAATCAGGCACCATAAAAAGTTAGTTATTGGGCCCATGCAGATTCCAATTAACTGCCTGTAAACAATCTCACCTGATGTAACACTTTATTACTCTATCAAACATGAAGCTTCATTCCAAAGGCTGCTGCTCAAGTGCATTAGTGATGCAGCAGAGCTCACCTTTCTCCTGTGCCATCTCTGGCAGCAGGAGCAGTGTCTGCCCCAGAGGGCTCAGCAGGGCCCTGCTCGGCTCCTCCTCAGCCCCATCTCCATGTGCTCCCAGGGGTGCACTCAGGGACAGGGGGACACACAGTGTTGGTCAAGATCTACATTCCCTGCGTTATCTTTGCACTCTCATGAAGTGCAATTACCTCCTCATTTTGCAGCTCTCTGTGGCCATTTAATCTCTCCCATTTTGCTTCTGACATCTCCAATAATCCAACCCCGGCTTTCCTTACAGATACTGCAATTACAGTACCGAGCAGCTCTCGACAGGATGAGTTGCATTTTGCTTCCTTTCTGTAACACTCAAGCCATCAGGCACGGCTACATGTAATGGCAAAAGAAACCATCACTGACAATTGATATGGGTCCCTAGCTGATAGTGACACTGCTACATATCTGTCTGAACCAATTAAATGACTGGAAGCTCCCCAGAACAGGCCAACTGAGGTACAATTTACATGTGATTCTGTTCTCGATAATAACTCAGATGTGATTTTCCCCTTCTTTCTTTATATTTAGGTCAGAGACATTTCTGTAGCCACCGTCCTGCCTTCCCACCCTGTGTCACACACTCTGCAACTGTCCTCAGGTTTTGACATGCCCATGACAATGGGAGCCATGGTGAAAGACATGGGAAGGAAAACAGTTCCCAAAATAGCCTTGACAAATGGGCTTTTTGCTTCAGCCATCACAGAAATGGGCCAAGAAATCAGCAACACCTTTCTCTGGTCACAGAATCCCAGAATGATTTGGGTTGGAAGTGGCTTTAAAGATCACTTGTCTCCACCTTCCTGCCAAGGGCAGGGACACCTTCCACTAGCCCAGGTTGCTCCAAGCCCTGTCCAACCCAGCCATGGACACCTCCAGGGATGGGGCAGCCTCTGCTTCTCCAGGCAACTCTGCCAGGGTCTCCCCACCTTCACAATGAAGAATATCCCATCTAATCCTGCCCTCTGTCAGTGGGAAGCCATTTCCCCTTGTCCTGTCACTCCAGGTCCTTGTCAAAAGTACCTCTCTAGCTCTTTTGTAGGGAAAGATCCTGAGGACAACTGAGTGGCTTGCAGAAACATCACACAGTGCAAGGCAACATCAGATATTCTTCACTACTTTCCCAACTCCCAATATATGCTTAGATGTGTCATATCCCTCTTTTTTCTTGGCCAAGAAAATATCACCTCCAGCTGCTCCATCAAAATCCAAAGGGACCATTGGCTGACTATAAAAACTGGATGGGCCTTGTGGTAACCCTGCAGTTCATGCCCCTCCTTTAAACCATTTGCAGCAAAAACTAAGCCTAGAAAGTATATACACAGATCCCAATATAATGGGTTGCCTGATCTCTGGTGTCACTTAATCCCCAGCTGAGGCGAGATCTCAGAAATAATTGAATCCTTCCAAAACAGGTTTGATTTGTAAGAGGGCTGAAGGATTTAGGCATTCTCCTGCCACTGAGTTTGTTTACACCTTATTTATATAACATTAATCCCATGCTTTGTGGCTTCTATCTACCTGCAGGAATCAGGAGGGATTATTTTCCCCTGCTGATGCACAATTCGCCTTTTCAGCTTCCTTCTTGTTTTCTGGCTCTTCACCAAAGTGGCCAATTTTAAACCCATCCTCAAATGTGGAATAAGGAAAGACTCATTCCTCCCTAATGTGTAGGATTTGTAGCAAGACAATTCTTACCCTTCAGCACTATCATTCCCTGCAGAGCCTCCCACTGGAGTCAGCTCTGGCCTTGATACTCGCTGAGAACTGAGGAACTCTTTAAGAGAAGCATCACACCCTGCCTTACCTGTAAAGGAGTCACAATCCCCTCTGCACCAGAAAGCTGCAGGCAGGGGTTAAAGACACCTTTCGGAGGGGTTCAAGGAGGAATTTTCCCCTGCAGCTCAGAAGTAGTGTGGGGATGTGTAGTTATGGGGGGCTGGGAGAAGAGGCAGAGCCCAACATCTGTTTCTCAGCCAAGAAGTCACACCCTCCTGAAGTGACCTTGAACATGTACCATCAGCAGCACACTTGGAAAATCCACTCTGCACGAAGGATAATTAAACCAACCCACCTCGCAGGTGGTGGGGAGGCTTCTCCTCCACAGTGATTTGTGACTGTCACAGCACAGGGCAATGAGGGAGTAGGTTTTGTGCAAGAGGAGCTCAGCTGAGTTCAGCTCCACTGGGGCCCCATCCAAGTGAAGCATAAGGGACCGTGCGTGCCTTTGGAAATGTCTAATTCAACACAACAGGGCTCCTAATGAACAGAAAAAAAGAGAAACTGATTACTCTACCTATACGTTAACAGAAAATACCTTAAGAGGTGCAGTGACATCATGGTGATGCCTTTTCCCTTTGTAGTGGTAAACGTAGCAGTGTGCTTGTATATGTTCTTTAAAACCAGGCAAAGTATTATTTTTAAGAAGCTAATGAGTACTTATGGTGTATACTGAAGATGCAAAGAACATATAGAGCTATTGGGTATTAAGGAAACCTCACACACTATCTCAGCCTAGAGTAGAACGTATGTATACTAGATGGATTTGTTGCCAATATTATGACTGAACTGGTTATACCAGTGTGAAGTTTGCTTTCTTCTCACCCTCATTATAGTTCAACAAACTAATCCCTTTATTGATGATATAATGTGCATCCCTGTGCTAACAAATTATTTGCTGTGTGCAATTGATTTCTACTGCTGTAATCACTATACACAAATATCTTCTGTATCATTGCTCTGTAGAAAAATATGCCTTCCAGCAAGATTATGTGGAGTAATAGTGTGATTACTCAGCTTCTATGAAGTTATCTATCTGCTTAACCTCTGTGAAGCCTTTGCAGCAGGTTTATACAGATATGCTTCAGGACTTTATCCACCTACACTTTGTAAAACACCTTGTTAAACCACCTTCCATCTCAGCCTGAGGATGAACTTCCAACTACTTCACGGAGAGGGCTGTGTCTAAGAGTAATTGCTTAATTTAGCGCCAGCCAGCTTTTCTTTTTAGTGATACTACTCTTCCAAAGTGAGTTTCACACTGGTAAAAGTCTCAAATCAGCAGCTCTGTGGACTGGACTCCTCACCCGAGTGCAAGCCTGGTAAAAGGAGCAGCACAGGTTTCCTCTGCAATTAAAATCCGAGCCCCATTGAAGGTAATCTGCCCCTACACCAACTCACATCTCCAGTCTGAGTCACTGCACCTACAGTCTCCTGTCTACCAGGGCCATGCACAAGTGCACTCCACAGCCCTTCCAGATGCTCTTATCCTACTGCCCCCAAAAAAAAACAGGCACTTCCCAACTGCTGGTCCATATTTGGTCCAAGGGGAGCATTAAAGGGAATGAGCAGCTCCTGGATTTGAGGTGATGGCAAAGTACCACTGACATGGCAACCCTGGCACAGTGTCCAGGCTCACCTGCTTTGCCAGGTGAAGGTTGGCGGGTGGGAAGCCTTCCCCACCATCTCCCAGGCACACACGTGGGTGCTCCCAGCTGCAGCCCAGCTCTGAGGCTCAGCACAGCTTCACTCAGCCTCAGAGCAAAGAGGCAGCTGCTGCCACTGACATGTCTCCATCTCTCTGAGCTCTGGCACCGCCCCAGAGCAGCAGCAGCAGCAGCAGCAGCACAGACAGGATGCTTTACTGCAGCTGAGGATCCAGCCTCCCTTGTTTATCCTGCTCCATAAAACTGTCTTGTAAAGGTCGTTACTGGCCCTGCCTGCGTTTGTCACGAGGCCATTTTGCTCTGGTGTTTTCAGATGTGAGTGATAAGCACTGGTGCCTGGAATGTTTCAGATTCACAGCCCCTACATATTCCCAGGTACAACAGTTACACACCAATCAAAAGCAAATGCCTTTCAATCCCAAGAAGAGAAATGCTTCTGCTGCATTATGCACAATTACTTGCTCAGCTGTTATGAATAACTCTGAAGCTCCTGCTCCAAGACTGTTTCAACCATATGTACCACTTGCTCAGCCACTTTCTGCTTTCTTCTCAGAGAGGGAAGAGCAGGAGAGGCAGTTTCACTCTTTACCATTGCAGAAACTGCCATTATTTAAATCAGCTGCAGTCAGAAGGATGATTTGGGCTCTGTATAACTGTAAAATATAAACCATCAAGTCACCTCTGAGGTATAAAACTGAATCCAAAGAGGACTGAACAGAGCCAGGAAGTCCCACCATTCAAAATACACTTAAAAATCTATAGATGGGATGCATCCTCCTCAGAAAGCAGCCTCCAAAAAATCTCCCCTTTTCCTGAGCCAAAGCTGCCTGTCACAGGAACCTGCACAGGTAACCGTGCCTGGGGTGCCCTGCTGTGAAACCCACAGCCAGCCCTCCAGGAGAGAGCCCAGAGCTGAGCAGCCGCTGCCCTCTGTGAGGCAGCCCAGTCGATGCTGATCTCACTCCCTTCTGGTTTGCCTGGGCTTGGTGCTGAGCTGGGAGTGATGTCCCCACACCCCATCTGGGTGTCCCTAATCCTCTCCTGTCTGCCACTGTGACCTCATGTGCAGCTGGTCCAGAGTCAGCAAGAAAGGCAAAATTGGCAAAAAAATCACAGAATCCCAGAATGTGCTGAGCTGGGAGGCACCCACCAGGAGCATGGAGTCCAACCCACAGCCCTGCACAGCACCAGCCCCAAGAGTCACCCCCTGTGCCCCAGAGCATCATCCAAACGCTCCTGGAGCTCTGGCAGCCTTGGGGCTGTGCCCACTGCCCTGGGGAGCCTGGGCAGTGCCCAACAAGAACCTTCTGCTGAGATCCAACCTGAGCCTGCCCTGACACAACTCCAGGCCATTCCCTGGCTGCTGTCCCTGGTCCCCCCAGAGCAGAGATCAGTGCCTGCCCCTCCTCTGCCCCTCCTAAGGAAGTTACACCTGCACTGAGGTGTCCTCTCAGTCTCCTCTTCTCCAGCTGAACACCCCAAGTGCCCTCAGCTCCTCCTGAGGTAGGAGGGGACACACAGAAAGGACAAAAAGAAAAGGCAAGGAAGACAAACAGCTGGTGCCTGTGAGCCCCACGGGCTCCCTCCTCACACACATTTCTTTGGTATTTGCTTCTGTGGGTATTCAAATGGCAGTGAGCGAGATGAAGATGGCCTGGAATGTCACTCTGGGTGTGCAGACCACACTAGTTAACAAGGCACGTTGGTCAGAGGTTGGGGTCAGGGTTGGTGACTTTGGAGCTTCCAGTGGAAGAGTAACTGGATCAGATTTGCACCCTAAAACAGCCTAACACTGAGCAAGTTGAACACACAAAGTGCCCTCAGCTGCTCCTCACAAAGGGCACCATTCTCTGCAGGTTTTTAGAATCACTTGGCTCAGTGTGAGCGGTAGAGCAGGGGAAGGAGGGCATTGGCCATCCTGCAGGAGCAGACCAGAGCAGGAGGTGACAGCAATCAAGGGAGCAGGGACTGGGAGGAAAGGTTGAGTCCAGGAGGCTTTTCCCACCTCGTGTTCTGTCTCCAACATCATCACCATGTAAATGCAGCCACAGGGGTCAGATGGAGCAAAGCTCTCAGCTCTTGTTTCAGCTCATCCTGGATCCCCCCAGGTGCTCCAGCAGGCACATCTCTCTGAGCCCAGCACTAAGCCCTCAGGACACCACACAACAAGAACGGAACACGTGTCCTTCCCGAACTGCCCTCTCAACAGGAGCAAGAGCAAGTCATGCGAGAAGAAAAAAAATAGGCCATTTCCCTTTTGTATACACGTGAATGAGGAGCTGGTGCAATTAACTCCGTAAAAAGGGGGTTTTCAGTAAGGAATGTTGTTTATGCTTCTAATTTTAAGATGTTCAATGATGCATTTAGGACAGTGGTATGTACCTTGCGAGTGGTACACACATGCTCACATACCCTGCTTGTCTGACAAAGGAAGCCATCAATAATTGCTGAGTCTGCGAGTACGAACTGCCTCTTGAAAGGAACTAAGAGACCTTGAGAGCACCAAGGAAAATAAAACTCAACTGGGAAAGACAGTAACCTGACAGTTTTCCCATCCGAAGATGTCTCTCAGTTTCTTAATTGCACAGATTGCTTCTGATTATATCAGGTAGCACCAGAAGTAGGTTACTCTGCAGAAAGAGGTGACAAAACAAGCAGAATTCCAACTACAGTATCTTTGATCTAGACTCTGGTTCACCAGGGCTCTCATTTCTGACAAAAACAGAAAAAAATTGTATCATCACATGGCAACACCATCATCAGTGGGACTATTTCATCCACTGATCCCTGCCTCAGGCTCTGGCTGCTCCTTCTGGGCACTACAGCGATGACCAAACTGGAAAGAGGTTTTAAAGACAGGAAAGTGAGTGCACAAAATAGACCAAAAATGGTTAATACTTGGTTAAAACATACTGGTCAATCCTCTGAAGGACAGGTGGAGAACACCAGAACACGAGATAAAAAACTCATCTGTATATTTGAAACTCACTGTATGCTAAATTCTGAGAAAGAGCCTGGCCTTCGTATAACTTCAGAGTCAAAAATCAGTCGGCAAGACTGATACATGTTTAGATAAATAAATGGTAGGTGCTTATCTGGGATAGCACAGCCAGCTTGCCCTGCCAGTGGTACAGCCAAGTACGAGGGTGTGATGGGTGAAGGCTGGGTTTGGGCTTTGGGCACTCCTCTTTTTGCTGTTTGTTCTAGCAAAGAGGATTATTCATCATGGGAGAACTCCCCTCAGTAAATATTACTGGGAAAAAAATCACAAAGGAATACAGAGAGGGCATCTGGCCACCTGAGAAATTGTACCCAGGATGAAAACCAGTGCCACGAACTCACAGAAAAGGGCACCTCCACTTGCATCCTGGCCATAAGAGGGGTGTCAGGTGCCAGGGTGTACCTGCTTTTGTGGGACATCAGTCTCATGAACATCCCAGAGACGGAAAAAGCCTGGAAAGCCAGAAGCACCAGCAGTGGGCACAGTCTGACTGGCATTTCCATAGGCAATTGTCTATTTGACTATTTTCAAACACATACAATAAGCTCAAGGGATTCAGTGAGTGCCCTCCATAGGGCACACTGGAGGAGGTTGATTTTCACACAGCAGCTTGGGAAATGGAGAGAACTCAGTTAACACTTTTCTTTTTTTCCCTTTCTCTCTTTTTTTTTAACCCTCCAGAGTTGGTGCAATTTCTCAGAACAGCGACAGTGAAAGGCATCAAACACTCCCCCTTCCAGGGCCAAGCACATCTTCCCAGCACTCCACAGCAGCAACCTGGATTATATATTTTATAGCTTTTATAGACGCTCACCTAACATATCTCATGATTAACACTTAAGGTAGATCTGTTTTCTAGTTTAAATGGAAGCCCAAATATGTTGTCAGCTCCTTTTTTCTTTTAATTCCACACTAGTCCTACCAAAGGAGCCCCCCTTGCTGACCCCTG
Source organism: Grallaria varia (assembly GCA_013396735.1). NCBI lineage: Eukaryota > Metazoa > Chordata > Aves > Passeriformes > Formicariidae > Grallaria > Grallaria varia. Next base: position 149,994 of record VWZG01007494.1, read on the forward strand.
GCACACAGTCCTCATTCCCCACATCTTCCAATGTCCAAATCTCACAAAAAGATATTTATTCCCCTCTAAAGAGGCACACCCAGATGAGCATCACAAAGACAGAGAGAAAAAGCAAGCTAGACAAACACCAAAAGCATCAAGGGGCCAAGAGGACTGAGTAAATATCAGCATTTTTTATTTTTGATGCTGCCAGATTTGAATCCCCTGTTGGTGTTCAGATTTGAACAGGAGTTTCTGAGGAAGCACCATAGGAAGTGACTTATAAACAGCAGAAATTCACAGGGTCAGGTAAAAACCACCCACGCGCACACAGAGGAGAAGGGGGGATTCCTGGGATAATGGGGGA
>VWZG01007495.1:4700-36372 GCA_013396735.1 Grallaria varia
AGTTCTCCCATGGCACCAAGGTCTCCCCATGGCACCAAGGTCTCCCCATGGCACCAAGGTCCCCCCTGGTACCAAGGTCTCCCCTGGCACCAAGGTCTCTCGTGGCACCCAGGTATCCCTGGCACCAAGGTCTCCCCTGGCACTAAGGTCTTCCCTGGTCACCAAGGTCTCTCATGGGCACCAAGGTCACCCCTGGCACTAAGGTCCCCCTGGCACCAAGGTCGCCCCTGGCGCCAAGGTACCCCCTGGCACCAAGGTCTCCCCTGGCACCAAGGTCCCCCCTGGTGCCAAGGTCTTCCCTGGGCACCAGCGTCTCCCACGACACCAAGGTCTCTCATGGGCACCAAGGTCTCTCATGGGCACCAAGGTCCCCCCTGGCACCAAGGTCCCCCCGGCACCAAGGTCTCCCTGGCACCCCGGGGCCCCGTGCCCCCTCTCCCTGAGCTGCCTACCTTGGTTTTCTCCCCGGGGAAGTCGCAGGGCCGGACCATGCAGAGCCGGGTCTCCTTCTGCAGGCGGCACTGGGGGTTGTCGCTGGTGACGCGGGTGGAGATGCCCATCCCGCAGCTGCGGGAGCAGCCGCTCCACGCCGTGGTCTGCACCAGGCAGTTCTCCCGCACGTCGCTCGGCTCCGGCTGCCGAGCCGGCGCCTCCCTGAACACTGAGCCGTGGAGGAGACACACAGGGCAAGGCTCAGGGCTCGGGGCAACGCGTGGCAGCTCCGCGGCCATTCCCAACCTCCTTGCAAAGGTCTGGCCCATCCCTTGGACCCTCAGCAGGAGGATGCAGGGAAGCCTTTCCTACCACAGCCCAGCTTCAGCCAGCTCTGCTGTGACACCGCAGGGTGCACGACCCTCCCCACAGCATCACTGGGGTCTCACGTCAGTGGCCCTGGAACCCAGCACTTGGTACCCACATGCCAATGTACAAGGCCACCACCAGCTCCAAACCAGCCAGTGCCCCAATCCACTTGGATCCACTTCTATTCCCCAGCAAACAGCTCCTGATCTCATTTCATTTACCCCAATCCACTGGTTTGGATCCGCCCTTATTCCCCAGCAAACAGCTCCCAGCCCCATCCCGTGTACCCCAATCCACTACTTTGGATCCTCTCCTATTCCCCAACCAACAGCTCCTGGCCCCATCCCACGTACCCCAATCCTCAGACAGTTTGTCTCCTCTCCTGTTCCCCAGCAAACAGCTCCCAGCTCCATCCCATGTACCCCAGTTTGGATCCTCTGCTATTCCCCAGCAAACAGCTCCCAGCCCTATTCCATGTGTCCCAATTCAAAGATAGTTTGAATCCACACCTATTCCCCAGCCAACAACTCCCAGCCCCGTCCCATGTACCCCAATCCAGAGATAGTCTGGATCCTCTCCTATTCCCCAGCCAACAGCTCCCAGCCCCATCCCATGTACCCCAGTTTGGATCCTCTCCTATTCCCCAGCCAACAGCTCCCAGCCCCATCCCATGTACCCCAATCCACTAGTTTGGATCCTCTCCTATTCCCCAACCAACACCTCCCAGCTTCATCCACATGTCCCAATCCTCAGGCAATTTGGACCCTCTCCTACTCCCCCTCCACCAGGTGCCCGCCCAGTGCCCACTGACCCGCCAGGGCCGTGCCCAGGGCGCCGTCGGTGCCCTCCTGGCACACCCACTCCTCGCAGCACTGGCCGTGGAGCTTCACGCGGCGCGGGCGGGGGCAGCCGGGGCCGGGCAGGCGCAGGTCGTGGGGGCACAGCGGGACGCAGCCCACGGCGCCGTCCATGCAGACGCACTGCAGCTTGCACGAGGGCTGGAAGCTCTCCCCGTTCAGGTAGATCCTGCCCAGCAGGTCACACGTGGCACCCTCGTGAGCTGGGGGAGGAAGAGGAGGAGGGTGAAGCCCTGCCCTGCTCTGGCATCGCGGCTGTATTCGGGACGGACTAGACGGTGATGTTTTTTTGGTCTGTGTTTGGCCCAGCCACCTGTGAGAAACTTTATTCTTCCTGCCAAGTTGGAGAAAACAAGTGTTGACAAGGGAGAACTTCGGCCTTGGAGGGAACACTGGTGTATAAACTAAAATTAGTTNCCACCCCATGTACCCCAGTTTGGATCCCCTCCTATTCCCCAGCCACCAGCTCCCAGCCCCATCCCATGTACCCCAGTTTGGATCCTCTCCTATTCCCCAGCCAACAGCTCCCAGCCCCATTCCATGTACCCCAGTTTGGATCCTCTCCTATTCCCCAGCCATCAGCTCCCAGCCCCATCCCATGTACCCCAATCCACTAGTTTGGATCCTCTCCTATTCCCCAACCAACACCTCCCAGCTTCATCCACATGTCCCAATCCTCAGGCAATTTGGACCCTCTCCTACTCCCCCTCCACCAGGTGCCCGCCCAGTGCCCACTGACCCGCCAGGGCCGTGCCCAGGGCGCCGTCGGTGCCCTCCTGGCACACCCACTCCTCGCAGCACTGGCCGTGGAGCTTCACGCGGCGCGGGCGGGGGCAGCCGGGGCCGGGCAGGCGCAGGTCGTGGGGGCACAGCGGGACGCAGCCCACGGCGCCGTCCATGCAGACGCACTGCAGCTTGCACGAGGGCTGGAAGCTCTCCCCGTTCAGGTAGATCCTGCCCAGCAGGTCACACGTGGCACCCTCGTGAGCTGGGGGAGGAAGAGGAGGAGGGTGAAGCCCTGCCCTGCTCTGGCATCGCGGCTGTATTCGGGACGGACTAGACGGTGATGTTTTTTTGGTCTGTGTTTGGCCCAGCCACCTGTGAGAAACTTTATTCTTCCTGCCAAGTTGGAGAAAACAAGTGTTGACAAGGGAGAACTTCGGCCTTGGAGGGAACACTGGTGTATAAACTAAAATTAGTTGGGCTCTCACCATTGGCTGATGGTCCTTAGAGGGCATTTGGAGGAGAGAGTGAGGAGGAGGGTGATGAAGTAAGCCCCCAGACCCATTTTAGAGGGACCCCCTAAGCAGCACCACGCAGNACTTGGCTACCTCTTATAATAAAATACCGTTGCTTCAAGCTTACAACGGTGTCTTAGTTTCAATTTCAGAGCCCCCCGAACCTTTTCCCTGGGACAGCGGCGCGGGGCACAGGAGTTGTCACGTTGGATGTGCCCCTCCCCGGACCCAAGGCTGCTCCTGACACCGATTTTTTGGAAAAGCCAACCCTCCCTGAGCTCTCTGGGGAAATTCCACCTCCGCTTGGAGTGTGACTTTGCCTTCTGTAAAAAATTCTTTACAGAGAGCGTGATCAGGCATTGGAATGGCCTGCCCAGAGAGGGGGTGGATTCACCATCCCCGGAGGTTTTTAAACTGAGATTGGACGTGGCACTGAGTGCCATGATCTGGTAAAGGGACTGGAGTTGGACCAAGGGTTGGACTTGATGATCTCAGAGGTCTTTTCCAACCCAATCAATTCTATGATTCTATGATTCTATGATTCACAGCCACTCAGAGCCCGGGCAGTGGCGTCGTGCAAGACACATCCCTGGAATATTAGACAAGCAGCAGCTTTGCTCCTCAGTATTCCTGGGAAACCAAAGGGCCATGTTGTCCCAAGAGCAGCCGGTTCCCACCTGCCCGATGGCACCTCCAAAGGAAATCCCACTTCAGGTCAGTGACCTTTCCAGCCCCTCTGTGATGCAAAAATCTCTTCTTCCTTCCAGCCCCGATTTTTCCTCCTTCGCTCCCTTTCTGATCTCCAGGTCTCTCATCTCTAGCCCTCCCACCGGCCTTTCCCTCCTTCCCAATAAAACTTAAATGGGCATAAAAGGAAACACAACAATACCCGACACGGAGCAGCAAACCCTTCACTCTGCCACTCCCCAGTTCTCACATCTGGCTTAGCCAAAACTTTCCCAGCAGAAGTTTTCCAGCAGAAATCTCTTACTTGATGAAGATCAGGAATGTTTTCAATAGGAACCAACTGAAGCGTTTCAATTTGATATCAAAGATTTCCTTCATGCTCAACCAAAATACTCCTGGGACAGTGTCCAGACAGGGAAGTGTTTTGCTCCGGTAATTATTTTAGACACTATAAAGATCAACATGAAATATTTTGATAAAATGGGAGCAGAAAGTTCTGACACAGCCAAGTGAGTATTCTAAATAAGTCATGAAAAATTTTGAGATTTTTTTTTTTTTTAATATATTTTTCTTCCAGCCTGAATTGAAATGTTGAAATCTCAGAGCTGTTCACAGGACAGAAATCCTTATTTTGGACAGTTCTCAGCAGCTGCTGCTTTCTGCAATCATGACCCTTAAAAAACAAACAAAAACAAAAAAAAAATCCATGCAAGCCTCTCCTGGGAAGTTACCAAAATGAAGGATTTTTGGCTGCTTGTGGAGGCTTCCCAGGAAACCTGACCTGTTTTGCCCCTAGTCCTGCTTGCCTGGGGGACACTGTGTCAGACAGAAAGTGTTTGGATTAAACAAGGAGCGAGAGCCTCTTTCCATCCCATCCCCATCCCTTGAGGGGACACAAATCATTCCACGCTGTTCCTGACCGGAGCTGGATCTCAACTTGCAACTCTTTTCAGCGCCATGGGGACAAAAATACTCCCGTGCTCCACCTCCAAAGTTTCAAACCCCTCACTTTTTCCACCAGAGTGAAGCCATCTACCCACCTCCCTCCACCCAACCATTCCGGCTTATTTTTAAACCCTCTCCCTGTTTTCCAGCCCGAGCGCGCTCCGGTCCCGCTGGATGGATCGTGCTGTTCCCTCTGCTCCCTCCCCACCCAAGGAATGGCAGCTCATCCCGGGGGGGTTGATGATGTTTTCCAAACTCAGTCGTTCCCTCGTGCCCCTCTTTGCCCTCCCTGCCCTTCCCTTCCCAATGGTCTGATCCAACCAAGGCACCAAATGATGGAGTGAGATTGGTTCTTTATTCCCTGGCACTGCCCGACCCCAAACCCCAACTCCAGCCCTTTCCCACAGGGGATATGGCAGGGCACTCCAGCTCCCTACACCCATCCCACCACCTGGAGAACCTCCTACTCTGGAGTTACTGCAGGCTCCTCTCCACCTTTCTGATGCTCCAAGGTCTCGGCAGGAAGAGAAGGATTCCTCTGCAGTGGGATAACATTAAATAAATACACAATAATTTGCCCTCCGAGGGTTCCCTTCCCATCGCCCCCTTGAGCTGGTCCCAGCTTTTCCCTTGACACTGGAACATCTCAGCTCCTTTCTGCCTCCAGCACGTCTGTCTTACCTGAATAAATCCTTCCCTCCCCCTGATCCACCACTCCACCTTCCTTCTCTTGCCTCCAAAACCTTCCCAACAGATCCACGTGGACACCACAGACACTCACAGATGTTACAGCCCGACTTTGGGAGATATCCCAGGCTGTGCTGTCTTCCCGGGGAGTTTTGCCATGAAAAGCTTCATTTCCCACTTAAAAGCAGGAAGGAGAGTTGTGTCTGCGAGCCTGATTTCCTGCACTGCAGGGATCTGGGACTCTCACTCCAAAATGCTGGGATCCAATCTGTCATGTCGTGGTGAATACAAAGCACCTTTATCCGAAGGATGTCCAGGCTCCATGGGGAGAATTCCAGAGGGAGACTCCCCTGCTCCGGAGGAAATTATGCCCTTGATTTTGCTGCCTTTCCTCCACAAACACACACCTCATTCCTGGTGGGAATGAGGCATCCTGCAGCTCACCCCTGCTGGATGTTCTCACACCCTCAACCCTCAGGTCTCAATGGCCACAGAAAGCACCAGGAGCTCACACAGCTCCTAAAGGTCCCCCCAAAAAAAAACCTGGGGGAGGGAAATGGAATGATTTCTATACACTTTTCCAAAGGGAAAAACGACTTCTTCAAAAACGACTTCTACAAGTTGGACTCATTTGGACAAGGGGCTGGAGTGCCAGAGGGCAGGGATAGGCGGGATATAGGGAATGAATCCTTCCCTGTGAGGGTGGACAGGCCGTGGCACAGGTTGGGCAGAGAAGCTGTGGCTGCCCCTGGATCCCTGGAAGTGTCCAAGGCCAGGTTGGACAGGGCTTGGAGCCACCTGGGCTGGTGGAAGGTGTCCCTGCCCATGGCAGGGGTGGGACTGGATGAGCTTTAATGTCCCTTCCAATCCAAACCATTCCATGATTGCTTCTTCCAGGTCGCTGCTGGAGCATTTCCAGATGCCCCGTGCCTTGGCTGAGCACTTCCCTCCGTGCTCCCAGCAGCCTGCCAGCCCTCAGCTCTTCCTGACTGTTTGGAAAAGCTTGAATTTTTTTTTAAAAAGTCGGCTTCTGGCAGAGATGGGGGCAGAGAAATCTTGTTTTTAAGCAAAGAACAGGAGATTGAGGAAATACTTGCTTTTTCCCCCCATCTAGACCAAAGTTGTTTTTGCCTGCTCTAAAAAGAGCCACTACATTAAAAAAAAAAATAAAATCAAAAAGATTTTTCTCTTCTGGCTGAAAAGAGGCACCAGGGGAGAAAACAGAAAACATTTGTGCTCCCCTGGCTCGGGAATTCTCACGTTCCGCGTGGACGTGACGTGGTGATGGAGCTGTTCAGCATTTCCCACCCACAGAAACACATTTTGCCCCTTGCCTGGGGGCAGCCGAGCGCAGAACACCCATCCCCAGGGCCAGGCACAGGGATCTGGGCTGGGATATTCCAAGGAAAAGCACTTTGAGCGAAAGATTCCTGCCGAGGGATAGAGGCTGTGCCCTAAGGATGTCCCACTGGTGCCTTTGGGAGCCTCCTTTGGAGCAGCAGGAAGGAGCTCTGGGTGCGTGTCGGTGGATTTGCTGGCTCGCAGGGAAGCTCCCAAGGGAATTGGGCTGGATGCTCCAGGAGGGGCCACGGGAAGGTGCACGAGAACAGGACATGCAGGACTCACCTAAGCAGGTCCCGCCGCCTCTGTGGGTTTTGGAGAAGTCGCAGTAGAGTCCCTTGTGGTGGTCACAGGGGCTGTGCAATGAGCAGGGCTCTCCCAGCTGCCTGGCACACACCTTGCAGCAGCCGCAGGCATCCAACACGTGGCTGGTGCCAGCTGGGCACTGCAGGGGCTGGGAGGGACACTGGCATGGGAAGGTGCAGGCTTGGGCTTCTACCTGCGGGGCAAAAAAACCACGGAGAGGATGAGCCCGGGCAGGGAAAGGGAAAACACGGCCCTGCCACAAGCACAGACACCCCAGAGAGAGGAGGGAGAGCCCTGCTGCAGCTCCCAGGGATTTCCTCATCCCTAAGTCATCTGCAGCTCAGCGGGGAAAAAAGATGCCTCTGGGAAGCAGAGCCAAAGCAAACAGGTCAGGCAGTAGCTCGGAGCCCCCCTGGCAGCTCAGCCCCAGCTCCCTGGAAGCAGTAAAATAGTGATTATTAACAGCAAGCAATTCCAGCTGTGACACAGGACAAACATCAAAGCCTCTGCAGCAGCAGCAGCCCCGGCTGCAGCTGGAAAAGTGACATGCACAGGGACAGGACCTGCCCGAAGCCAGGCAGCGGCTCCCATTTAGTCCCCTGGATCTCACACTTCCTTCATTATCCCCAGAGATGTGTCCTCTCCTTTCCCCTTTCCAAGGAAAACACCATAACCAGCCTCCCTTGGGACCTTGTGCCCACCTTGGCAGCATTTCACTGGCCACCACTTGAAACCCACCCTTGGCCTCCTGCCACTTCAGACACCAAACAGAGAGCAGGATGTGGCTGAAGGGGAATTCCTGGCTCTGGAAAACCAGGATGTGTCCAACAGCCCCGTCCCCAAGGCTGTGCCACCCCTGTCCTGTACCAGCTCAGAGCAGAGACAGCAGTTCAGCCTTCTGGCTGTCCATCCCTGTTTGCACTTGTTGCATCCCACCCAGCCCTCGGTTGTGAAACAGCTGCCTTGGGTGTTGTGTTTGTCACCAGTAACGGCAGGAAAACTTTTCCAGCTGTTTTGACTCTCGCTCTGACTTGAGCTCACGTGGGGCCACGGGGTGCCAACTGCTCTGCGGGGCTGGAACACCCAGCACAGCCCAGTGTGGGACTGGGACCTTCCCTCCAAGCCAGGGAATTATGGAGTCACAGAACATCCTGAGCTGGGAGGGACCCCCAAGGAGCAGAATCCAACTCCTGGCCCTGCACAGACCCCCCAATAATCCCCCCCTGTGCCCCAGAGCATCATCCAAACCCTCCTGCAGCTCTGGCAGCCTTGGGGCCGTGCCCGCTGCCCTGGGCAGCCTGGGCAGTGCCCACCACCCTCTAGGGGAAGGACCTTTCCCTGAGATCCCACCTGAGCCTGCCCTGACACAGCTCCAGCCCCGCTGAGCTCTGCCCTCAGTGTCCTCTGCTCCAGCTGAACACACCAAGTGCCCTCAGCTGCTCCTCACGTGGCCCCTCCTGACCCTTCCCCATCTCCATGTCCCTCCTTTGGACATTTGAATTGTGACGTCCAAAACTGCCCCCAGGACTTCAGCCACACACTCTGGTGACTTCTGGTGCTGTTACATCATTTCTGATAAAAAAAACTGTTTTTTAAAAGTACCCCCCCTCCCATCTCTCCACTGCCCCCTGGTAGAAGATGGATGAGAGCAATTTCCCCAAATCCAACCTAACCCTCCCCTGCTCCCCTGGCACAGCTCCAGCCGTTCCCTCGGGTTCTCCCAAGGGGTGAGTCCCCCCAGAACCTCCTTTATCCGCAGGAATCAGCCCAATTCCGCTGGATCCCTCCCAGCACAAGGCACTTTGGAGCCGAGCCTGCCCTGCCTGCAGCCCAGCTGTTCCCAGCTGGAGCAGCTCACCAGGAGCTGGCATGTCCCGAGGATCGATTCCCAACCACTGGAGTGCATTAAAAGAACTAAAAATACAGAAATCTTCCCTACTGTTTCTCGTGGAGGCAACTGCAGGGGCTGCCAAAGGGCCGTGCTCTCCAGCCCTGGGGGAGCTCACACAGGAGGCAAAGCACTCCCGAACCAGGGTCTATATTAAGGCACTTAAGGAAAAATAATGGCAACAAGCATTTTCCAAAGCAGTGTCAGCCACAGGCCATAGAGGGAAACACTCTCAAAATAGCTCTCCTGCTGAAATCCAAACCAAAACAACCTCTTTTGGGATAACAGCATGTGGCAGAATTAAACCCACTGCTGGAAGTGTCCAAGGCCAGGCTGGTGTGGTGTGGTGGGAGGTGTCCCTGCCCATGGCACAGGGTGGGACTGGATGGGCTTTAAGGTCCCTTCCAACCTAAACCATTCCATGATTCTCCTTCTTGCCCTCATCAATCGTCGCTGGCGCTGGTTGTCCCCTCGACAACTCCCCCATACAAACCACCCCACCTGATCTCACCTTCTGCTCCCAGCAGCTGCACTCCCTCCTCTCATCCCAGCTGCTTCCAGAGCAGAACATCTGGATTCAGACCCGCTGGCTGACCCTGCACCCCCCTCTGCTGTCCCTTATTTCCCCCGGCCCTCAGCTCAGAACCCCAAATCATCCGGATTTTCATGGCTCTTCCCAAAACCCCAAGGCATTCCCACCAGTCAGCTGGGAAGTGCCCCCCTCCATCACCCAGGGGGTGTTGGGGCTCCTCTTTGCTGCTTTTCTTGCTGAGCAAAGTGCTATTTATAACTTCTGCTGCTCTCCCAGGTTCCGGGAGAGGAGGGAATGGGCTGGAATTGGTTTTGGCTCAAAAACATTTGACCTTGAGCACCGAAAAACAGCCTGGCCAGGGGAACCTCTGGAATTGGGAACAGCTGGGAGAAAAGTCAGTGTTGAACCAACTTCCTCAAGGCCTCTGTCACTTCATTTTCCTTCAGATAGATTAAATAAATTATGCTGGATTTGCATGGAGCACCCTCCACGTGCATTCTTTCCAAGGACTGCTGTAAGGAGCAGTTTCAACCAGCCTGGGAACTGCCCAGGCTGTTGCCAGGAACTGCCAGGGCTCTAATTCAGGGCTTTGCTGCAGACCCAAAGGTAACACAAAACCCAACATTTCCACATAACCCACCACCGACCTGGCTCCAGGGGGATTCAACTCAGGGAATGTTTCATTTTCCTCCCTTTGCAGGAGGGGCTGCCCCAAAACTCGCTTTTACTTCCACTGAGCAGGATCCTGATTTCAAGGTCACTACAGCCTTGCCCTTGGTTGTGTCGAGGTTGGCAGAGCACTGCTGTGAGCTCCGAGAACAGAACCAGGATGGAGGATCAAGGCCGTGGAGCTCAGAAGGTCCTGCAGCCTGGGCTGGCAGCTCTCCCCGCTCCTGGCTTTGCTGGCAGCTCTCACACCCATCACAAACACTGCGGGTCAAGCTGGGGGACTCCCAGGAGCTCTGAGTGGCGGCCAGGCCACCACAGGGGTGTCACCACTGGGACTAGAGGGTTCCTCAGCCTCTGCCCCACCTCTGTCTCCCGGGTCCCACCTCAACTGACAAGCCAGAACAAACTCCCTCCCTGCTGCCAGCACCAAACCCAGTCACCTGGGGGGGAAGAAAAAGGGGAAAATGTTCTTTCTGCTTCATCTTCACATCAAGCCTCTTCCTCAGCACCCTCAGGAGGGCACGAGTGGGGGGACAGGAGGTCCCCCCAGCTCTGGGCACCCTCGGATTTCTCATTCCCAATCAACGCCCGCAGGAGCCCCAGGGAACCAGCAAAGGGAGCCAAACCAAAGAGGACTCTTAAAGTTTATTTGGGCTCATCACTGCGCTCAGAGGGCTGGGAAAGGAGAGTTTGGAGCCGAGCTGGGTGTTTGCAAAGAGCTTTGGGGAGCCAGGGGTTAGCTCTGTGAGGTAGAGAGAGATAATAAACACCCAGCTGGTTCTCTTGGTGCTCCAAGACTGGTGGCAGATAAAGCAGCCAAAACACAGCTATTCACCCCCCAGTTCCTGCTCTCCCTCCACCGAGGGCTCTCCAGGCACCTTCCCAGGCCTTTGTACAACAGCCCAGTAGGAGAGACAAGAACCACCCAACCCTTTGACAGACCCAGTGTGGGGACACAGAGACCTGCCCAGGCTGAGCCCAAACGTAACTCCCAGGAATTCTGGAGCTGCTCCCACCTCTGGACGACACAGCAGGCGGGTTCAGGAGTAACAGCTCTCGATCCACACACAAAAAAAAAGTAATTGAAAAAAAAATCACAGAATCATTAAGGTTGGAAAAGACCTCTACAGCCACTGAGGATGTTCAGAGATCAAAGAGAGGCAAAACTCCCACTTCTGAGGCAGGTTTAGGGACAATGACACATCTCAGAGTGATATTTGAGGGTCACAGCAGTGGGATTCACCGTGAGTGTTTGCATGACCTACAGAACGATGCCCAAGCTGAGCCAGCGCCAGAACCAAGAAACCCATCCCAAATGGGTGGGCGATCTAAGTTACCCTCGGGATAAATTCCCGGCAGGAAAGGGGCTGGCACACACTTGGCTGCCAGGAGCGTCCAAGGGACCTCACCAGCCAGGAGTTTATTGCCTCTCTTAGCACAACAAACCCCACAAGTGCCCGATTTCCCGAGGGATCCAAAGGCACTTCGAGCAATTTAGGGCCATTAACGACTGCAGGGACCTTCCTGCCAGTCCCGGCACGGGAACAGCGCACAAACATCCTAAGAGGAATCAGCTGCTCCGTCGAGCACTTGTATTAACAGGAAAACAGGCACTGGGAACTCCGCAGCCCAATTCCCCCCCTCGGGATCCCTGGATTTGGGAACACACGGGCGGATTCAGTGGCGGCTGGGGAAGGATGCTGATGGTGAGGACCTGGCAAATGAGGCTTAATCCTTGCAGTGACACAAACGCAGCCACTTTCCCTCTCCGTTCCCTTCTCCCCCTTGGAACCCAGGGCGAGTTCTTGCCTCCCAGGAGGGGGACGGAACAAAACCCGCTCCCGTGCGCCCGGAGCGCCGCGATCCGCGGGTGACACGGGGCAGCTCCCGGCCCGCTTTCATTACACGCCATTCCCGGCGCGGCTTCCCTGGGAAATTGGGGAGCGGGTGGGAAGCGATTCCCGGCGCAGAGCCCCTCTCATGCATCCGAGCGAGAAGCCGCAGGCAGAGCCGCCGTACGTACCCAGCCAGGGGCGAGGAGCAGCAGCAACACGGTCAGGGTCACTGTCCCCAAGCGTCCCGACATCCCGAGCATCGGGAAGGGACGGGAATTCGGGACGTCTGGCCGCCCGCTCCCGCTCTTTTCGGAGTTTTTTCCCCTCTCTTTGGGGCAAATGGCACATCGGCATCTCCTTAAATCTCCTCTGGAGGGGGCGGGCCCCGCGCCGGGGGCCGGGCTGGACCCGAGCCCGGAGGGGGACGACAAAACGTGCCCAAATTGCCGGGAACGCGAGCGGGTCCCCGCGGCGCCCGCAGCTCGGGCACCTTCCCGGCGGAGCGACGGGACCCCGGGGAAAGCGGCGGCGCGGTGGTTTTAGTTTTTACCCCTTTTCCAGCTCCCGGAGAATTCAGGAATCCTGGCGGGGATCTCCCCTTTCCCCACCTACAGCCGTCCCTGTGGGGCTGCGGCAGCCGAGGGGCGGATCGGCGGAGCTTTGTGGGTCGGAGCGGGAGGGAGGGATGGGCAGCTCTCGGGTACCACCCCTGTCCCCGCATCACTGATCGCTGGTGGAGCTTTGTGGGGCTCGGGGTCCGAGCGGGAGGGACGGATGGGCAGCTCTCGGGTACCACCCCTGTCACAGCATCACTGATCGCTGGTGGAGCTTTGCGGGGTTCGGGGTCCGAGCGGGAGGGAGGGATGGGCAGCTCTCGGGTACCGCCTCTGTCCCCGCATCACTGACGGGATCAGAAGAGCTTTGTGGGGTTCGGGGACGGAGCGGGAGGGAGGGATGGGCAGCTCGAACCTCTCGGGTACCACCTCTGTCCCCACATCACTGATCGCGCTCCCAGCTCCCAACTTTCACCTCTCCAACTCCTGCGCGTGTTTTCCAAGGCAATGAAAAGCTCCGGGATGGAGATGTTTGGGGTTTTTTTACAAAGGAACAGCAGTTTGTCCGAAGTGCTCTGTTTGAGTCTCGGGATTGATGCAGGACCTCGCGCATCTTTACTTTGGGGGGCGATCCTTGCTGTCTGCTGCTGAAAACAGCACCAGGCACGACAGACCTGTGGGACGCGAAAGGGTTGGTTTGTGTACTGCAGAGTCGTTTGGTTTATTCCCAAAGAGGAGGAAGGGGAGGAGGAGGAGGAGCGCAGCAGAGGGCACTCTCAGCCCTCGCTGGCCGGGGATGGGGCAGAACAGGTCGGGGAGCGACGGGAGCCTCTGTGCTGCCCGAGGAGGATGGAGCTGTGCCTCACTCGGGGAGCTTTCCCGGGGACAAGGGGAGCGAGATCTGGTGCTTCTTTTGGGCCAGCAGGAGCTCAGGCACCGTCCCACAGAGCAGCAGCACATCCCAGCTCCGTGCTGGGAAGCAGGGCAGAAAAAGAAGACAAACACAGGGAGGGTAGTGGGTCACAAAATCGTAGAATCAGAGAATATCCTGAGCTGGGAGGGACCCCCAAGGATCATCCAGTCCAGCTCCTGGCCCTGCACAGACACCCCAACAATCCTACCCTGTGCCCCAGAGCATCATCCAAACCCTCCTGGAGCTCTGGCAGCCTTGGGGCCGTGCCCACTGCCCTGGGCAGCCTGGGCAGTGCCCACCACCCTCTGGGGGAAGAACCTTGTCCTGAGATCCAACCTGACCCTGCCCTGACTCAGCTTCATGCTATTAATTTAAATTAATTTAAATTTTAACTCATGCTATCATTTAAATTCAGCCTCCTTCCTTCCTGCCTCCAAGGGTAGGGCAGCTTAGCAGGGAATTGAGCCCTGCAATCCATCCAGGTCCTTCCAGGTCCCCGTGCAACAAGATCAGCCTCCACACTGTGTGTCCTCTGCTGCAAACTGACAATTCCAGCTCTTAACTAATTAGCACTTGGAAAGCCCCTTGGGATTTGAGGCTGCAGAGCATTAGCACGGGGCAAACCACCCCAGGTGCACCTTCTTCTCCTCTTCCATCAAGGGGATTTCACAGTCACTTCCACAGCAGCCACCCCTACCCTGTGTCTGCACACAGAAGATTTCATGTCCTGGGGGTGGCACAAACACCCAGTGCCCTCAGGCATTTGGGAGCTCCAGGCAATGTGGCTGCAGAAACATTCCTTGCCCTCTTGGAGGGCTTGGCACCCTCAACTGTGTCGTCACCTCAAATCAGCTGCTCACATTTGCCAGGATGTTCTCCCGCTGCGTGCGGAGGAGACGGGGATGAAGGGCTGCACAGTCCGTGCTCATCCTCTCACCCTGCAAGGACACAACCCCCAGGTGGGTTCTGAGCCCTGTGAGGCACCTGGAGATGACGTGTTGGTGGGTTTTAAAAGGATCAGCGCCCTGTGCAATGTGTGGCTCCACCCGTTGCTCCTTGTCCAAGAATAAGACATCCCCCTTTGTCCAGTGGTGGGGAATGGCTTAAACTGACAGAGGGCTAGGCTGGGATAGACGGGATATTGGGAAGGAATTCTGCCCTGGGAGGGTGGGCAGGCCCTGGCACAGGGTGCCCACAGAAGCTGTGGCTGCCCCTGGATCCCTGGAAGTGTCCAAGGCCAGGTTGGACGGGGCTTGGACCACCCTGGGCTGGTGAAAGGTGTCCCTGCCCATGGCAGGGGTGACACTGGATGAGCTTTAAAGTCCCTTCCAACCCAAACCATTCCAGGATTCTGGGATTCTCCCAGAAGCAACAGTTGCACCTTGAACCACGACATTCCAAATTCTGCTTGAACATCAACCTGCTGTGTGACCCGGCATGAACTGCTCAACCACAATCCTAAGGCTCACTCACCTGCCAGGACTTTGGTGGGGAACATTCAGCACCAAGCCAGCATTTTGATGGCTGATTAAGTTTTCAACCTACAAAAAAAAAGTAAAGAATGATTTGATTATAACACGCCCTTTCCAAGCTGCTCATCACCATCCACCCGAATGCTTCCACCTTCCCAGAGCAGGAAAACACTCTGAGTTGAGTCCTGCTCACGCTTCAAGCCACCTCAGCTCTTGGAGTGTAGGAGCAGCAGGATGTGAAGAAGCATCAGCTGGAGATCCATGGATTTTGGAAGCTCCCTACACCCATGATCCAAGATTTTTTGAGGTCCCTGGGACAACCAAGGATAGCCCCTGTATTAGGAGGTGAACTGTTCACCCCACTGGACATGCCAAGAGGTAAAAGAAGAATGTGAAAGTTGAGTGACTCAGAACGATTAAAGGCAGGAAACACCCAAGTTAGCCCCAGTTTTATCTCCTCCTTTGGCCTCAGCTGCCTCAAGTGAGGGGATAGAGATGTCAACCCTGCTTAAAATCTCCCCCAAGCAAAGCATAGTGGGTGTTTAATTCACCTTGTTACGTTCTTCTGGGTTCACTCACCCTGCCCAACCGGCAGCTTCCCTGAATTCAGAGTAATTTAAATAGAAAACATTTAGATAATTGCTAAAAATCCTGTTAGGCCAAGGAATAAAATCAAGGCAAGCACACACACAGTTCTTTGGCTCAGTGGGGTCTCACCCTGTGGCTTTCTGCCCACAGAAGCCAAAATAAAAAGCTGGTACAAGCAGTGTGGTAGAGGGAATTGCGTTCATCCAATCCAGGGAATTGTGTTCACTCAGACCAGGGAATTATGCTGTCCCACTCCTCAGTGACTTCCAAGCTGTCCCCTGTCCCAGAGCTGCTCAGTCACTCCCTCTGGACATGCTGGTGGCCCTCCAGAGCCTTGGAGAAAGGGTTGTGTTCTCACAGCTTGGCAAAAGTCACCTCTGGAGTGGCTGACAGGCCCTCACTCCCATTTGGGGCTCTTTGAACAGGATAATATCCAACCCAAATCTGATGCAGGGCTGGGAAGGAGTTCTGCAGGGATAGGAAGGAGTTCTGCAGGGATGGGAAGGAGTTCTGCAGGGATAGGAAGGGGTTCTGCAGGGCTGGAAGGGGGTTCTGCAGGGCTGGGAAGGAGTTCTACACATCTGGGAAGGGGTTCTGCAGGACTGGAAGGGGGTTCTGCAGGGCTGGAAGAGGGTTCTGCAGGACTGGAAGGGGGTGCTGCAGGGCTGGAAGAGGGTTCTGCAGGGCTGGAAGAGGGTTCTGCAGGACTGGAAGGGGGTTCTGCAGGGCTGGAAGAGGGTTCTGCAGGGCTGGGAGGGGGTTCTGCAGGACTGGGAGGGGGTTCTGCAGGGCTGGAAGGGGGTTGTGCAGGACTGGAAGAGGGTTCTGCAGGGCTGGAAGGGGGTTCTGCAGGGCTGGGAAGGAATTCCACAGGTTCATGTGCCTGGGGGAAGCACTCTCTGGATGTCTCTGGGCTCAGTGTCAGTCCCAGAGAATTACCAGCTGGGAGTTCTCTTCCAGACCCGAGTTCGAGTTCAAGTCCAGCACTAATTCAGCATCCGTCCAGAGGGACATTTGGGGTCACATTCACGTTGTCTAATCCATAGACAATTAATTAAGGCCTCTGCATTAGAAGCCTAATCTCTCTATGCTACTGGAATCAATGGGGAAGGAGTGGAGCTCCTGCAGTGCCTTCTGAGGGTTCCTCCCTGTGCACCAGCTCTGTCACCACAGCAGTGGCTCTGAATTGTCAGGGCAAGTGTCACAGAAATATTTGCAGCAGCAGAGCTCAGCAGGGGCTCAGTTCTGCATCCTGTCTTGCCTCCAGTCAGGGTGCAAAGGCTTCCCTGACCTAAGGATGGATAGGGCAGGGAAAACAATCCCTACTCACTCCAGCACAGCCCTGGGGTGGAATCCTGACTGCAGGGAAACACCCTCTGGTTCCAGCAGGGCTGGGATACCCTCTGGTTCCAGCAGGGCTGGGATTCCCTCTGGTTCCAGCACAACTGGGATTCCCTCTGGTTCCAGCAGGGCTGGGATTCCCTCTGGTTCCAGCACAACAGGGATACCCTCTGGTTCCAGCAGAACTGGGATTCCCTCTGGTTCCAGCACAACTGGGATTCCCTCTGGTTCCAGCAGGGCTGGGATTCCCTCTGGTTCCAGCAGAACTGGGATTCCCTCTGCCTGGCTCACCAGACACACAGCCCTGAGGCCGCCCTGCTGTGCCCACAGCGTAAGGGACAGCAGGAAGGGGACAAATTTTGCCCCTGGCTGCAGATTTCACTTGTGAAATCCGCAATTCCATTAGTGCTGGGAGCAACACTCCACTGCATTTGAGGATTTGTTGTGAAATCCGAGTCTGCCAAGGGATGTGACCTTTGGGATGGGTGAGGTGGCTGCTTGTAAGGGAAGTAAATATATGAAAACAGGCTTGGCAGCACAAGCTGGGGAAGAGCTGATGCCCAGCCACAGAGCTGGCCACAAAAGGCACACGTTCTCCTCTAGGAATAAAAATTAATGCCCCCTTTGGAGCCTGAGCTTGGCAGGATGCAAAAAACCCCAGGCCTGCAGTAGCAGAGTGAGCAGCCAAGGGCACCCACAGGCGGCTCCCAGGAAAGACCCCGAGCCCAGGTATTGGTGTGGGGGGTCCTGGTTTCAGACCAGGCAAACAGTGGCAAACCGCACTTCCAAGGAAATCCGTGCAGCAGCAAGGCTGTGGTGTAACAGCAGGTGATGTCCTGACACCCTCAACATCTGCCCAGCGGGGATGTTCAGACACCACTGGGATGTTCAGGCACAACTGAGATGTTCAGGCACAACTGGGATGTTGAGTCACAACTGGGATGTTCAGACAAAATGGGGATGTTCAGGCACAACTGGGATGTTCAGACACAAGTGGGATGTTCAGGCACAACTGGGATGTTCAGACACAAGTGGGATGTTCAGGCACCACTGGGTTATTTAGGCACAATTGGGATGTTCAGCCACAACTGGGATGTTCAGACAAAATGGGATGTTCAGGTACAACTGGGATGTTCAGACACAAGTGGGATGTTCAGGCACCACTGGGTTATTTAGGCACAATTGGGATGTTCAGCCACAACTGGGATGTTCAGACAAAATGGGAGGTTCAGGCACAACTGGGATGTTCAGAAAAAATGGGGATGTTCAGGCACAACTGGGATGTTCAGGCACAACTGGGATGTTCAGACACAACTGGGATGTTCAGACAAAATGGGATGTTCAGCCACAACCGTGAGTCACCACCACAGCCAGGGGCGCTTGTGCCAAGGCACGGGCTTGCAGGGAGCTGCAGGAGAATCAGGCCCCGGGAGGAAATAGCTGCACCCATCCATGAAATGGATGCTTCCTCAGGTTTTTCCACTCCTTCACTCGCTGCATGCTTAATTATCCCGAAGGAAAACTGCGGGGAGGGAGGGCACGTTTAAGGTGGAGCCGGGCAGGGGCGTTTGAGGAGCTGCCCGTGCTCCAGGAGCACTCTGGAGCTCAGCTCTGGTGCCCCTGCCCAGCACTCTGTGTCCCCACAGGGTCTGGTCCTCACCCAGGCACAGCCTGGGTACCAAAGGATGTGCTCGAGGTGACACGGCCTGGGGAAGAGCAGGGACCAAGGGAGGTCACTCTGGTTATGGGATGGGGCACCACGTGACTGGTTCTGCCCCAGACATTGCGTTTTGTCCTCCCTTTTCATGGGCACTGGGATCCGCCACCCCCCTGGAGGAGCAGCTGCCCTGCCACGGTGACCACGAGCGTCCTCCAGTACCTGTGTCCATCCCAAAGGGTGCAAAGGGGGAGTTCTCCTCCAGATCCCAACCCTTCAAGGGCCTCTGGCATCACCTCAACCCTTGCAGTGACGGTCAATAAACACAGGCTCAAAACTTTGACAGGAAAAGCAAAAGCAAAAGGCAAAAGCAGAACAGAACCCTTTATTCACACACAGCTAAAATTTTATACAATTCTACTCCTGTCCATTAGTGTCTCTGCTACACAGCATTGGCTGGGTGTTCTTGTCCATCAGTCCTAGTCCATCTTCTGACAGGTGGACATCACCTCTCCTCATGCTGGCGAATCTCAAAACACGCTCTTGCTATTCTCGGTTGTTTTCTTCAACTCCTTCTGCTTTCCCAGGCCTGGCCCAAGGACACAGGGGGTGTTTTCTGCAGCTTTCCCAGGGCTACAGTCACACCCTCTCGAGGCTGAAGATGTCCTGTGGCCCAATATTCTTCCATCAGCCCCCTGCCCTAAAACCCAGGACTCAGATCAAATCCATAGTTCTTCCCTAATTCCCTGCGCGTCTCAGCAGCCTCAA
Source organism: Grallaria varia (assembly GCA_013396735.1). NCBI lineage: Eukaryota > Metazoa > Chordata > Aves > Passeriformes > Formicariidae > Grallaria > Grallaria varia. The sequence goes on from VWZG01007495.1 coordinate 23,780, forward strand.
CAGGCAGCAACAGGTCGCTGAGCTCTGCCAGGCTGGGAGGACCTGGAGGGCTGGGTGGCCCACCAGGACTGCTGGGGAGCTCTCATTAGGGGTTTGGGATTCCAACAGCAGCCTGCCCACACCTTTCCCATTGGGGTTTTGGAACGACTCCAGCTCCCTACATGAAATCGGTGAGGAACTGCAGGATAAAGGATCGCCTGGTCCTCCTGCAGCCCATCCCAGCACAGAGCAAAGCGAAGAGGGAGAGGTTGGAGAGACCAGGGGGGTCCCCAAGTTGAGCCAGGCAGTTCTCCTGCCAGCCTTTCCAGCAGGAAGGAACCTCAGCACAGGAATCCTGGCTGAGCTCTCAGCCCCCGCGGAGCTGTGACTGTGACCCAGCACTGCGAAGGGCTGGCAGCCTTGGAGAGGCAGGGACTTCTCCCAGCTGGGGGCACTGTCAACCTTGGTCACCTCCAAAATTAGCTGCAAACCTGCTGATTAAAGGACAGCATCGTCCCCTAAAGGGCTGCACAGAGTTACAAACCGATTAGAAGTGATTTGGGAAATGTAAAGTTCCTTTGCTTTTTGTTACAGGCACACATTGGTGAGGTTGATCTTTTTTTCCCCTTCTTCCATTTGTTCCATTACCAATAGATATTTTAGAAGTTCCACATCACAAATATATAAGAAAGGACAAGTCCCAAGCTCCATGAAGAGCCCTGTTTTAGGAATGATGCAATTCTACACCCGTGGATCAGGAAACCGTCCGTGTTTGGAGCCCCCGTTGCCTTCAGACAGACCAAACTCACCCAAGCTGAGGCAAATGAGATATTTCATCAGGCTGTGACCTGTGTGAGGTGTCTCACAGGTCTTTACAAGAGCAGAGGCAGTGCTGAGGTCCAGAACAATAAGTTCAGAGCCTTTATTTTCAGTTCAGCTTTTGCTGCACTGCCTTTTAAATCCCCTGTGGCTGCAAAGCAAACCCTGACAGATTATTAAAGCTTTTCCATTTTAGACCATTTGACCCCAGAGATGCAATAACAGGCATTTTCAAATCGGTTTTCCAAAGCCTCTGTCTGCTGCTGTTGCTGTTTCAGGGAAGTTATTTGAACTGATAATTTCAGCTCTGTATTTTAAATTATTTCACCCTCAGCAGTGTGATGTCATCTGGCAACGGAGGTGCACGAGATGGGTTTGAAGGCAGAATTTAGGTGAAAAATAGTCACTTGGTTTCTTTCCAGCCTGATTCCTGCAGTACGGCCGGAAGCCAGGTAAAAAGAAAAGCCATAGTTGGTTCCATGTCTTTGCCAGGCAAATGGCCCCAAATCATCTTTACTCCACAGTCAGTTCCCAATGTTCTCCCTGGTGCATTAGACTGGCACAGACAGGCCAGTCTGCAAGGTCAAAAAAGAGAAACTTATTTGGGATTCTCAAATTATTACAATTTTTGATTCCAAGGCATCCTGACCTCACAAAAAAAAAAACAAAAAAAAAAAAAAAAAAAAAAAACAAAACCCACTGTGGATCCTTGGCTGTGTTTTTCAAGGAGAAAAGAGGGAAAAGGCTTTTCCTGCCAGAGCAGCTGCTGGTCACTTGGCACTCAGCACCTTCAAAGTCCGCAGAGATGTTCCTGACTGGCATGGCTCCATGTGCCCCTGATATTCCAGGTGGGAAGAAAACCTGCATGGGCTGCCCTCCCTCCTGCTGACTCAGTGACACTTTCCTTGTGCAGATCCTCTGGATTGGTGACGTTCCTCCTCTGCTCATCCTCCTCCAGAGGGACTGGTGAGGGCCAGGACACAGCTCCAGCCTGTTCATTCTGCCCCAGACAAGGAGGGCTGGCAGGGATCCCTCTCTGAGAACAAAGGAAACACAAAAGCACTTCCAGCTCTTCTCAAAATAGTACGGCAGCTTAGTGTGTGCTGTGATCCCCTGAGGAGGGTCTGGAGAAGCAAAAGGAAGGAGAGGAGCACCCACTGGGGCTGTTCCCTTCACCAGCAGGTACATGGGCAGGAGCCAGGGATCCTATTTTATGTCCTGGGTATCTCAAAGGGATCTCACAGAATCATGGAATATGCTGAGATGGAATGGATTCACAAGGATCTGGGCAGAGCCAGAGGGGAATCCCATGGACCAGCTCCATGGCAAGGGTATAAACCCCTTTTCCATCCTTCCCAGGGACTAAAATCAGAGTCGAAAGAAAGAAAAAACACCCACAACAAAAAGGCTTCGGGTGCAGAAAGACGAGGTAAATGTGACCTCGGTGGTGTAAGGAAAGGCAGAACCTCACCCCGAGCAGTCCCCTGGTTCCACCAGAGGGCAATTGCAGCTGGCACTGGGGCTCAGGGGGTTGTCCACTGCAGGGTGGTCCTCTGGGGGCCACACATGGCACTGCCACTCGCCCCTCGTCTGGTCATTCCGGGAGGAACTTCACGGAGACCCATCCCGCAGGTCCAACGGAGGGCTGTGAAGGTGCAGAAGGACATTCAGAGCAGCATTGTTGGGATTGGCAACCCCTTCCATGCTCCCAGAGTGACTGGAACATTCTGCCTGGTTAGTGCAGCTGCTGTGGTGGAAGGGCTTGTATTGTCCTGGCAGGATTTGGGCTTTCCCCAGGGCATGGGAAGGTGGGTGAGGGCATCTCCCCTGCCCTTCCCCTGCAGAAAGGAGAGCCAGCCAGGACCTGCCCCTGCTATTCCAGTCCCTGGCAAGCGAAATAGTCATAAATAGTCAAAAATAGTCATAAAAGTGCATATTTGAAAGATATACGAGGATGTGAGAGAGGGTCAGGGCTTTACGGTGGTTGTATCATCCTTCCACATCCTTTCCAGGAAGAGATTTGCTCCATAAATATCCTGGGTTATGGCTGGGCCTGGAGTTCACGTGGAGTTTAACGCGCCGTGCTCAGGGATGTGTGCGTGGCTCTTCCCCCTTCCTGGGGGGAATGCGGAGGGTCCTCTGGAATTTGGGAGCTCCACAGCTCTCCTGGGGCTGCATCCCCACTTCAACACGGTGCTGGTGTGTTTGAGGAGGGAAGGGAAGCAAATCCATCCCTTATCGGGGAATCCGGAGCTTCATCGGGAACCTGCGGTCTGGAGAGAGCTACAGAACACTGACCAGGGGTGGTGCCACACCAGTTCACACCAGTTCGCACCAGCTGAGCATCCAACCTCGATTCTCTTTGGGCTTCTGGCGCTCCAGGTGATTCTGGAAATAATGCAGACCCCAAACTATCCCCAGCTCAGCACTGCACCTCGATTTCTTCTGCCCCTTGGGGTGGTTTCCATCGAGGGCTCAGAGCCAGCAGAGAAGCTGCTGTCAGGCATTCCCAAAGCTCAGCCCTCTCCCGTGGGAGCATCCTGCCCCTCCACATTCCTCATGGATACACCTGGAGCTGCTACGACCCTGGCAGGATGCACAAGCCCCAGCTACCCTAGAGCAGCAGCTGTCCCTGTGCCACCCATCCCCGTGGCATCAATCAACACCCTCCCTCCAAGGGCTCCTGCTTTGTTTACGAGATGAAGAAGCCCAAAATTCTTGCATTACTGGGAATTTCCGCTCAGCTGTGGGTCACATTTTAAGGCTCCTCTGTTTTTCTTCCCGAATAACAAATGTTTGGAGAGAAAAAAATAAAATTTAAAAAAAAAAAAAAAGGAGTGATCCTGTTCCACATGGATGGGTGCAAATCAGGAGTAATTCCACTGAGTCCAAAAGGCTAGGAGCAGGGAAAACCCAGCAGGAATAGTGTATCCTGCCCATTTCCATGAGCATATGAAACTCACATTGCTCAACTCCCCGCCTTTGTTCTCCTCCCACCCTCACCCGGTCTCCCCGTCAGGAGGAATGTCATGGCTGGGATGTCAGAGCAGTTACCACTGGCTGTTTGGCTGTTTGGAGGAATCTGTGATGTTCTCCAGATGCTGAAGGACCCAGAGGAAGGTCTCCTCTGTTCTTGTTCACACAGCCATAAATCCCGAGTCACCCCACTGCCTTCACCAGGCTCCTGCCAGATGCAGAGGAACTGGATCAGCCTCCAGCCTGGAGCTACTAAAAGCAAACTTTCTTAGGGAAAGGCTTTCCCAGTGATTAATGACAGACAGCCAAACAAAAGAGGGGCCTTGGGACACATTTCTCTGGGTCACAGCAATTTTTCGCTTCAGCAACTGGGACTTTTTTTAAGCCCAAAACAAGAGCCAGAACTATTTACTGTGTTCAGCTGACCTAGTTTATTTGTTTTTCTCTTTAGAAGGCATGGGCTTAGTGGGAACATGAATGGAAAGGTCCTGTTCACAACTTGGGCTTGACTTTGCCTGAGCTAAAAGTCACTTGGGTTTAAGTCAACATGAGTCAGGAGAAAAGAATGATTCCCACAGCCCCAGAGCAGGAATTTGAGGATTCAGAATGGCCTTTAATGCAACTGCTGCTGCTCTCAGGGGTGTCAGGAGTCCAGGCAGAGTCACAGGGGCTTTCCTAAGCCAGACTCAGGTGTGGCTTTGAGATCCACCCCATAACACAGGGGTTTTTTGGTTGTGTACAATGAGGTGTAACTGCATTTCCCAGTGGTTTCAGTGGGCCAGTCATGTCCCCAGTGGCAATTTGGGGTCTGAGAAGCACTGGTGGGAAAAGTAGGAGAGGCCTCGTGGTCCTGCCAAAGGATGGCTGAGAAGCAGAATTCCGTGCAGAACCTTTGTCTTTGCACGCTCATCCAGAGAAGTGTTTGGACAAGGCTCTCGGGCACATGGTGGGAGTTTTGGGGGTGTCCTGTGCAGGGCCAAGAGTTGGACTTGATGATCCTTCTGACTCAGAGCATTCCATGAACTGCAAGATCCTCGGCTAGACTACCTGCACACTTAGCCTGACTAGCTTGGGTTTGACACACAGTAAATCTCCTGTTCATTCCTCTCTATTTTATAATTTATCATGGCTTCTGATCTCAAACCAGGCACAACTCACATCCCTCCTGACGAGGCAGGAGCAGGCTGTTCCCATCTGATCCCATTCCTGCCAATCCTGGGAAGTTGCACTTGAGTTAAAAAGTCCCATGTGGAGTTAACACGTCAAGAAGCACCGAAAGGAGAAGTGTGGGAGGCCCAGGTGAAGAGACTGGATCGTTTTGTGTGATTGGAAATCAAGCTTGGACTATTCAGTGGGAATTATCCCATGGAAATGACTGTACCTCTTTTGCCACAGCACAGCTGTGTTGTCTTCTGAGTCTTCCCATTCCTGGATGTGGCCATTCCCTATTTCTGGGCAAGCCTGGCAGCTCCCTTTGTTTGCACAGTGCTGGTCACAGTGATCCATCAGCCAGAGCCTGATTCCTGAAGTGAATCAGGGACTTTTGGGTTGTGTTGAACCCAGTTTGCAGACAGAGTTATTTAATTCTTCAAATAGCTCCTAGATCCTGTTTACAAATTCTTTGATACTTCAGATCAGCACGAGCCAGGACACCTTTTGCTGGTCTCAGAGGGCAAAGCAGCTGCAAACCCAGTTTAATCAGCCAGTTAAAGTGGATTTACTGGTGCTTTGGACTCAGAGGGTGTCGGCGAACGCTGCCTGCACGGGGCACCTTTCAGATGGATCCTCACAAAAACGCAGAAAGGTGTTTGTGACACTTCACTATCTCACCCTTCTGGCAACTTGATTGAAAACATCTGGATTTGCACCAGCGTCCAAGAGATGATGGTCTGTGCTGGTCATGCCCTGACCATTACGGGCATCAGGGATGGTCAGTAAAGGACTTGCCCCTTTGAAGGTGTAAAACAGATGTGGGGGAAACCCCTGCACTGCAGACACACATTCAACCTCTTCTATCCGAGTGTCTGGGCACGTCAAAGGCTTTTTCCCATGGTGTCAGGGCTGGACAGCCTCGGAGCAGCTGGTGGGCTCGTTAGCTCCCAGACACGGAGGATGTTTGTCCTGGGAATTGTATTTATAACCTTCTGAGATGACCAGAGCCAAGAGGTTTCAAAACACGCTCCGTGCTGGAGCGATAGCCCTGCTCCTGCTACAGGAGCTGCTGACCAGTCCCTGGGATTTCCGAGACAACAGGGAATCCAGAGGAATTCCAGGCTTTGGAGGCCAATCTTGGGTTTGGTAAGGGTAAGGAAAGAATAACTTCCCTTGAACTGACACATCTGAGGTGTTTCCTGGCCAAGTTCCCATTGCTCTTTAACGAGAGGGAAGTTGCGCAGTGGGAATGTTGGTACTGAGTGTTTCTAACACAGTCTTTTATGGAAAGGGTTTGGGGGAGGCTGGTGAGGGTTTGTAAAGGGTTTAAATGCTGCAGGTGCTGATTTCATAGACTCATGGGATGCCCTGAGTTGGAAGGGACCCCCAGGGAGCATCCAGTCCAACTCCTGACCCTGCACAGACACCCCAACAATCCCACTCTGTGCCCCAGAGCATCATCCAAACCCTCCTGGAGCTCTGGCAGCCTTGGGGCCGTGCCCACTGCCCTGGGCAGCCTGGGTAGTGCCCACCACACTCTGGGGGAAGAACTTTTTCCCTAAAATCCAGCCTGTTGGAACCACCAAAGTCTTTCAGATCTGATCAAGGCAGATTTCCGTGACAAGCCAGAGAAGAAAAGGATTCCCTGCAGAACCACTTCCCTGTAGCTCCCTGGCTTTCTTTGACATCCAGGGATTTCAAACCCCATGGCCCAAAGGAGGACTAATTTCAAATAAACTGATGGTATCTATCTGGAGATCTCCTGGCAAGTTTCACGGTCTCACAGGGTTTCCTAAGAAGCTTTTCCAGTGCCTGAGAGCACATTTTTTCTTCTCCTGCAGGAAAACAGATCAGCAATTCTGACATTCCACTGCTCCAGGTGCAGCTCCTGCTGCACCAATGCCCCAGCTCTGGCTGATGGATCGCTGTGACCAGCACTGTGCAAACAAAGGGAGCTGCCAGGCTTGCCCAGAAATAGGGAATGGCCACATCCAGGAATGGGAAGACTCAGAAGACAACACAGCTGTGCTGTGGCAAAAGAGGTACAGTCATTTCCATGGGATAATTCCCACTGAATAGTCCAAGCTTGATTTCCAATCACACAAAATGATCCAGTCTCTTCACCTGGGCCTCCCACACTTCTCCTTTCGGTGCTTCTTGACGTGTTAACTCCACATGGGACTTTTTAACTCAAGTGCAACTTCCCAGGATTGGCAGGAATGGGATCAGATGGGAACAATCTGCTCCTGCCTCATGAGGAGGGATGTGAGTTGTGCCTGGTTTGAGACCAGAAGCCATGATAAATTATCAAATAGACAGATTATAAATTCCAATGAGGGATGCTGGGAAAGCCTCAAGGAGGAATAAAATCAGAAACAGAATAGAAAAGTCTATTTTGAGAAAGTGCTGGATCCAGCTTGTTGTGCTCCTGCAGCCCATGTGTTGGTCTGTGTATTCTCACATCAGCACCTGCCCAAGATTCCCCTTCCACAGGAAATTTCCATGGACATACAAAGTCACAGCTCCATGAAAAACTCTTTGCTGTGTCCTTAGGATGCCTCTAAACCATAAAGCAAGATTTCAGAGCATGGCTAGAAAACCTTGTCACTTCCCAGGCTCGTTTGTAGTGCTCAGGTGTGATGGGAATTTTGTCACAGATTACTTTGCATATTCCTGCTGGGAATTACATCCCAGGATTTCACAGGTTTAGGCTTTGCTTAGCAGGTTCATTTTTACTCCAGGACCATCAGCTGGCTGCTGGATAGGGACAGATCTGGGAGAAAACAACACCATGCCCTCAGGTCCAAGACTCTCGCAGCTATTCCCACCTCCTGCTTCAGTTTAACTTCTGTGAGAGGAAGGAAGCCCACGAATCCAAGGAAACAAGAATTTCTTTCCTATCTACATGCCATGAGACTCGACAGCAGGAAGGAGCAGGAAAGGAACACCTTACACAGCCTGGACAAGGCACTGCAGCCTGACCTGACTCCTCCTTTAATCCCAAATTCCCTGCCTCCTGTTACACACTGGAACAACACTCAGCTCCTCAGTCCTCTTTAGCCACCCCACACAGCCATCACCACACCTGAAACACGAATCACCTCGTAGCAGAGCCAAAAACTGGACTCACAAAACACAAAACGTGAGAAAAGCATTTCATGCGAGAGAGGCCAAGCCTGGTCCAGTGTTGTGATGGTCAAATAAACACAGGCTCAAGGCTTTGTCAGGAAGAGTAAAAGGCAAAAGCAAAAGCCCTTTATTCACACACAGCTAAACTTTTATACTATTCTACTCCTGTCCACAAGTGTCTCTGCTACACAGCATTGGCTGGGTGTTCTTGTCCATCAGTCTTAGTCCATCTTCTGACAGGTGGACATCACCTCTCCTCATGCTGGCAAATCTCAAAACACGCTCTTGCTATTCTTGGTTGTTTTCTTCAACTCCTTCTGCTTTCCCAGGCCTGGCCGGACACAGGGGGTGTTTTCTGCAGCTTTCCCAGGGCTACAGTCACATCCTCTTGAGGCTGAAGATGTCTGTGTCCCAATATTCTTCCATAGCCCAGAGTCACCCCTGATCACCCTCAGCCTCCTTCTCCTTTTGCATCATTTCTTGTTTACACTGGAGGCCATAAAAAAATCACGCTGTAAACTGACCTTTGAGCTGAACTTCTCACCCCTCCCAGTCTTTGACTCAGATGTCAAGGGTGAGACCCACACTGCCCCTGTGCCCACTGGGGATGTCGTGCCTTCCAGTTACACCTTGCAGGGTTTGAAAGCCCGCCCATGATTCCCAAGGGAAGGAGCTGCCCCTCCCCGACCTCAGGACCCAACAGAAAGATCCAGAGTGGAAAAGAGGCAATTTCCACACACAACTGAGCCAGGGACACTGGGCAGCTCCGCTCCCTCCCGAGCCTGGACAGCCACTGTATTTCCATAGGCATGGACAGGACAGATATTCCAGTGATTCTGGAGAACAGAGGGCCCTCTCTGCTCCACTGTGTGCTGCCATGTGTTTCCCTGCTGCCGGCGATTATCCATGGGATTCCCAACAAGGACCTACAGTCTCTGGCAACATCTGCCGCAGGGTTTTCTCCAGGGGTTAAGGACGGGCTGTTTTTAGCCTTTTGTTTATTTGGACAAGTTTGTTGCTTGCCAGAAATGCTCCCTCCTAAGCCCCCCATGCTCTGCTGAGCCAGAAAGCAAGGCCCTTGCATCCCACACAGGCTGCTCCTCCCTCCTCCCAGCTGTCCAGAGCAATGCTGAGATCAGATGAGAGATTTCACCCTCCATTCCGAGCTGGGAAACACCGGGATTTCTGTCCCAAAATTTGGCAAACCCCATGTCCTGCTGCTGACAGGAGCCACCCACCCACAGAGGGATGCCATGTCCCCTTCCACAGGTGGATCTTGGTGGCCACGTGGCACATGGACAAAGGTTTCCTTTCCATGCAGCAAACAGGGCTCCTGATGGCCAGTTGTGTCCCCAAACTCCCAAACACTGGTTTCAAGGTGACCTGCTCAAGAGCCGAGTGAGCTCTTGGGCTTCCACGTGGAACAAAGAGGGCAAAGACCCAAATTCAAAGGTGTTGCAGGAGGTTGGAAAAGCCTCACGTGTAGGATTTGCTGGAGAGCCAGATGTTCACACAGGATCCATTCTGTCCTGAAATGTGCAGACACTGTTGTCACTCACAGGAACTTCCAGGCAGGATTCTGTTGATGTGCTGGATTTCCAGCCCTGTCCATAGTCCAGGACAGGATCCAGCTCTCCTTTCCCATGTAGGAATGTAGGACAAGGCAGAGGCAGGAAACGTGAAGGAGAGCACACAACACCGAATCTGGCTAAAGGAGATGATTCCTGTCAGAGAATGCCCATCACCCTTTCTGTCCCCGTGTGTTTTCACTCTGCTCCAAAGACTCTCTGGTGCTCTCAGGTCCTCACTAATTGCAAGGCAATTAATTAAAGAACAAAGGAGAAAACTCTCTGTAGCTCTGTGAAAAAACTCACTGGGTCATTTCATGGGTCTCCAGGGAACCAAAGAGTCCTCGTCATCTGCTCACCAGTTTGAAGTGGATCCATTCACCTCCACAACCAAACCCTTCAAATCCCGAAGTTCAGCTCTGAGAACGGCACATTTCGGAGATCTGGGGATGTCTTGAATTCCAAACATCTCCACGTGCAGTATTTCCATAGCAATCCATCATTAGGGAGCACTGCTTTGCCCACTCTCCATAGGCTGCAGCTGGATGTATTCCAGGAATATTTACAGTTCTAAGCCTTATCCCATTGGGTGAGACCTTAACTTTTATCAACTGATGAACCACCAGCAGATGGATCCAAAATCTGATCCCTAGGGAACACGCACATGCTGGAGGCTTTGGTCCTGCCAGTTCATTCCCAGTGACTTCCCAGTCACTCCCAGTGACTTCTGCAGGGATGCTCTGGGGTCAGGGCAGGCTCCAGGGCTGTCGGGGTGACACAGCAGCGAGCAGAGACATCAGGGCTTGAGCCTGGCCCCAGGAGGGAGCTGCAGTTGCTCTCCCAGCCATCACGGAATCAACAAAGGGAGAGATCCAGCAGGATCACAGGGAAGGAATGTCTGAGATTTCCCTGACCCCTTTGTGACAAACACAACGCCCACAGTAAGTGAAATGACATGTTGGGCTTGTTTTGGAAAGCATTAACATACAGGGAAAACGAGGAACTGGTCCCACTTTGGGATCAGTCTGAACAACGGAGAAAATAAATCAGGACGGGCCTCGTGCACATACTTTTCTGTGAAGAAAGTTGTTTACAATCCATGTTACGCTCCAGAATAAAGCTGGGATAAACAATGTTGAACTTTTACTCTTCTCTGTCCTCCTTCCTGGGAAAAAAAGGCTTTTCAAGATCTACTCACTCCGTAAGCCCTCCCTAACTCCTTGTGAGGATCAGGCACTGTGGGGGAGAGAATTCTCCCCATCCCATGCCTTGCTCAGCTCTGTGGATGTTTCCCAACACTCCTTCCCTTGCTTTGCTGGACAAAATAACACCTTTCTCCAAAGACAGGACAACAGTTGCCTGCGTGCCAGTGACAGATCCCTCCTGGCCAAGCACCAGCAACTCCAGCAGGAAGCAGGAGAAGATGAAATCATTAATTTGCAGGAAGGGATTAGAGATTTTAAAGCTTGAATTTCTGAATCCTCGTACTCTAGAGGGCTTTGAGAGAACACCTTTGTAAGATCCCCAACCAAAACACTGTCCCCTGTTGGCCCTTGAGTCAGACACATCTGATATTCCATCCAGGATGATGCCTGTTTCTTTTCCTACATTAGCATACATTGTCTGTCACACAAAGAGGTGCCATCTAAAGAATGAAATAATTTCTTATTATTTCATATATATGAATATATTCTCAATTTATTGCATTTTATTTTCATTTATTTCAATTTACTTCATTATTTCAAATTATTTCATTATTTCAAATGATTTCATTTATTTCAATTTATTTTTATATTTTCCATTTCAATATTTTTTTTTATATGAAATAATAAGAAATTATATCACACAATAATTTCTGAACGTGTAGGACTTAGTAAAAAGTCCCACTCCTGGATTGTAGGGATCCTAGTACTTCCCAATCCCCACATCACCCTTTTCCCCCTGCAGACCCAGCCAAGACTCACTTGGAGCTCCTCATGACTCAAAGAGGGAACTCCTCTTGGTCTGGCTCAGCTTCCAGATGCACAAGTGTTGGTTCCAGTTGAAGCACTGGCTTAAGCATCTCCTGTATCTCCACCCCTTGTCACCTTCTCACTGTCTCCACAACTTGTTTCTCCAGCTGAAATACGGATTAGGGAAGTGACCTGAAATAAAAATAACCTAAGAGAACGAAAGGAAAAAAAAAAACGGGGTGGGATTTTGTCTTGTTTTCCTTTGGAATTGAGATAATTCCCCAACTGGGCCATCACATGGCTTTGCAAATGGGGTGAGAGAGGGGGACAGTGGTGGTGCAGGAGGGATCAACCACAGCAAGGAGAACGTGGCTGTTCTGGAACAACCAGCCACAGCAAGGAGAACATTCCTGTGTTCTGGGACATCAACCACAGCAAGGAGAATGTGAGTGTGTTCTGGAACAATCAGCTATAGCAAGGAGAACATCAGAGTGTTCTGGAACAACCAGCCACAGCAAGGAGAACGTGACTCCGTCCTGGAAATGTGCTACTGCTGCTGCTGAAAACAAACCCCTGTGAAGCCCAATCCTGCCCCAGTTTGGAGCTATTTGTTTTGCACTGGAGACTTGAGAGCCTGTCCACCGCTGACTGGGAGCCTCCCACAAAGACAAATCCCACTTGGCTGCCCATTAAGCTCCAAGGGATCATTGTCCTGCAGGACCACCACATTCTTGGGCGCGTTGCCGATACTTTGAATAAAAACAACCAGAAAGTCTCAACTGGAGAAATAACCGGCTTGACAGAAGAAGAAAAACACAAACCTGTTAATGCAACCAGTGCTATAAATAACCTTTAAAGAACCAGGCTGAGAGCTGGGTAAGGCCCACAGGAAGGCAAGGGGAGAGCTCCAGGTCCTTGTGGTTCAGGAGAATTTCCTGTCTTGTCCGCGCGCCTTTCCTGTTCTCCGGGGATGGAGGGAGAGAGGGAAGGAGGAAGGGAGGGATGGAGGGAGGGAGGG
>VWZG01007495.1:46088-64553 GCA_013396735.1 Grallaria varia
ACCCTCACACCGCTGACTGACAGACAGCCTGGCACTGGCACCCTCACACCGCTGGCACCCTCACTGTGGCACCCTCACGCTGACCGGCAGACTGACACCCTCATAGCACTGACACCCTCACACTGACCGACAGACTGACACCCTCACAGCACTGACACCCTCACACCGACCGACAGACTGACACCCTCCCAGCGACCGCCAGAANGACAGACTGACACCCTCACAGCACTGACACCCTCACAGCGACCGACAGACTGACACCCTCACAGCACTGACACCCTCACAGCGACCGACAGACTGACACCCTCACAGCACTGACACCCTCACAGCGACCGACAGACTGACACCCTCACAGCACTGACACCCTCACAGCGACCGACAGACTGACACCCTCACACTGATCGACAGACTGACGCCCTCACAGCACTGACACCCTCACACCAACTGACAGACTGACACCCTCGCAGCACTGACACCCTTGCAGCACTGACACCCTCGCAGCACTGACACCCTCGCAGCACTGACTGCCAGACACCCTGGCACTGACTGACACGCTCACACCGCTGACTGACAGACACCCTGGCACTGACTGGCACCCTCACTCTGGGACCCTCACACCAACTGACAGACACCTTCATCCCTCACACCACTGACACCCTGGCACTGACTGGCACCCTCACACTGATCGACTGATGCCCTCATACCAACACCCTGGCACGGACTCGCACCCTCACTCTGGCACCCTTACACCACTGAAACCCTGACACTGATTGGGACCTTCACTCTGGCACCAGCTGACTGACAGACACCCTCAGACTGCTGACACTCTCGCTCTGGCACCCTCGCACTGAGCGACTGATACTCCCACACACTGACTGGCACCCTCACACCCACCAGCTGACACCTTCACACCAATTGACGCTCTCACTGTGACACTGTCACACAAACTGACTGACAGACACTCCCACTCTGGCTGACACCTTCACACTGACTGATACCCTCGCACTGACTGACACACTGACTGACACCCTTGCACTGACTGACTGACACCCCCACACTGACACAGCCTCACAGTCCCTCACCCCCTCAGACACACGTGTGAACTCCCAGTCTGACTGGTCCTCCCCTCACACACACTCCTGTGCACGCTGGCGTCTCACACACAGACACAAACCCCAGCCCGACAGCCACGTTTATGAGCAGTTACACCCTCACAGACACAGTTCACACATACACTGGCCCCAGGGTGGCCCTCGTTGCCTGCCCACAGCCAGGTGACAGCCACATTCATGGCACTTACACCGGTGTCTCTGGTGGGCAGGCACTGACAGGTCTCACACTTCCATGCTCTAAGATGTACTCCCACATTTGTAGGCACTCATATTTGTGTGCACCTCTCCCAAGATTATCCCTCACAACCTGCCCCCACCCCACACACACACCTGGGGGTGCACTCACACCCTTGTAGGGATTTGCACTCTCCTACATGCACACACATTCACAAACACTTCCACACCCCGGTATCTCCCTCATTCCTGCCTCTGTATGCACCTGGCAGGAAGAAGCACCTGTGTGGGGTCACACCAGGGCATCACAACTTCCTTGTCCCCTGTTTCTTGCACGCACATCCTCCTCCAGCCCCTTTTTTGGAGCTCCCTGCTTGCACACACGTGTGTTCCTCATGGGAGTGTTCCTCACCTCTTATGTGTGTGTGTGTACGCACAGCCCAGCACATCCCTGTGGATCCCACTGGGTGCTTCTTTCCTACACACATCCACTTTGCCATGGCATTGTACACTCACACTGACCCATCAGGGAGTCCTCCACTGCCTCTGCCCATGCAAGCAGACCGTGGGGTGCCTGCTGTCTGCCACCTCTCCACCATAAGCCCATCTTCTTTTATCCTCACCCCTCTCACGAGCAGGATTCTCTCTGAACCACACGCAGCCATACCCAAGCAACCTGTTGCCTGTATGAATCCAGACTTCCTGTACACACACCCCCAGGTCTGCACAGAGTGGTGCTGCCCCTGCTCCTGGCACATGCAAGGGAGTCAGCTGTGCTTCACACTCACCCCCACGGAGCATCTGCTGCCTTTGACACGTGTGAGTGCAGCATGGCCACCCACCTTCACACCCTGCACCTTCTGTCACCTGGTACCTGCCAGACACACAAACGTGCCCAAGGGCTGGTGGTTACCTCAAGGCCACCTGTCTTACTCACAGAAGTGTGTAGACTTATATACATGGAGCTATATATATTTCCTATCTATTACAGCTCTGTGTTACGCACAGTAGTCCCCATCAAAAAAACCCTTAATTTTGATTAGTTCCCTCTTCCACTTTCAGCTAGAAGGAGAGGTGCCCTGTTCCCTCAGGCCCTTCATCATGCATTTGGTCCAAATTCAAGCCCTGTTTCATACTCACCAGTCCTTCACACCACACAGTCACTGCTCTCCAGCGTGTTCCCTGCCAGTGCCACACACCGTGCCCTGCACAGTGCCACCCTCCCCTGTGACACCCCACGGTCAGTGCTCCCACGGGCAGGACGAAGCGGGACGCGATCCCAGGGCTCCCCCCGAGTGCTGCCCTGGTATCTCTGGGGTTGTGAGAGGCAGACACGGCTCTGCAGCCCCTGCCCCAGCTCCAAGGGGGCTGTGCCACCTGCCTCATGCCACCCAGGGCTGTGCCACACCTGTGTACCCGCAGAGCTGGCCCAGGGAAGGAGCCCAGCACCTCCTTCTGCCCCACTCCCTGTAGCGAACGCTCAGTTTGTTGCTGTATGTTTCTGAGTGGCTTTTGTCCTTCTGTGAAGCTCCCTGTTCTCTGAAATTCATGCTGTCTCTTGGGTTCCACTTTGCAGACTGTTGAGCCTGGTTCATGCATGCCTGCTGGTTTTGAGTGGCATCGACCCTCTTAAATGAGTCTTCTTTTTGAAGTGTAAGGGTAAAATCCTTCTCAATAATGTTTTAACTGCTTAGGGGGACATTGACACATATATTCTCTTTTTTGTAAATGCCCTGATCTAACTTTGGGTTTTGGTTTTTTTTTTTTGCTTTTATAGCTGGAGCCGTATATGGATGAAAACTTTGTTTCAAGAGCCTTTGCCACCATGGGAGAGCTTGTACTGAGTGTAAAAATCATTCGAAACAGGTTGACAGGGTAACTGTTTATGTTTGTTCTCCCAGTGCATTTGGATTGAAGCCTCACCGTGGTCCTTCCATGTCAGGGTGATTTTCCCTGAGGGCTTTTCACCATTGCTGCCACCAATATGGGAATATTGATGAGAGCAATGAGGAGGGCACCGCTGGCTCTTCAGCCTCCCCTCAGCAAACAAGGTTTGACCCTCATCCTGAAGTGCTCCAGCACTCAGTTGGAGCAGTGTTTGTATCTCATTCCATCCTCTGGGAATTGCACCTCCCAGCTGAAGGCTGTGGTGACTAGTCTTTAGGGCAGCTACGTGATGCTGGCAGAGGTGGGAAGTCTGACTTGGAGCAATACGAGAACCTTTTGAGTTCAGTTGGGATAAAATGGGTGACTGTATGCAGAATAAAGTGGTTTCATTCTAATTCATTATTCTTTTAAGTGGTGTAACTTCAGTTTGCAGTTGTTTAAACTTGGGTGGGAAAATTGATGGTTAATGAAAGTAGTAAGTAAACTGTGAGCAAAACCATTTTATGTGTGCTTATGTTGACATGACATGGTAAGTAGGGGCTATCCCTTTACTTGAGGTCCAGGATTTCTGCCTTCTCTTTGGTAGCTGATGTTTATACTTTAGAAAGAAACTGTTCTAAGTATTGCAACAATAGCAAATTTCCTGCCAGTTATCTAAAATACAAAATTCCTCCTCAGGTGTGTTTTAAATGTATAACCTTTCTCTCTTCTCTCCTGTGTTGTATGTTCAGAATTCCAGCAGGCTATTGCTTTGTAGAATTTGCAGATTTAGCTACTGCAGAGAAATGTTTACACAAAATCAATGGAAAACCACTTCCTGGTGCTGCACCGGTGAGTCAGGGGGATCAACCAGTGGAGAACCAAAACTGGGAAGGGACAGATAGTGTAGAGTCTGCATTTTGAATGATTGCACACAAATTTAATAGTTGGCAAAGTGGGATTCTTCTTTCTTTGAAGTTATGAACATCAAACCATTAATGTTCTTGCTCAGAAAATCATTGAGGGTTGCTGATTTCTGTGTGAATGTCTGGATAAAATCCAGGTGGGGAAATCTTGTGGAGTATGTTTTTTTATTTCTGAGCCTTTCTGCTATTCCCAAGTTGGACTAATGAGAAACCAGAGAAGAACAAGAGAAAAATTAGGTTGAGTGTAGAGCAGACCTGCCACAATCCTTCTGTCTCTCTCCATTTGTAGATTCGTGGAACCTTAGAATGGTTTGGGTTGAAAGGGACCTTAAAGCCCATCTCATTCCACCCCCTGCCATGGGCAGGGACCCCTTCCACTAGCCCAGGTTGCTCCAAGCCCCATCCAGCCTGGCCTTGGACACTTCCAAGGATGGGGCAACCTGAGAATTTAGGTGTGTGTGTTGCTTCATACGTACAAGATGACTTTGCAAGTTCACCCTGAGTTTTGGGTAACTTTGATTTGCAAGAGAAACGTGACTTTTAAGCCTTGCTTTTTTCTTGACCCTTAGCAAACAAAAGTTATTCAAACCTCTTTGCAGTACTTAACTAATGTCTCCTGTACATGAAAGTTGGGGAGTTGAGAAGAAGAGGAGTAAGAGTCACAGAGTCTAATTTTAGGATGTTGACTCAAATGTGTGATAGATTAAAATGGGACGGCTGACACAGCTGTCTGTTGTACCCACAGGAGTTGGCTGCAGTAGCTGGGGTGACTGGTTCATTAAGCAGCTCCAGAATCACCTCAGTTATGGTGTGATACACCAGGTGAATGGATTCCTATTTCAGTGGAGTTAATACCCACAGGAGGAAACTGGGAAGTTCAGGTTGAGCTGTATGGTCAGCATTCCTCAGAGGGTGACGTGCCCCATTAAAAGGAGCCCATGGGAGGCCTGGAGGTGTCTCTTTCACGTGTTTGCCCGTGATTGAGGCAAGCTGATCATCCTGGATGATTCTGTAGTCAGTGGAGAGACAAAGAGAGCAGCTCTTGCAAGGAGCGAGATGATAATGGAAGTTTGTTTTTTGGGAATACCGATCTTTCTCCACAGTTTCATGGTGTTATGTAGGGAGGTGATTTGCATAACACACAGAGAGAATTACAGATGTCAGGCAGAGATCCAGTGCAGTCCAAAACACTGCACTCAGCAGGCGATGCCCAGCTCATCCCTCGCATTTAGAGACTTTTGTTTACAGAAAACTGAGTGTGGCTCACCCTTTTATTTATTTTTAAATACTGAATCAGCCAGAGGAATAACAAGAGAGCCATGGTGCTGGTGCTGCCTCTCTTTTCCAGAACTGGTGTCCCCAGTTCCCATCTGAGTGGAACCACTCTCAGATGTCTCATTGATTTTAAACGCTGAATTTTTGCAGTGAAGAGTGAGATCCAAAGTAAAAAGATGGAAGTGCTTCAAACTGGAATCTAAATTTTGTCTTGGCTTGTGAATGGTCCACAAAAGGTTGTGTAGCACTGTGCTCCAGAGAATACAAGCATGCAAGGAGCAAGGTTATTGCCTAGAGTGAAGTCTGGACTCTACTTCCTAGGAATTATTTATGCTGTCTTGGAGGGAAGGAAATCCATCATACAAGGTCCAGGGGCACACTGGGCTCTTCTGTACTGAACTGAACAAATGTCCTGATCTCTAGGGAATTTCTGATCCTGGTCTGAAATCCTGATTTCTGATCCTGAGATCAGCCCCTGATCCTTAGGGCTGATCAGAAGATCAGCTGCTCCTTAGTTCTTGGTCTGTGTTGGGCGCAGGTTGCTGAAGCCTGATAGGAAGGGGACAGGGAGTTCCAGATCACAAATCTGGGCTACTGGGAAACTGACTTTAAAAATAAAATCAGATGCAAAACTTAGGGAGCTCTCCAGTGTCCAGTGACAGGTAATTCTTTCAAAAAAACCTTAATTTTGGATCTTGCTAAATGAGCACATGATCCAGAGCAAAGTATTTAGCCATGTGTCCAGCTTGGGATTGATTTTGCAGTGTGGTGGATTCTGCTCTGCCAGTGTTGGTGTTAAATCACAAATGTCC
This sequence comes from Grallaria varia, assembly GCA_013396735.1. NCBI lineage: Eukaryota > Metazoa > Chordata > Aves > Passeriformes > Formicariidae > Grallaria > Grallaria varia. The sequence continues at coordinate 52,254 of VWZG01007495.1, forward strand.
AATAGCTCTGCTGTCATTTCATTTTAATACCTTAAAATTAGAAGTAATTTAATATTTGTTATTAGTTTAATATTTGTTACTGTTATCAGTATCTCTGTTTAGGTTCTGATTTTCATTATCATAACTGTACTGACATAAATAAAAACATCCTTGATACCTTAACTGGCTGGTCTGACAGCATTGGACACCTCTCAGCATTAAAAAAGTTGTATAAAATCAGCTTATTGTATTTTTTCCTGATTTCCTGAATTCACGTGACCACATTTGAATGTACGGGTTCATTTTTGCCCTGTTGCAGGCGAAGCGATTTAAATTGAATTATGCAACGTATGGAAAACAGCCTGATAACAGGTAAGTGCTCAGTATTTAAATACTCTTTTTGCCTGCTTAATGCCTCTTTATCAATTGCCTTGCAAAAAGTATTCAAAACACGTAAACCCATGAGTTCATCACTGCCACTGCAGAGGGAGCTGAATTTAAGCTGCCAGTTTTGTGCTTTGCCTTGTGTGTGGCACAGCAGATTTATTTTAAGGTATTCAAATTTTGTAGCATCAAAATATCTACTTTATATATTATATTTTGAGTATATTGGAAATAGCAAATCTGTAAATGAGACATTAGTGTTTTCTTGTTAGAAATCCAGAGATACTCTGGAAGAAATAAGCAATTATCTTTGAATAAAAAGCAGTATCGAGTAGGTTGGTTGGGCTGCTTGAATTAACTTGAAAAAGCAGTGTCAGTACAAAGTTTAGCAGCTTAACTTGTGGCACTTCAAAGTCTCCATTAAGTGGTCTTTAATACCACTTTTCTCCACAGTCAAATATTTAGGTTAAATGGTAACTATCACTCAGCACATTTCTTTTTTTGTATGATTGTACTTAAGAAGCTTTCTTTTTGATCTCTTTAGTCCAGAATATTCCCTTTTTGTGGGAGACCTGACTCCTGATGTGGATGATGGGATGCTGTATGAATTTTTTGTTAAAGTTTATCCATCATGTAGAGGTGGAAAAGTTGTTTTGGACCAGGCAGGAGTATCCAAGTAAGTCACTTTTATTCATCTTTTTTTCTTTCACTGCACATGCAGCAAGAGGGAAAAAATAACAGTCTTATCAGCTTAGATTTTAATAATCTTAAGATGCAATGGTGTTGACCATTCAGTCTGGAGTTTCCTTGGGTTTTGATGGTCACCATGGGGGTATTGTCCCTCCTCTGCCACTGTGAGGCCCTCTGCATGTTACTGCCCTTCTTAAAATGCTGGAAAATTTCTTAAGTCATCTGGAAACACTCTCTTCCTGGACTCTCAGGTAGAATTGTGCTATTGAGGCTATTCCTGTGAGAGCTTTAGAGGCTTTTATTTCCAGCAGGGTAGGGCACACAAAGCTGTGATTCACTGTCAGGTTCTCAGCAGCCACCTTGTTTGTCTTCACTGGACATGTCTTGCCAAAAACAGATATCAGAAAGTTGCATTTCTTAATGAAATGGAAACATTTTCTAAATAGCACAAATTTAAACTCCATTTTCCCAGAGGAGGGAGCAGCTGGTGAAAACCCTTGTTTTCAAAGCAGAGTGTGCCTTCAGTGAAGCACAATATTCTGATACAGTCCCTGTTGGAATGTTGGGATGTAGATCTCTCCAGTTTCTTGCAAGAGGCTTCTCAGTCGTAGATATGTTGCTTTGAAGGACTCTCTGGAGGTCTGTGGTCCAGCTCCAAGCAGGATCAACACTAGATCAGGTCAGCCATGAATCGAATAGCCTGGAAAACCTCCCAGGATGGAGATAATTCAGCCTGTCTAGGCAGCCTGTTCCAGAGCTGCGCTCCCTCTCCAGTCATGAAGTTCCTCCTCATGTGCAACCCGAGCCTCTTGCAGAGCTTCTCAGTCACTCTGGCTGCTGGGCACTTGTGCTGTCACTGCCACCTCACCTGGGACAGGCGCTGCTGGGGTGGGCTCTGCGTGCCTCCTCCTCCTCCTCCTCCTCCTCCTCTGAGGTGTGAACCCCACAGATCCTGTTTTGCTGCACCTGCTTCAGTCTCTGCCTACAGAACAGCTGTTGGGCCATTAGCTGGGCTTTGGGAACTGTTCTTAAGTGCAGACCTCAAGGAAAGGGCCTCTGTGGTGGCTTGGGAAGTGGGAAAGGAGCAGAGATAAGGAAGAGCAGAGCTGTCTCCCCTGGCAGTGCCAGCGTGTTGCTGCCAGGGGCTTTGTTGGGACTTGTGCAGTTACTCAAAGCTGAGGCAACTGCAGGTGACAGGGTGATGTGAGAGAGGAGCCTTGGGTTTGTGGACGTGCCCAGTGAAGGCCTGGCCCTTCCAGCCAGGGCTGGTGGATCAGGAAAGCCTCCTCCCATCGGGAGAGGAGCTTGGAGCCTGGTGCCGTGGTGCTGAGCCTGCTTCTCTGCTTCCTGCTGAGGAGGCAGGTGTGGAGGCTTTTTCAAACTGCAGGGAGAGGACAGAGTGCCTGCCAGGGAGGTCCTGGCCATGAAGAAATGATTTCGTGATGGGTTTTCATCTGTAGCAAAATCTGGTTTAGCCAGTAGTGTGGAATAGCTAAATTTCTGAAAGAGTTGGAAGAATCACTGTTTCCCTTGCTGTACCCACCATCAATCGCTGTACCCTACATCCAACTCTTTGTCTGTCTCTCTCTGTTTTGGAACAATCTTCCATTTTCTCCTACACACTCCTAGTCCCATCCAGAAGGCTGCAGGAGTCTTTGTGGCAGCTTAGAAACTTAGTTGGTTTTGTGTGTGGATACCTTAAACTGACTTAAAAGTTGACTTGCACTGGATTTATTTTGCCACAGTCCTTTGGCAGAGGGCAGGTTAAACAGAATGTGGGCCCATGTAGAGTTTTGCTTGTGCTTAATAATCCAGTTTGTGTGTCGATAAACCTGAGCTTTGATCTGGTCTTTTTGTGAGGAGGACACATCCATACCTGTGTATTTGTATAAAAATAAGATATTTGGACTTGTGTGTGGAGCTTGCTGTGCAAGATACTGCATTTTCTGGGGCATGAGCTGCTCTGGAACATCTTCCAGTGAGGACCTCCCAAGAGTAGTAGGTGATGCTGCTTTCCAAATAACACATCACTTAGTGTTTAGGAGTTCCCACAGAACAGATAATACATTGTAAGTTTACACCCTTGCTTACGGCTCGTTCTTTTCCCCAGCTAGGCAAGCCCTTCCCTTCCAAACTCCTTCCTTCACTTAGATGGGTTCTCCTGCCCTCCCACACCTAAGTCTTTGATCTTTCTGCTGCGTGAGGCAGCCCATCCCACGCTGGGATCCTGGCACTGCCCTCCTGGGTGCTGTTGCATCGCTGCTGACTCACTGCAGCACCACAATGCCACGCCAAGGACCACTGGCCTTGGAGGGGGTTGGTGTTTCCCAGCTGGCTGACGTGCAGAGCTGCCACACCACACCAAAGGGTTTGTCCAGCTCTGTCCAGGGGCCCTGGCTGTGCTGTCCCTGTCCCAGCTGTGCTCTCAGAGCAAGGTTTAGCTACTTGAGCTCGTTTTAAGACCCACTGTTGGGAATGGCAGAAAGCCAGTTTGAATATATTCCTGTTGGAAAAGGACTTGATAGGAAAGCATGTCTTGCTGATCCTCAGGAAGAGGGATGTTCTCCTTCACAGTGGTGCAGTTTGGGATACAAGCAGTGCCTGTGTCTTGTCAGTCCTGTGCTGACTTGCAACTCTTGAGATTATCAGTATCCTCCCAGCAGAGATTTGGGGCTTTACCACTGTCTGCTCATGCATTTCGACATGGCTTGTGTCAGTTCCCTTCCAACTCCCCACAACCCACTGGCACAAGAGCTGCTTTATATTTGTCAAGCCCTTGAAAGCACTGCTGGAGCTTGGACCTGTGGCTTCAGAGCATTTTGAAAAGCAACTGGGAGGTGGAATTGTTTCACCTCTCCCAAAAGCAGGGTCGTGTTTCATTCGCTGTGTTTCCCAGACCCCATTCAAACTTCACCATAAATAATCTTTAAAACACGGCGTGGCTTTTTCTTTTGAGTTGATTTTATGTGAGTTCTTCTGTGTCTCTGCAGAGGTTACGGGTTTGTGAAGTTCACAGATGAACTGGAGCAGAAGAGAGCACTGACAGAGTGTCAGGGAGCTGTGGGGTTGGGCTCTAAACCTGTACGATTGAGTGTGGCTATACCAAAAGCGTGAGTATAAGAGCAGCCAGATGTTCATTAGGAGGCATCACATCTGTTTTTAAATGTCTTTTTAGTGCTTTGGGTACATTTCCTGGATGTTTCCATCACAAAGTGAAGGAATTCCCCTGAATATGGGGAGTATCAGAATGCCCAGAAATGCAGAGAAATTATAACATTATCTCAAGACTAGGATTTTACACTGTTTGTAATTTTATACACGATAAAATCCACACACGTGTACCCACACTGTGATTAAATATGTTTGTTTTTAAAGTGTATGTTCCTTTGCATTAAATTGAAATAGCCTAAATCTGCTTATTGATGTCTGGATAGCAAAGCTCAATTACCTTGCTATATCTAATGTGATGTCTACTAAATATAAGTCTTTTGAGGCAGGGATTAACTTTTTTTTCTGTGTTTGTTCAGAACCTGATACAATGAGATCCTGGTCTGACTTGGGGCTCGTAGCACTAGGGTAATACGAATCATAGTAATTGCTCCCTATTTGAATAATATTTAGATTTTCAGTGACCTCAGAAGTCTTGGGGGGAAAAGGAAGAGAAAAGCAGAAAAAAGGGGTGTATTGTGGTGAGAAGATTGATGTTTCCTTCTTTCTACTTCTCACTGACTTCATCACTAGACATAGCTGTATGTGTGACATATTTTCATTTTCAAACAATATTTGTCATCTCATTTCAAATCTTGATAGTCAGGTGGGATTCCAAGTTCCTCAGGAATGCTGCCACTTTATAGCGAGGAATGGGAATTTTAGTCACCTCACAGGGTACTTAAGGTTATTTTTTGATTACTTGTAGTTCTTTTTATTTCATGAACTCTTCCAACTCTGTGCATTGGAGACCACCCAGTTCAGTGAGAAAGGGGACAAGTCATTGCTCAGGTTTCTGTATGACAGTGGCAGAAGGAAAAGGGTTTTGTCCACTCTTATTTAAGAAAACTCCATTTTTTTGCAAGGCGTTAAGTCTTTAACTCTCCTGTAAAGCAAGATTCAGTACCTTGTCTCAGGAAGCTGCAGATGGCTTCACTTCATCCTATTTACTAGAAGAAAAAAGGGGCCCAAGAATCTGGGTTGTGGTTCAGGATTGTTCTAAATTGAGGCTTGTAGTCCTGAACTCTTCCCTTCCCAAAGCCAGGGAGTGACACCCAATTACCTGGTAAAGAAAGAAAGCAATGTTTATTAATGAAGAGGAAGATGAATACAGGAAAGGGCGTTAAATTTAAACCACTTCTTTCTTTATGCAAATGATAAATACTGCTGCACTAAATAGTGACTATATTTTAAAGACTGAAATTTGCATGTTAAACTAAGCCTTGTCTCTGTACCAGATTGTATCTTAAGCTGTTTCACTGCTTTTTTCATACTTGTTCTGCACTATTTGCAACTCACTCCTGCTTTATTTTTTTGAAGTAACCGCGTGAAACCAATGGAGTACAATCAGATGTACAACTATAATTACAACCAGTATTACCAACAGTATCACAACTACTACGCCCAGTGGGGGTACGACCAGAACACGGGCAGTTACAGCTACAGTTACCCCCAGTATGGCTACACACAGAGCACCATGCAGGTAGGGCAGCACAGGAACACCCTTGGGAATGGTGTTGGGAATGTTTCAGCTTCAAGCTCTGAGAATCACAGAACGTCTTGAGTTGGGAGGGACCCCCAAAGATCATCCACTCCCAACTCCTGGCCCTGCACAGACACCCCAACAATCCCACCCTGTCCCTCAGGGTGTTGTCCAAACCCTCCTGGAGCTCTGGCAGCCTTGGGGCTGTGCCCACTGCCCTGGGCAGCCTGAGCAGTGCCCACCACCCTCTGGGGGAAGAACCTTTTCCTTGGATCCGACCTGACCCTGCCCTGGCACAACTCCAGCCCTTCCCTGGGTGCTGTCCCTGCTCACAGGGATCAGATTTTGGAGCTGCCCCTCAGGAGGAGCTTCAGACCCCTCTGTTCATCTTGTATCTCCTCCAGGCTGAACAGACCAAGAGATCTTAATATAGACCTCTTAATAATGAAGTCTTAATATAGCTACTGTATAGTGTTTAGTAGAACCTGGTGTGTCCTGTTGCCAAATGTGGGGTAAAATTTTACACCTTACACTGGGGCACAAATGGTCTGGAGGACACAAGGGGTCCCTTAATAGAGTAGAAGGGTTCTTTTTGTACAGGCAGTGCTCAGACAGCCTTCTGGGATCCTTCCTAAGGCTTGTTTTAAATCATTGAACACATCAGAACAGTCACCCCACTTCACCCCAGGAATCACAAGAACTGCTGCCTCTGTCAGAGGTTGAGTGTGGGATCTGCCCCAAGGAGTGTTGGGAGGGGAACACAAGCTTATGTGTGAAGAATTCTGTTGTAATCACTTGGGTATAAAAGTCAGTCTCTTGACAGTACTAATCAACAGGTGATGCTTGTTAAAGAAAAGGTAATTATCTGCTGTCCTAAGGGGTTTGTTTCTCCTTGCAGACATATGAAGAAGTTGGGGAGGATGCATTGGAAGGTAGGTTTCTCAAATTCTATACTGGAATCATCTGTTCTGCACTGATCAGACAGACCTTCTCAAACTGGCCCTGCTTTCAGTGTGTGACATCCCTTTGTCTTTGTGTAAATCTGGGAATTCTGCCTCCTTCCTGTAGATCCCACGCCTCAGTTAGACGTCCACGAAGCAAACAAGCAGTTCATGGAGCAGAGTGAAGAGCTCTACGATGCCTTGATGGACTGTCACTGGCAGCCTTTGGACACTGTCTCCTCAGAGATCCCAGCAGTGTTATAGCCTCATTGCTGAGGCACTGTGTTTGTGGAATATCCCACCAGTGCACTCTGGACTGTTCTGCTGCCCCCGGATCCTGTGGGAATCAGGGGTGGCCCTTTGCCCACCCAGCCCTGGGACTTGCAGTGCAGGAGGACTGTGGCCCTTTTCCTGTACACAACGAGTGTCGTAGGAGCATCATGGTCACCTTTATTCATGGTGAAAATTAGAACTGCAACAGGTTTATTCCTTTTTTTGTCTTGAAATGAACTCTTGATACTTGTTGGGAATTGTAATTTATAAACTTTCGACGAGGTGGCACAGGGGAGAGACTCAGCTCCATCCTACAATAAAAAAATTGGTCTTTTAAGTAAAATCACCCTTTGCACTTTGGTTCCTGCCCATTTTGGTTCCTGCCCATCCCTCTGTTTTGCTGCCCATTCGACTGTCTTCAGCCATTTGACCCAACGCTCGTGAATGTGTTACTTTGGAAAGAGATCATTGTTGGATACCACTAAAATGTCTCAAAAGCTTTTGAGTGACTGGGTGAGGTTGCTGTAACTTCAGCATAGGATGAAAACTTATGTTCTGGGTAACCTAAGCTGTGATTTTGAGCTAGAAAGTTTGGTGTTCTTAAGCGATCTCCCTGAAGAGCACTTTGGAGAGCAAAGACAGAAAAGAGTGTTATAAAACTAGAGACCAATGCCTTCTACCTGGTGATCTCTTGCACACCTGACTTGCTTCTCCACTTGTGTATGAAATAATTCCCCACCAACCAAGCAGTTTAAAAACACTTTTACCAGCAACCATATTTAAATGTTATTTTGTGTATCATGCCTTTATTTTTTTATCGTGGACACACCTTGATGGTCTCATTAAGATGTGGAGATTCTGTAGCGTCTTCCACTGTCCTGTCAGAGGGAAACTGAAGATCTTGCAGCAAAAACGGGTCAGAGCAATCTCACTGATAAATTGTGCAACAAATTGTCGTGAGCCTGGAAAGCAGAGTTCTGCTGGATGTTGTATCAGCTGGATGGACAAGCAATATAAATAAGCTGATATTATGTTGCATTAGAGGTGAAAGTGAAAATAATAGCACTTATGTACGTTATAAGCCCTTTTCAGGCTTTTGTGCCTTAAACTCTTGGAGAAATAGGAACAGATAAACTACCTGTAATAAATGTCTATCCAAGGAATAGTTTGGTAACTGAAATTGCTACTGCAGAGCGTTTCGTTGCCTCCCTGCCCATGTTAATGCAGAGATTTGCCACAAAATTTAAATACTTTGATAAAGGTACTTCTGCTACACCTTTGTTTGTGTCCATAATTATGATGTATTTGTTACTCTGTGGTTTTGCTCCTAACAACTGCGAGTGGGAATGTGAGGGACTGGAGTCAGGTTATCCCTGAACGAGTCGAGCTGCAGGACTGCTGGACTGCTGAGTTCTCATCTGCTGTGAATCCTTCCTCCTGCTGTGCCCCTGACTGTGCTGCTGGCAGCATCCTCACCTTCAGATCTGGATTTAAGGAAAGGAATGTTCCCTGCGTGTTCTGCAAGTTTCAGAGGCAGCAGGAGTGCAAGAGAGCAGAGTTTTTTATCTTGTAATGCAGCTGCTGTGCTCAGAGCAGCCCCTCTTCCTGGGAAGTTCAGTAGAGTGGCCTTCCAGAGGTGATGTTAAGAAGGGGGTTTATGTCCTGCTGTTAAACACTTTCTAGATAATTCTATTACTGTGCTGCCCTGTGTGCCCTTCCTTGGGCTCTTTTGGAGTTGTCTTTCCCTATCCCCCCAAATTTTAGCTTTTTAATGCAGCCACCTCAGTTTGCTCCAGGAGGCAACCTGAAGACACGCTTCTTTATATATTTAAATTTACTCTACTGTTCTCAGCTGCCCAGCACTGCTGTCCTGTGGAGCATTTCCTAATGCCTGGATAAACCCTCTCCATCCAAGCCTGTCCCTGAAGGAGAGAGGAGCAGGTTTATCACCTCACGCAGGCAGCAACCCTGTGGGAAAAGCCTTTTACTCTCTGCTTTTGTTTCTGCAGTGGGAAGAAAAAATGCTAAATATTAGTCCAACCCATCCTAAGCCCTAATTCCTGGGAGAGCTGGGCACATACAGACCCTGGGGAGGAGAAATTTGGGAGCACAAGAGGCCAGCAGGGCTGACCTGCTGATGCCTGTTTACTGGTACTGCTGAGCCTAAAATAGCTTCTGCCTTTCCTTTTAAGAGGATGTTGATGTGAGGCTCAGGACCACATTCCCTGGAGGTGTGAGCCAGCCTTTTGGGGTCCTTTGGGAGAATCTCAGCCAGGGTTCTGTGGAGCTGTTAAGTCTGTGTGTTTTTTCCTGTGTGTCACTTACTTTAATGTTCATTTTCAGCTCCCGGCCGTTATTGCAGCATCTGAAGCACAGAAGAGGCTTTTATGTGGACCTACAAAACAGCCATCACCGGGAATTTGTAGAGCTTGTGCTTTGGAGTCCAAGACAAACAAAGTGTGGGATTTTGTTTCTCCTGGATGGCTACAGGGAAAGCCTGGATTAATTACCATGTAGTGTCCCACAGGATGAAAGACAAGGACTCGGTGTAGTAAGGTAAATGCTGCTTTTATCTCTATTTGCTAAAGGCAAGAAATCCCAGGCAGGTGATATCACAGGTCCCTGGGATTAGTAATCTCTGAAAACTGCATCCAAAATCTGCCACGGAGATTATGAAGCACTCTGCCTTTCAGCAGGCAGGCCTTGTAGCAATTACAAAAACAACTCGAACATCCTTGTTGGAGATGAGATAATCCAATTTTGATGAAAGTGCAGGAACTCAGATTCCCATTTGAGTTACACAGAGTGGGAAAAGTTCAGCAGAGCTGGAGGGATGTGGGTGTGTTTGGACTTTTCCAAAGGGTGAGCTCTGAGGTTGTGGGGTGGCCTGTTGCCATTAGCCTGTGTTTAATTAAAAGCCTGACAATACACATCAGGGGTGGCCTGAGAGAGATCCTGACCAGCTTCCAAAGGGATGAGGAGTCTGGAAGCATTCTGTCAGCAAATGGGGGGCTCACAGGGGCTGATGATGATGATTTTTTTCCATGTGAGTCTGACTAGACAAAATTCCTGCTGCTTGGATCAGTTTCAGGAGATGGGTTCATATCCTGCACACTGAGACATACCCGACACCCTCAGGAATTTCCCTGAATCCCTTTTGAGGAACAGAGATAAACATTTGACTCTGATCTTTCCGTGCTGGGTTTCTCATTACTGCCTTGTTAATCCCCAGCTTCTGCTAAACAAAGATCTGAGAGGAATTTTTACCTTCCAGCCTCCCTATCTCCCACTGCATCTTGTAAAGCCTACTGGATACACCAGTCTCTGGATTTAACTTGGGATTTGCTTAGACATGAAATTAATTCAGTGGCAGCATAGGGGATGAATCTGAAATGCGATAGCAGAAAGTGCTAGAGCTGGTTCAGGGAATGTCACTGACAGAGCTCACTTTTTGCCTGGTAAAAAATGTCTCCTTTTTTTTTTCTCTTCCTTAGCAGTTATTCCCAGGCAAAATGGTTTTTCCAAGTGCAGTCAGTTTTGTAGGAAGAGTTTTGGGGTCCTGCTTGACACACAATCTCTTTTCTTGGGCACAGGGTGGGATTATTGGGGTACAGGGCCAGGAGTTGGACTCTGATCCTTGCAGGCCACACCCCACTCATTATTCCATGATTCTGTGATTCCACTATCACCCTGCTTATGCTGTGAAATTTCCAGGGAAAAATCAGTGATGGATAAACAGTTGAGGTGATAGAGATTGAGAGCTGGTCATGGCCATCCCCTGGGCTTGTCCCAGGGAGCCACAGGCACAACAACCCCTTGGATCAGGAATTCTCCCCTGCTTTTCCTCACTGATGGTTTTCACAGAGCACATCCCTGTGCATTGCCTGCTCCCACCTGTCAGGTGATGGGAATTGCAGCCTCTTCCAGCATTTTCTCTCCATCCTGTGCTGTGGAAGACACTGGTGAGAGGTTCCTGGAGGGTTTCCTCAGGGATTCACTGACCAGGGACATGCAGTGGGATTTTCCCTGCTCCTCTTGGATCTCCATCCATCTTCTTGAGATGGGCTGAGGTCTGCTGAGCATCCAGTGCTTTTCACTGTTGCTCTCTGGGGATTCTCCCTGTTCAGCCTCTTCCCAAACAGTGTTTAGCAGTGTGTGAATTTTTGGGGAAGGTTGGGGTTTGGGGTTTTTTTCCTGCAGTGATCTCCCAGTGTCTGCCCTGCCCTAGGATTTGACAGGGAGATTTTTAGGTTCCTTTTGCACTAGTGGCTGTGCCAAGGAGACTCCAGGGAATGCCTCGTGACTTGGCAGAGCAGCTGGGAGATCCAGGGAGGAAGAGGATGGGAGCAGCTGCTGCTCCCGTGTCCCTGCCAGCTCTGACAAGGGCTGTCTTTGCAAGGGTTTGGCCACACAAAGTTTGGGGCTCCTTTACAGACTTGGCCTTAAATGGATGCCAGGTTTATTTTGTTGCTGATTTGACATGTTTGGGGGGAGTTACCAGCTGGAAATGGCCATTCCTGAGCACTGGGAATTTTTTCACCTGTTAGTTTTGCTCAGAACAGATTAAAAACTGGCTGTTGTCCCCCATCCTTTCTGCCTTTTCTCCAGGGCTCGGGCAGGGAGCATTCCTGGACTTTTCCAGCTGATTTCCCACAGTGGCTGTGCCTTCAGCAGCTGCAGCTGTTCCTGCACTCCCTTCCAACCCCTTGGCAGGTGCTCCCATTTTAAATCCTTTCCATGGATTACGGATCACAAGCCAGGAGCCAGACAGAGGTATTGTGTTGGCAAACAGACTTTTGTTTCCAAGGAACTTCCCTTCTGTTCCCTGAGGGTGGGGTGTCCCCCCATGTTCCAAAAGGGAGGAAAGAGTAGGGAAAACACGGCTGCTGCTGCTGCCTTCAGCTTTTCCAAGAGCAACCCCTGACGTGCCCCTTGGATGGAGGAGGGGGGAGGAACTCACTTGGTGCCACGTGGACTGGAGGGGCATTGAGGTGGGGAGGGGGAGCACAGCTTACAGGCTGGGAATCATGGAGTGGTTTGGGTTGGGAGGGGGCTTAAGGATCATCCAATTCCTGCCATGGGCAGGGACACCTTCCACTGGACCAGGTTGCTTAGCAGGGTGGGTCTGCCCTTTGGGAAGTGAGATGGGATGGATGGATGGATGGATGGATGGATGGATGGATGGATGGATGGATNTGACTGAGGGATGGGTGGGTGGGTGGATGAATGGGTGGAGTGGGATGGATGGGTGGATTGAGGAATGGGTGGATGGAGTGGGAGGGATGGATGGAGTGGGATTGGTGGATGGAGGGATGGATGCATGGACGGACGGATGGTTGGATG
>VWZG01007495.1:72458-84184 GCA_013396735.1 Grallaria varia
AGGGATGGGGGGCCCTGGGGACACGGCTGGAGGGATGGGGGGCCCTGGGGACACGACTGGAGGGATGGGGGGCCTGGGGACATGGCTGCAGGGATGGGGGGCCCTGGGGACACGGCTGGAGGGATGGGGGGCCCTGGGGACATGGCTGGAGGGATGGGGGGCCCTGGGGACACGGCTGCAGGGCACAGCAGCCCTTGGGCACTGTGGCTGCAGGGCACAGAGGAGCTTTGGTGGCCCAGCAGGGACAGAGCCACCCCTGGAGCACCTACTGACAGCAAAGGGGCCGATTCTTTGCCCTCTCCCTGAGCTCTGAGTGATTTTCTTGGGACATTTGGTGAGGATGACTCCGAAGTGGAAGGCAAAGCAGACGAAGGACAAGAGAATAAAGGAGGGAAACATTTTTTGGTACCAAACCCAGAAGTTCAGAACTTGAAAGTCTACAGCTGTGCGTGCTTGAACTCTACCCTGAGAACAAACACATAATACACACGAGTAGATACAAGAGTAGGTATATACAACAGGTATATATAACACATATATATAACATATTATGTTCTATATAACATACTTATTACATGTATGTATTACACACATATAAAACATTTAACATGTTATATAACACACACACACACATATAACCTGCATATATAACACATATATATATAAAAACATATAACGTATGTTATATATAACATATAAATATGATCTCGGAGGTCTTTTCCAACCTGGTTAGTTCTGTGATTCTAATTCAATGAATATGAAAAAACAGATATAACATACAGCCTACAACATACATACATATCTATATACAAAAATATAAAATATGTATATAGGTAATATCAAAACCCCTATATAAATAGTTCAGCACCACTGCTGCAGCCCATGGCCAGGGCTGCTCTGCTGGCAGGAGAGGTGGCACAGGTGACCCTGGGGTGGCATAGCTGACCCTGGGGTGGCACAGGTGACCCTGCGGTGGCACAGGTGACCCTGGGGTGGCACAGGTGACCCTGCGGTGGCATAGCTGACTCTGGGGTGGCATAGCTGACCCTGGGGTGGCACAGGTGACCCTGGGGTGGCATAGCTGACCCTGCGGTGGCACAGGTGACCCTGCGGTGGCACAGGTGACCCTGCGGTGGCACAGGTGACCCTGGGGTGGCACAGGTGACCCTGCGGTGGCATAGCTGACTCTGGGGTGGCATAGCTGACCCTGGGGTGGCACAGGTGACCCTGGGGTGGCATAGCTGACCCTGCGGTGGCACAGGTGACCCTGCGGTGGCACAGGTGACCCTGCGGTGGCACAGGTGACCCTGGGGTGGCACAGGTGACCCTGCGGTGGCATAGCTGACTCTGGGGTGGCATAGCTGACCCTGGGGTGGNCTGACCCTGGGGCGGCACAGGTGACCCTGGGGCGGCACAGGTGACCCTGCGGTGGCATAGCTGACTCTGGGGTGGCACAGGTGACCCTGGGGTGGCACAGGTGACCCTGGGGTGCTTCTCACCCTCTATTTTTTGGCGCCCCCCCAGGTCGGTGACCCGCTCCTACTACCGCAACTCCGCCGGGGGGATGCTGCTCTTCGACCTCACCAACCGCGCGTCCTTCGAGAGCGTCCGGCGCTGGCACCGCGAGGTCACCGACACCGTCCGGCCCTCCCGCGTCGTCTTCCTGCTCGTGGGCCACAAGAGCGACCTGGGCGGGCAGCGGCGCGTTGGCCGCGGCGAGGCCGAGAGGTTGGCGGCCTCGTTGGGCGCCCACTACGTGGAGACCTCGGCCAAGGATGCCTCCAACGTGGCCCTGGCCTTCCGCATGCTCACCGCGGCCATCTACCAGGCGCTGAGGAGCGGGCGCCCGGCGGCCACCGAGGAGTGGCACGGCATCAAGAGCGGCGTCCCCCTGCCCGCGCCGCCCGGGCACAGCGCGGCGGGCGAGGAGGAGGAGGAGGAGAAGGAGGAGAAGAAGGGGAAGAGGTGCCCGTGTTAGAGCCGGAGGGGCACAGGAGGGCAGGGATGCGCCGGGGTGCGCCCAACGCTGGGCATCCGAGCTCGCCAGGGCAGGGCGGCGAGCGCTCTCTGCAATTAGCAGTAAGAGTAATTAAGCTTTTAAGGCTCGGCGTCCAAGATCTGGGGTTGATGTAGCAGTTTTCGAAAGGACAGGAAAATAAAGTGGTGGTGAAATGAAACGAGTATTAAAAGGACAGAGGAATAAAGCGGTGGTGAAATGAAACGAGTATTAAAAGGACAGGAGAATAAAACGGTGGTGAAATGAAACGAGCGCTAGAAGGACAGGAAAAGAAAGCAGTGGTGAAATGAAATGAGTGTTAAAAAGACAGGAAAATACAGCAGTGGTAAAATGAAATGAGTGTTAGGAGGACGGGAAAATAAAGCAGTGGTAAAATGAAGTGTGTGCTAGAAGGACAGGAAAACAAAGCGGTGGTGAAATGAAATGAGTGTTAAAAGGACAGGAAAATGAAGCAGTGGTGAAATGAAATCAGCGTTGCGAGGACCCCGAGGCACCCTCGTGCTCTGCACATTCCAGTGGTGGACATGTCCTGTCCCTTCGGCTCCAGGAAGCCCTCAGTGCTCCCGGGTAATTATTTTGTTACCATGGGGCTGTGCAGGTCTGGTCATCACACAGCAATCCCACAGCAGCGGGAGGTGGAGACGAAGCAGGAGGGAGCATTAAACACCCCTGGTCATCCCTCTGCCTGCCTGTGTCTTCCTTGGGAAGCAGCAGCTCCAAGGCTGCCCTTGGGAGGGGTGAAATTCCCAGGGGGGACATCAGGACACGGTGTCACCCCCTTCCCCTCTTCTCTCTCCTATGCTGAGTCAGGCAGGCAATGGGTGTTACACCTGGCATGTTTCACACGGAATATTCCAGGCTGGAATGGACCTGTAAGGATCGAGTCCAACTCTTCAAGGGAATGGGGTTGAACCCACAACCTTGGTGTTACCAGCATCACGCTCTAACCAAATGAGCTCATCTCAGGGTCCCACATCATAAAGCCCTAAATTCTTTAAATCTGCCCAACTGGAGTTAGGTTAGAAGTGATAAATTTATTGTGTTAACTCAGATAATATATCTGCCACTGTGGCTCAGGACCTGCCTCTTTAAATCCAAAGCTAAAATAACCCCTCTGAGGAACTGTCAGGGCCCACTTTGAGATTAATCCTCATATAGTATGATTTGCCAAAAAAACCCTCCATTCTACAATGCTGTCCCCACCCTCAGACAGGAGCCAGGGGTCCTTTTCCATCCTGGATCCCACATCAGATCCCTGCCATTGCCCAGCCTGTTCACTCAGAGAGGACCACCCACCAGATGGGCCCCAGAGGTGTTTGGGTTTGTGGAGCTCCCCAGGCTCCTCATCCCACAGAGACATGAGACAGGAGGGAGCCTGAGCTGGTTCTGGAATCACTTCACCCACAGTGGGTTCCCCCACAGGGACTGGGGGTCCAGGAGCCCCCAGAGAGCCAGGGAGGGAGAGTGGGCACCGCTCTGCCTGTGGTGGGCAGGAGCCCCTGGTGTTGTGCAGGGGTTTGCAGGGCTCTCGGCTCCCTCATCACCACAACAAACAGCCCTGACAGCTTCCCTGGCTCGTGTGAGAGGGAAAAACCCTTCTGGTGTAGAAGGGGCTGGAGGGGAAGCCACAGGATGAGCAGCTGAACTTGGGTTGTTCAGCTGGAGAGGAGGAGATGAGGGCAGAGCTCAGCAGGGGCTGCAGCTCCTCCCGAGGGGCAGCTCTGACCTCTGATCCCTGAGAGAAGGGACAGCACCCAGGGAATGGCTGGAGTTGGGTCAGGGCAGGGTCAGGTGGGATCTCAGGACAAGGTTCTTCCCCCAGAGGGTGGTGGGCACTGCCCAGGCTGCCCAGGGCAGTGGGCACAGCCCCAAGGCTGCCAGAGCTCCAGGAGGGTTTGGATGATGCTCTGGGGCACACGGTGGGATTGTTGGAGTGTCTGTGCAGGGCTGAGGCTTGGACTGGATGATCCTTGGGGGTCCCTCCCAGTTCAGGATATTTGGTGACTCTGCTCCTCCCTTTAAAGCCCCAGGAGATCTCCCACGAGGACAGCACCAGTGACACGATCCCTGCCCTCCCTCTGTGATGCTGCCTGAAGAGCACAGCCCGTGCCAGGAGCTTAGATTAATAATTTCTTTATTCATGTAAAACAAACGCAAGTATTTATATAAACACTGACATTACAAAGTACTGGAGCAGGAAGGGGGCAGGAAGGAGGAAACAAAAACCTCTACAGATGCTTCTAATACTGTCCCACACACGACCAAAAACTCTGTCCCTTGGGTAATCGATCACTTGCACGAGAAACCACTTTCAAGTCACAAAGAAAAGTCTCTGCTTGAGCCACGTCGCGCTCCGAGGAGGAACGAGGGAAGGGGCAGAGAGTGTTTTTGGCAGATCTCCTCGTGAAGTCAAGATATAGCTGCACCATTAATCAAAAATAGATGCTTCTCTGGAAAGCATTAAAAAAAAAAAAAACAAACCTCCCACAGGTGACATCGTGGAGGCTTCAGTGGAGAGGCAAATATCCCAAACGGCGCTGGCGGCGTCTCCTGGCTCTGCCCAGGGGCTATTTCTTGGTGGTTTTGCGGATCAGTGCCATCCTCTGCAACAAGGGAGGGGAAAACGTGGGAAGCTGAGCAGCTCAGAGAGGGTGACTGCCCAAACCAGCTGCAGCTGTGCAGGAACGAGGCACCCCAGATGCTCCAGGGACGCTGCCTGACCTGCTCACACACAGGTCTGTCAGGTCTGGTTGAATCCCAGTGGGATCCCAGGCTGGAGCCACGGCAGAGGGAAGTATCTCTGCTGTTCCAGTCAGCACCCTGAGGCCAGGGGGATCAAACCCCACCTTGAGGCCCCACCTCTGTGCCCAGTGGGAGCTGCAGCATCACCCAGGAACCCCCTCAGGGCTCTGCAGGGCAGCTCCATCCTGGCTCTGACTCTGCACTTCAAAAGCAAGGGACTGATTCAGTTTAATGCAAAATTCAGGGTGTTTTCAGTCCCTCTGCACAAAAGCAGAGACAAACCTGCAAGGAGCAGCTGCTTGAACCCTCCCAAGCTGGGCTGCCCCTCAGACCTGTGCTCTCCAGCACCACAGAGGAGCCACAGCAACCTCAACCCTCTCTGCACAAACAGGCCAGGAGGCTCTGGAGGTCATTCCAAGCCCAAACCACTTGCAAGAAGACACAAATTCACCGCGCCAGGAGACCAGGACCACCCTGCCCGTCTCAGCCACGTGATTCCCCGCATCATGAGGGTGCCTTTACCTGTTTGTGAGCTTCTGTAGTGCAGGCTTTTTTGTAGGGCCTGATTTCTTCAGAACCAAAGCCCGGGATCCACATGTTCCACTGACGCTCTGGAATCACAGAAAGCTTTGGGTTGGAAGGGACCTTAAAGCTCATCCACCTCCAACCCCCCTTGCCACGGGCAGCGATGCTTTATCTCCTCACAGCTTTGCACCCCAACACCACAGCCATGCCCTGACTTCAGGAATTGCCCCTGGGTCTCAGCTGAGGGGGGGAAAAAAAAATCAGCTGAAAGCCACTCACCGAGGTGCAACTGGACATCTTTGACCTCCAGGGTGTTGGACTTGCGGTGCCGCGCCAGCTGGCAGGCGGCGGTGACCACGCTCTCAATGAAATCATCAGCAATCTGCAGCAGCATCTGGGGGGGACAAGGGTCACAACCAGCCTGGTCAGCTCAGAGCACGTGGGAAGGATGAAAACGAGCCCTCGGAGGTTGGTGTTTAGAATTATGGAATGTCCTGAGCTGGGAGGGACTCCCAAGGATCATCCAGTCCACCTCCTGGCCCTGCACAGACGCCCCAACAATCCCCCCCTGTGCCCCAGAGGACCATCCAAACCCTCCTGCAGCTCTGGCAGCCTTGGGGCCGTGCCCACTGCCCTGGGCAGCCTGGGCAGTGCCCACCACCCTCTGGGGGAAGAACCTTGTGCTGATATCCCACCTGACCCTGCCCTGACACAGCTCCAGGCCATTCCCTGCATCAGAGGTCGGAGCTGCCTCTTCTCCAGGCTGGACAAGCCACATGCCATCAGTCACTCCTTGTGTGGTCCCTGCAGACCCTTCACCATCTTCACGACCCTCCTTTGGACAGTCCTTAATGACTTAAGGTCTTTTTTTTGTGGTGCCCAAAACTGTATTTCACAGGTTTTTGCTACAAAGCCCTCTGGCACCAGGATGCAGAAAGACAAGGATGGCTGAAGGCTGCATGAGGACACACCCTCGGAAAAAGGGCCACCAACCCATGAAAAACCCTAAATTAGCTCTTTCTGCAGCCCCTGCCACGGGGTTGGGACCTACCTCCTCCACATCTTCATCCAGCTGCTCATTGGGATCCACCTCACGCACCAGGTCCTGCAATTTCTTCTTGGTTAAAACCTGCGGGTGTGGGAGAAGGGAGAGGATTTACTGCCCTGCTCCAGCACAGCCACAACCACAAACACCTCCTCCCCTGTGCCCTGGGGCCAAGTCACACTGTTGACACAGTCTATCAGCTCGGGAATGGCAGAGATAAGAAATATCAGGTGTTAAGGAGTTGTTTTGGAGCACCAGGGGGTGGCTCTGGGCAGAAAGTGGAATGCAGCAGCCAGGATGAATGTCCCCAGCACTAAACTGGCACTAAAATGCTGCTGGCAAGGGCAGAAAAGGCAAAACAAGTCTCAAGATGCAGATAACAAGTGTAAGCAACACATCAGTGAGTGAAGTTTGCTGAGGGCACGAGGGAAGTATTTCCATGACTCTGGCACTTATCAGCTCTAGTGCTTCACATGGAAAACAGGGATAGGGGAGCAATGGGTTATTCCAGGGCAGGAGCCAAAGGTGGCAGGGAGCAGAAACCACACCGGCCTGAACAACAGGATGATGAGTCTTAAAAGATATGCTGGGTAAGTTGTCAGCCTGGCCAGGTGAGCCAGGCACAGGTGGGAAACTCCTGCCTCTCCTGGCTCCCTCACTGCTGTGCCTGTGTTTGTGCCAGGGTCTGGTACGACCATGGAATGGTTTGGGTTGGAAGGGATCTTAAACCCCATCCAGTTCCATCCCCTGCCATGGGGAGGGACACCTTCCACCAGCCCAGGCTGCTCCAACCTGGCCTTGGACACTTCCAGGGACGGGGCAGCCACAGCTTCCCTGGGCAGCCTGTGCCAGGGTGTGCCCACCCTCCCAGGGAAGGACCTATTCCCAGTATCCCATCTCATCCTGCCCTCTGTCACTCCAGCCCCTTGTCCAAATGAATCTGCCTCACCACCCATTTCCCTCCCACGTTCCTCTCATCTAAACCCCATTTAAAAAGAATTTCTCCCTAATATACATTTTCTTGGGACTGGAAAAACCCCCTGCACCCACAGCATCATTCTACCAGCCTGGAAGCACCTGGAAGGACTCCAAGAAGTTCTGCTCACCCAGGAACTGACACTTTAACAGTCACCAAGTTCTTGCTGGTGATTCAAGGAAGGAGAACGAAGCCACGGGCAGGGCTAAGCACCATCCCTGTTGTCCTGGAGTCAGGGATGGAATTACCTGGTTGCTCTCGGGGCTGAGCCGGCCTCCTCCGCTGGGTGTTCCTGGCATCTTGGCCACGGTGGTGCTGTTGGCCATGGAGCTCTGAGGGGGGGTGCTGGCTGGCTCTGGCTTGATGGAGGAGAAGTTGGAGAGGTTGATCAAGGTAGAAGGGCCAAACTGGTTCATAATCTGCTGGGCTTTAGATTTGAGGTCATAAAGCTTGTCCAGGTCCTGCTTCTTCTTGGCGTTGTGGGGACTGAAACCAATCAACTGGAAAAGGAAAGGAGAGCCAGGGTTAGAGACAGAGAGGGAGCTCAGTGGGGCAAACAGGTCTTTGTCCTGGGAAAATTGCAGTGTCCTGGCGGGCCTGGAGTTTATGGAAGGTCAGGAGGCTCTGGACACAGCAAGAAGGGAGAAGTGATGTTTAAATAGAAGATAAAACCTTCCCTGGTGTCTGGAAAATGAGGTTTCCCAGCAGCACAGGCCGGTGACAGCAGCACTGACCCACCCACTCACCCCTCAGGGCCTTCCTGCCCCATTTCCCACAAACACCCCTGAGGAACGGACCACACAGAGCAGATCTAACTGCAGGACACAGCTCATTCCCACTGCACAGCACAGGATCCCTCCTCCCTGCCCTCCAGGGGCCCGAGGAGCAGGCAGGGCTCAGCCTCCTCGGGGTCTGCCCGGCATGGGGGGCTCATTTTTGGCAGCACCCCATGCCCAGCCCAGCCCAGCCTGCAGTGACCCCTCCGTGTGGGACTGACAGCAGCGGGTTCGTTTTGGGTGCTGAGAGCACAGGTTGGGTGCTCAGAGGGAAGGGGGAACACGTGTGTGCCCACACCTGCCCCTTGTTCCTCCCACCCCAACAGCCAGAGGAAACGGAACTGGGATTTCTGGAGCTCTTCAAGGTGAACCACAAAGTGGGTTGTGGTTACACAGAACCCTCCAGGCTGCCGAGACTCCCTGGCACCCTCTCTGTTCCACGGCTGGCAGGCTCTGAACCCCAGGCTGGATGAAGTCTTGCTCTGTCCTCACTGCCCTGTGACAGGAAACTCACCCAAAGCCTGCACCTCCCACTGCCACAGCCCCCACGGGCAGCAGGGGTAGGTCTGTCACAGGCAAGGAGGGTTTAAGGAACTGTTTGATGGCAAAGCCCCTCGTGGGGGGGACAGAGGTGGGTGAGAAGCAGCAGCACAAGGGGAAATCACAAGGAAAGAGGAGTTTGTTTAACCAGCTTTACAGGGTGTTCACACACAGCGTCTCCTCCCTGAGCCACAAACAGACATTTCCCCTTCACCAGAGCAGGCTGGGTTAGTCTGGTTTAATTAAACCCACACCAGAAAGCACACGGGAACACTCAGAAGCAGCTGCTTTAGTGCTTCATTCCAAGGCACACTCATGCACCTGCAGACACAGATTTACACCCCAGACACCCTTCTGCAGCGCCCTCAGCAAGTTCCCAGCTCAATTTTAACTCAACTAATGATGGAAAATCGTGACACCAACACCCCGAGCCCCCTCAGCTGCACTTCTGGCCGAGGAGCTCAGCACAGGACCAGGAGGGACCTTCAGTCTTGGTTTAAGCTGGGGCTGAGCTCAGGTTTTTCATCCCATGCTTCCCAAATCCACCCAACAGGAATCCCTTCCCACCATGCAGGGCTGGGAGCACCCAAACCCCGGGGCAGAACCCTCTGGCAGAAGCCCCTGAGCAGCACAAAGTGGGTTTGCTGGTTTTATTCCTGGGTCTTACAGATCCCTGGATGCAAACCCCACAGGATGAGCAGGTTCCCAGGGCAAATATCACATGCCAGCCCCCTTTACTTACAGCTATCTGAGTGTCTAGATCTTTAATTACATCAGCAACTGCTGTGGGCCCAGAGGTCATGGCCCTCAGCCTTCCCAGGGCGTCACCAGCCAGCAGGACCTATTCTGGCCTCCTCCTCCTCTTCCACACAACTCCCAATCCTACAGGAACACCAGATATTTCTTTTTGTATCACCCATCCTATGCAAGATGCTGAGAGGAAGCAGTTTCACACGTTGTCCTCGCTACAGGGCCAAGGGTTTCTCTGGCAGATCTCACAGTTGCTGCTGCTGCAGAGGAGGAGAATCCCCACAGGATCATGGAGAAAAATACAGCCAAATTCCCCTTTTTCTGCCAGGAAATGAAGTATCCTGGTGCCTGCTGATGTGTAGGGGAGGCCAGACCCCACAGCAGCAGCTCCCTCCAGGGCAGGGGGAGGTCTGGGGCCAGTGGCCACTGGGACAGCACAGGGTTAGAGCTGCAATTAAAATCCATGTTAATGCCAAACAGCACATTCCCTGGAGTGCTCAGGGGGCTCCCATTCCCATCAATCACAATGATTTTCACCAAATATCTAAATACAACCATAGAGTCACAGACCGGTTTGGGCTGGAAGGGATGTTAAAGCCCATCCAGTGTCACCCCCTGCCATGGGCAGGGACACCTTCCACCAGCTCAGGGTGCTCCAAGCCCCATCCAACCTGCCCTTGGACACTTCCAGGGATCCAGGGGCAGCCACAGCTTCTCTGCCCAACCTGTGCCACCCTCCCAGGGAAGGACTCATTCCCAATATCCCATCTATCCCTGTGGATAGATGTGGATAGCCATTCCCTGTGTCCTGTCCCTCCATCCCTTGTCCCAGATCCCTCTCCAGCTCTGCTGGACCCCTTTAGGCACTGGAAGGGGCTCTCAGGTCTCCCTGGAGGTTTCCCTTCTCCAGGTGAGCCCCCTCAGCTCTCACCACCCTCATGGGCATCGCCGCGATGGCACCGAATGCCCCTCCCGGTGCCGAGAGCCGCGCGAAGGTCACCGACCGTCACCGGCACCGGACGAGCGCGCACACCGCGGCGCTCCCTCCCGCGAGCTGCGAGCACATCGGGCGGTGCGGGGACACCCCCCGGAGGCTCCGTGAACCCCGCCGGTGTCCCCCGGTAGCCCCCGTACCTCCCCATGACCCGCGGCCGCTCCCAGGCCCCGCCGCACTCCCTCCGCCAACACCCGCCCCGGCGCTTCCGCTTCCGGGCGCGCCGCCGCCGCCAATGGGGAGCGCGTCCGCCTTGCGCGCGCGCCCCGCCGCCAATGGGGTGCGCGTCCGCCTGCGCGCGCGGAGGCGCTCCCGCCAAAAGGAATCCCCCCGCGAGCAACCCAGCGCTGCCTGAGGGGAGGGGCGCTCCCGGCGTGCCCCGCGCGATTTGCATAGCGCCGGCGGGCTAAACAGCGGGTTAAACCGCGCCCTTCTGAGGCGAAAAGCAGCGGAAATCTCAAAAATCAGTGCGGGAGTGCATAGAGAAAGGACGAAGAAATGGAAACACAGGGATCATGATGGCAGTGAACGGCGCGCCTCGCCCTGAGCTCAGCGGTGCTCCGGCGCTTTCCGGAGGGGGCCGGGCAGCGGCGCAGGCTTTAAAAAGGGCTTCTGCCGTGCGTGGCACGGGGGGGCCTCGCGCCGCCTCCGCGGAATCGACATCAAGAGATTTCGGAAGCACAATTTTTGTGAGCGGGAGTCGCCGGTAACCGCCTGTTCCGGCGCCCCGGGACGGTGACTGTGAAACGGCAGAGACGGGAACGGGCAGGGGTGTGTCGGGCGCCCCCACCGGGTGTTGGTACCGCACCGGCGAGAGCGGAGGGACTATCGCGGGGGCACCGTAGGGCGAGCGGAGCGGTCACCGTGACAGGCTGGACACAAGGGATCGTTACCGTGACAGCCGGTACTTGCGGGACAGTCGCTGTAACACCCCAGCTATGCGGGATGATTGCTGTGACACACTGGACATAACGGGTGGTCGCAGTGCAGTGACACCCCGGACCGACAGGAGGAGCGGGATCATCTCAGTGACAGCCCGTACGTGCGGGACAGTCACTGTGACAGCCGGGACTGGCGGGTGATGAGGGACAGTCGCTGTGACAGCTCGGCTATGCGGGATGATCCCGGACCGACAGGATTGTCCCAGTGACAGCCCTGCCATGTGGGATGATCCCGAACCCGCGGGATGGTCCCCGTGACACCCTGGACCGGCGGGATGGTCCCCGTGACACCCCGGACCGGCGGGAGCAGAGGGACCATCCCTGCGCCATCCCGGACCGACGGGTGATCCAGGCCGGCCGCTGTACCACCGTGGACCAGCGGGCGGACCAGCGCTCCACATACATAGATCTATCTCTATA
>VWZG01007496.1:8459-32201 GCA_013396735.1 Grallaria varia
TCCCTGCTTCCAATAGGCAGGCAGGTGTTCAGCCATCTCCAGGAGAGCACGGCCTCATCACATGTAATGGTGCCTTGGGGAGACAAACACCATCATGCCAATTGTCCCCTCCTTCCTCCTTCTTCTTTCTTCCCCCCACTTTATATACTGAACGTGATATAGTACAGTGTGGAATATGCCTTTGGTCAGTTGGGGTCACCTGTCCTGGCTGTGTATCTTCCCTTTTTCCCACGCACCTCCAACTTCCTCACCAACATAGCAGTATGAAAAGCAGAAAAGGCCTTGGCTCAATAATAACAAAAACATCTCTGTATTATCAATCCTACATTCTGCACAAATCCAAAACACAGCCCCATAACCCGCCACTGTCAAGAAAATTAACTCCAGCCAAAACCACCACACCAGCCCAGTATAAATTGTCCATATGTAGTACAGCAGAAAATAATTCCTGCATTTCTAATTTCCTAAATAGCCCATGCTTAATTTCCAGATCCATGATCCTTGTAAAATTTTGTGTTTGGACAATTCCAGTGCATCAGGCTCTTGATTCACAGAAGGGTTCTTCCTCATCCTGCAGTGATGACCACAAGGCAGATTATCCTTGAATTCTAAGGATTGCTTAGAAAATTATTCTGAAAGGAGTGTTCTGTGTTATACTGACAAAAAATGTATGACTAAATCTGATGGTTCCAGCTATAATCCTCTTGCACATCGCCTGCTAAACTAACTGAGGTCAAGTTGCCCTTAATGTGGCAACTGTTCATATACACAGGTATGTGTACATATGTAGTTTCTTTTATTTATGGAGACATGCTATACAGAGACTTATGCCCAAGAATTATCATGCTGCATATCTCAAGTGGTACATTATGTGCAGAGAAGCACTTGTCTTGAGGGGCCTTCCTCCCTCAGGCCAATTGGAATGCCTAGGCAAAACACTGATATTAACCCTTTGAGGATGGAACAATACACTGAATTAGCCCAGAGAGGCACAAAATGGNTTAGACTTAAGTGGTACTGAAAATTTTCTTCTTGGTGAGATTTTCCCCACTGCCGAGGCACCCAGTTTTAGTTATACTCCGCTGTGAAGTAAAATTGTGGAACACTATTGCACTGACACTTTTTTAGGAAACCTTTTCAGGAGAGGTGGGACTTGCATATGGGCACTCTAGGCCAGCTGTATGATGAAGGTGATGGATGAAGATGAAGCACACCCATACATCCCAACCAATGGTCATTAAAAAATAAGTGTGCCAGCTTTCAAAGGCTCCATAATGTAATCCAAAAACATTTCAAAATCATCCTGTAATGCAAGAAAGATGATAGAAGAAGCTTTCAATGAAGATGGCAACTATCACATTCCCATATACAATTGTAGCTTTTAATCAACTTATATAAAATACAATTGTAGGTGATAATTTTTTTGGTTCAGGCTCTATAAAATGTGAATGATTTTGCAGGATTGTTTTGCTAATTTTTACTAACTCGTGTTTGCACTACAAAAATAAAAAGGAGGCTCAAGTTCTGGAAATTATGTAAGTATCACAGTGGCATATAATCCTTCTGTCTCTTTTAATCACTTGTTTTATTGCCCATCATACTGTTCTACTCTGGCATACAATAGAGATTAAACAGTTCTGTAAGAGTTGTTAAATGTTTTTCTTTGGTGTATGTGGTGGGGAGGAGGTGGGGAAGGGAAGTAATTTAGTTGAATTCTCGAGAGTACCCCCACTTCCCACCTTTCCTTTTTGCTTTGCTACAAGAATGCTTTTTCAAATTCAGACTTTTATTCTATTAGCTTCTTCTCAAACTTATGGTCAGAAATGGTATTATCTGCTTTAAGAATCTAAATGAGAAAAACTATTATGGCAGGATTGAAGAAACAGAAATACAAGATGTGGAGAGTTAATCAGAGTCAGATTGGTAGCAGATCTAGGAATATAGTTAAGCTATTTCAGTGTTCCTTTGGTGCTCTTTACCAGCCTATCTCTGCTGCAGAGAAGTCTGTAAACCACCTTTCTGAACCAGGGAATTACTCTTACCTTGTGGTTGTAATCTAACTTTTGTGGGTTTGTGTCTGTAACTCTGCATCAATACCCATTTGGTTGCCATGAGAATCTGAATCCTTCAGGCTGTGGGCATATCACCCTGGCAATTCCAGTTGAAAAGGCTCCAACTGACATGTTGCTTAATCGTGGTTTGTGCTTTTCGGCCTTCGCTCTGCTCCTTAACTCACTTCTCCAGGTGTGCTGTTCCATGCACTCACCCAAGGAGCATTGCCCTTCCCTTGGGAAGCAAAGGTGTTACACTGGCTCTCTCCAGCCCAGTCTCAATGTTGATGATGTTTATCATTGAATCATACTGCACTGCTTGGGAACCAGGGTTTTTTAATTAAAAAATATTAAGAAACAAACATAGGGCCCTCTGCCTGCCAGAATGAATGCAGGGGCTGCACTCCAACAGTCTGGGCAGAATCAAACCTTGCTATTTCTCTTGTGCTGTTTATAAACAACAAACAACACCTGAGTGGGACAGCAAGACTGTCTTCCTTGACCCAAGGCATGATCAGCATTCCTGTTTGCCTCACTCGGTACTTCTGCACAGTCAGGCTTTGGTTTAATCTAATGATTAAGTGCAATTTTTTTACCAGGTATTTTCCCAGTTGATATTTACCACATGGAGAATTTTCATTGTCAATTACCATGGCATCATTAGACATAGAGTCAGTGTTTGTGGGTGGGAATGGCATGAGGAGTGTTGTGCTCGTCTGGTTGTCCTCTGCTGCATAACATTCAGCACCCGACAGTAACATGATTTGTTACACTCCACAATCAAAAGTATTGTGCTAGTAATGCAGGGTGAGCAGGAATTCAAGAGCCAGCACCTCTGCTATTGGAAATGAACGCCAAGGAGCTGCCAAGACTTGAGCTAACAGAGGATGTTGCCTTGCGTTTTAGCATGTTTGTTTTTCCAGAAATTGTCACAAAGACTGTAGTTTTAACTGGACAGAAAGTCGGGCCAGAGTTCTGTCTGCAGATTGTAGTGCAGCAAAGTGGAAGAAGTGAGTCTGCACCAGCACAATGCAAGCATATCTCTGAGGTGAGCTAGTTGATTACACAAGGGACAGGGATCAGCTGCCAGCTCTCCTGGCTGGAGAACAGCTCTGGGCAGCAGTGACTGAGAGTGTGCCAGGAGGAAAAGTCAAATGTCCAGTATGGAGATGGTAGGGATTAGCAGAACTGTAGTTTGGGGATAGTAATGTGAATCGGCATCTCCTTCTCCATATTCCATAATAAAGTGTCTTGGTATGAGCACTTAATAAAGTCTCTTGGTAGAGAGTCCCATGTCCTTTCAGTAGGTGCAAAGAAACCCATCAACCTCTTTTCAGTAAATTCCTACAGGCAGAGGAACTTCTGAGCAATTAGAACTTCCGAGATTTAGTATTTTAAGTCATTTAGATGAAAAACACTACAGAAACAGAGAGGACTTCGAAGCTCCAATTCTCATTGGTAGAACACAGTTGTATAAAAATGTCAGACAAAATTCTGAGGAAAGGTAAATCAGATAAAATAAGACCACTGGGTTTGTATGTGATGGGATCTGTGTAGTCTGTGTGTGCCGTGTGCACAATATTCAGCTTCAAAGGTGTGGACAGTGCCTGGGTGCACATCATGCCTGGGATTCCAATGAAAGCCCTGCTTTCTTGATTTTCCACAGTGGAACATCCATTTATGGGATTTCCAACACAACTGCTAGTGTATCTAAGCTACCACAATTAACTTGTATCTGGAGGTTATGCCAATAAATGTCATTAAATATGCACTTTTTGCTGTTAATAGATTGGACAGAAGAGGGTTTACAGATGCTACTGTTTTAGCATGTAGCAAAAAAAGGCCCTTGGACATCATTTTAAAAAAGTATTTTCATAGGTGTTTTGTTTTGTAAAACTACAAGAAACAGCTACTTACAGCAAACCAAGTCGTTTTAGTTGAGCATATGTGTGTCTGGTGCTTGAATTAAGGCTTGTATCAATTTACTGGTTTATGGGGTTTAAAATCCCAAGGTCCTGGCATGTAGTAGTAGCATGAGCACCATTACAACTGCAGTGACCAGCTAATGATGTGTCAAAGTGATCAGGAGCAGCAGAAGCCTTGAACACATTTTGAAGAGAGGGTTTGCTTAGGGGAAAATAGCACCTAGAGATGTGTGTAAGGAAATAATTTTAAAAACCAGGGAAATAAAGTAACCTTGGAAAAAGCATCTGGATATTAGGCAGTTATTCAGAGCTCATAATACACTGTGGCACTGTATGTGGCTCTCTCAGTAGCTAAAATTAGGTGATTATGTAAGGGGACCACAGGGTACATCTGAATAGCTACTGTATTGGGTTAATGATGTCACTCATCTTTATTGAGTTGCTATTCTATGGCTTGGCCAAGGGACTTCATGAATTCAGGAGTCATGAAATCATAGCCAAGTTAAACTTCAGTGAAGTAAACACAATAGAGCTTTTACAAGGGAAAGCAAAACAACTCTCAACCAGACCTCTCCCATCTAGAGTCCCAGGTGATGTTGCCGCCAGCTGTTATTCCCTGTAAATCTTCAGAAAGCCCATTCGTAGCTTTTGAACCAATGACAATAGAAATGCTACAATGAATCTATATGTTTATGATTGATTTGGAGAGATCAGATGGGCTATCAATTTTAGCATTTGATTGTTGCCTATGAAATTGGTTAAGTTTGCCTTTGGGTCCTATAGCTAAGACAATTTATGAATGCTGTATTGGATACATTATTGTCATGTAAAAGTAAATAGAGGTATGCAAAAGGTAAGGTGAGAATGAAATTTTATCCACACATAGTAACGTGTCTTTGCTTTCATACCAAATACAATCCAAATCAAATTTTCTGTCATATGCTTCTGAAAGGTGATTTATTTGCTAACCTGTGTTAGGTGCTGTAGCTTTTTCATGCTTAGGAGTGCTACATATGCCATACATTTCTCCAACTACTTGCCAGGCCTTTTTCTGAATAGTTACCTGTTTTGTATCAGTGAATTTTGAGGAGGACCATAAAGTAAAGGTGTAGATGCAGAAACAGGTAAGTTGGTTTCCTCAGAATTTCTGTGGCTCTGAGCTGTGCCAAGAGTTACTCGCTGTCATGTCTCTGATGCCTTCATTGGGGACATCCCTGTTTAGGTGAGCTCTGGGACTGTTCTTTAAGGTTTCTCCGTGGGTTTTTTTATTCTAGTGGCCTTGAGTGCTGGTATCATAAGATCTGCAAGGAAGAATGTTCTGGCAGTGAATGTAGGCCCGTTTATTTCTCAGAAGATGCCCAGACGTGCAGAGACTGGGCTTTAGAATGCCTGAAGTAGTTGTTTTGGGGGTAACTTGGTGATAAGGAATGAACAGTGCCCTGATGGTGGCCATAGTTTGCAACCCTGGCAGTGCACATGTGACTGCCCATGCTGGCCAGGGGAACAGCTTGGCTTTCTCAGAGCAGAAAGCAAAGGCTGCATTTGGAAACTTGCTCTTTTCCTAGATATCTATTCCACTCTTTGAAGTAACCGTTCCCACGCGTTTCCTGACAGGGGTCTTCCAGGCCCCCACACGCCTTTTTTCACTCTGTTCTTTTTTACAGAAAGCTGCCTGCTTTGGGAAGGTTTGCCTGGTATTGCACTGTATCCATTTGTTTGCAATGAATGAGAGGCATTTTTCATTTTCACTGAATTATTGTTGCCAGATACCATGTGTACACATGTTGCAGGCCATCTTGCAGGGGGAGCTGGCAAATCTGCAAAGCTGATGTGCAAGGCTCCAGCAACTGAATTGGGATCCTCTCATCCAGACCCCCACCAGGGCTGGGAAACACACATGCTTTTCTGTCTGTAAGATCTCAAAAAGAAGGTTTTTTTCAGCTGGATTCAAACAGTGGTATTGCAGCCCAGACTCCCAACTCCGAGCACCTTTCTGCTTTTTCCCTGCATTCTCATCCATCCTGTTTGCTGAGCAGTTTTGGCGACACAGACAGCCTAGAGCAAGAGTTAGGCCTTTGGGGAACACTAAGAAAGTACGAGCATGATAAGCCTAAAATTGTGTGACTTAGTGCAGTCTTAGGACTGTCTTTTTCCAGTGGTTTTGGTCCTCTTAAACTGGTGATGTGAGAATTGTTGCTATCTTGTCTTCAGCAGGAGGGTTCTGTAGTTGTTCGTTATCAGAAAGGAATAGCTTTTTGCACTTTTTTTTCACTTTGACTCTGTTCCAGAAAGTGAGTATGAGCATGCCCTGATCAGCATCTCATCAGCTGGCTGATCACAGGATGGATGGACAAAATATACTTTCAGGCCAGTATTGGGAATGCAGTGCCAGGAGTGGGTAGCTAAGGATTTCTTTAAAGACCTGCTGGGATACTTCTTCTCTACAATGCCAGAGCACTTTGTTTCAGCTTTGTTGGATAGCCTGACATGCTGAGTGAGATCCATGGGAGAGGTGAGCTGAGCTCCCTTCATTGCTTGCCATAGGAAGTGTTGGGTGAATGGATGAGTTATCACAAAAGGTTTCCTTTTTACTGAGCTGACTTCTGATGGAGAAACAAACTGCTGAGTTTGAAAAAGCGTAGGAAAAACAGTCTTTACTGTTCTTCTTAAAATATTTGTATGTGGAAATGCATAAAAGTCCAAGAAGCAGAGTATTTGCTGTTTTCCTCTTGCTAAACAGCTGTCTATGTGAATCCCTGTAGGTCTAACTGAGGCTGGTAACCACTGAACTGGTATGTCTCCCCTGATCCTTGAGTGCTGTTCCTTGGATGTTAATAAGAGGACTTGCTTTAACTTGATCAGGCCTGAAGTGGTTGGGCAGTTGGACTAGATGATCTCTACTTGACCCTTCCAATGGAAAATATTCTATTCTGTTCTATTCCAGACTTTGTGTGGACACAGCCCCATAGCATCAGTAAATCCTGTGCACAGTGGAAGCCACTACACATTTACAAAGCACCAGTTTGTGCCACTGGTAGCATTCTATTGGATGTGAGTGTGGACAAACATTTGCATTTCTGCCCTGCCTTGGCCTTGTTGCCCACGATTTCAGTGCCTGTGCTCAGAAAGGGCATCAGAGGCCAGTGAACCACAGCATGTGCAGTTTCTGCATTTGTGTCACTGAGCAGAGCAGGAAAGGGGTTTTCCATGGAGCCTCCCAAAGAAAGGTGGAATCAGTACACTGAGTTTTCACTGCTGCTTATGCATCTTGGATGGGGATGGATATAAAGATTAAGACATCAGCTGAACCACTTCTAGAGTGAAATTATTTAGCCAAAGCACTAAAAAGTGAAAAAGGGGCCATGATTTAAAAATATGTATTTTCTTGGAAAAAAACAGCTATAAATGTCATCAACAGGCTAAAGAAAAGGCAATAGCACCAAATGATGAGTGGGACTAGGGGGATGTGTGTTACAGAGACGATATAAGGAACCACAGTTGACAGTCTGAGAAGAGCTGACAATAAAACACGATTAAATGAGCACCAGAGAGCAGACTCAGCTGTAAAACTATACATTTAGTGGCTGTTCTATTTACTGAGCTGTAACATCGAAAGAGATACATAACCATGACTAAGACCATGTAGGATCACCTTTTTTTATGCAACGCTTTATCATAATTATTTAAAAGTCTTCACATAATGTAATATTAAAGTACACTTTTGAGTCTGCAGTTATCAAAGAAGATAGGGGAAAATTATGGTTTGTCATGACACAGGTTAAACCAATACATGAAACTTTTAAGGAACTTTCATGACCTAAATACAGTAATGTTGTTGCCTCAACTTTGGACACTCCTGTTTTTCATTTATCCTTCAAATAATGGGAAAACAGTTTTAGGCTGTGCATTATTTCACCTTCTGTGAAAAGGCATGTCATGTAAGGGAATGCCATGTCATGTTACCAATGTCATATGAAAAAAAAAAAAAAATTGTTTACATTACATATGGCTGATACCACATCTATTCCAGAAGAACAAAGGTATTTAAAACCTTCCCAGAACAGCTACCTCAAAGAGAAGGTATGATACAGAGGCTCTTCAGTGGTTCATACTAGCACATTATATGCACTCATTCACAGTCAAATAAAAAATGCAGTCTACTACTGAGATTTACCTGCATTGTCCTATAATAGTCACCTGCTACTGACACTAGGAAATCAGCCTAAAGTGTTATCAAGCCTTGCTTAATAGAATAACAGAAAAAATTCCAAGGTTTTGGAGAAGTTTTTCTAAATATTCCAAATTTTGTTTCACTGGTTGTCAGAATCAGAAAAGGAGGTTTCCGTACCCCTTGCAAAAATGCTTTGTTATCACTGACTTGCTCTGAGTTTTTTAAATGAGATTCACATTTGCAGCTGAAATGAAACCAGATATCCTTGACAGGAAAACATTTACTGTAAGCAGAATTTGATGTCCTAGATAAACACCAAAAAAAATCTGCTGCAGGCCTTTCTTCAGCTCCTCCCAAACTGCCCCTTGCACTGCCTTCATTTCTTTCTTGTGGTAAGCATCCAGTCCATGGAAAGCCACAGCAACTTTCCCTTTTGGATACATTTTCACATTTACCCAGTTATTTCCTTGCCTGACAGAAACCCCTTCCCATAGATAATCTCAGCCTGGGGGCAAGTGACACATTTTGGCTTCTCCCTGAACTCCTTGTGTGCAGTGGCACTTGGTCACTGTTGCTTGTCCTTAAGCTACTGCCACATCCTTTCCTCCGGTAATGACTGTTTTCAAGAAGGTCCAGTTCATCATCTATGACAATTTTTGATTTTGGATAACTCCCAGAGGGCAAGATCCCTTTAACTTCCTGTGTGTGGTGAGACAAGACATGTTGCTAAGTCAGTGTGTGTGCCTTGGACCTGGAGACACGAGGTCTCCAGACATCGACAGCTTTGGGAGGTGGGTGCCTGTTGGCATGCACTGCACTGTGGCCCAGCCCTGGGGCAATGCCTTCTGACTCCACAGAGACTGCACACAATGGTTACATCTCAGTAAAAAGAAATCTTATTTCATATTGGCTGCCCCATGATATCTTGTATAGACCAACACAATTGGAGTTAGTCAGGTTCAGACACGATAGCTGGCAAAAGTTCTGTGTTAAATAAAGGGGATTCCCAAAAGGACACATGCAGCTTGTTGCCTCTGGAGTCATGTTTCTGATGAGTTCCCCACCCAGCACCTGAAAGGAATTCTTGGAAACAGAATGGAAAACAGAAAAGAAAATATTGCTGGGCCTCTGTGGAAATCCAGGCTTTGCTCCTATCCAGCATCCTGATGGGGGCATCTTCCCCTCAAGAGGAATGTGGTCCAGTTGGAAGAGAGAGAAAAGACACGGATGATGAGATATATGAGGGATTCTCAGATTGCACAGATCCACATGAACTACGAAGGTGGAGGAGATCTGGCAGCTCTTCAGGACACAGGAATGAGTAGGCAACCGATGAAATGGAGTTTCAGTGCCAGCAGAGAAGCTCTTGCTTGCATTGCACAGAATTAAATTGCCCCAGAGTTCAGGGGAGCTCTAATTCACAAAGGAGGATGTTGGGTACCTTCCCAGCGAGACAGACCTGCCAAGGCTGTTGGACAGCGATAAAACATCTGGCTCAGAATGTTCTGAACTGCAAATTGTTGGATCTGGGGTGGGGTTTTCAGGGAAAATACCACTCCCAGTTCATTTTTTAATACTACTCCTTCCTTTCTCAGCTGAGAGACACTGGAAGACATGGGGTACTGAGAAATCTTCATCCTGCCCTGACTGGGCAGCCACTTTCACCTCCAGAGAACCTGCCCAGTCCTGCAGGAAAGGAGTCTCTGTATCTTTCAAAATACTGAGTTATCCAAAATTGATCTCTAAGCTGTGAGTTCTTTAAAGGAAATGTTTCATCCACATATTGAAAGTGCTGTTAGAAATAATACTGTATGCTAAAAAGAGGTGCCTGTTGACCCCTGCTTGGATCTCAGAGGAGAATGATTTTAACCTGAAATAAGAATTATGGGACATGTTTACAGCATCTGTGAAGCCAGAGTTTAATGTGAGACAGTCAAAGCAGAGAAAGCTGTGGGTGAGTGCCAGTGGGAAAAAAAGAGGAATTAGCAACATGATCAGAGCACAGTGAAATGTGTTAAAGCTCCGGAAATCCCAGAACACATGAAGATGATCAGGGGGCTGGAACACCTCTCCTGTGAGGACAGGCTGAGAGCACTGGAGTTGTTAAAGAAGGAGAAGAGAAGGCTCCAGGGAGACCTTAGAGCAGGCTTCCCTTATGTCAAGGGTACTTAAAAGCTTACAGGGGAGCTGGATAAGGGACTCTTTACAAGCACATGCAGTGATAGGAAAGTATGGTAGATTTAGGTATTAGGGAGAAATTCTTAACTATGAGACTGGTGAGATGCTGGAACAGGTTGCCCAAAGAAGGTGGCAATACCCCATCCCTGAAAGTGTTCAAGGACACATCAGATTTTGCTCTGAGTAACCTGGTCTAGTGAAAGACATCCCTTCTCATGGTAGAAGGGTTGGCATGAGATCATCTTTAGGGTCCCTTCCAACCCAAACCGTTCTACGATCCTATGAAACAGAAATAGAAAGACTATGGGGACTGTTCATGGCTGCAGTCTTTCTAATTGTACATGAATATTGCTAGGAAAGTAAACAGCTTTGATACACTTATTTACATTCCTGTGAAAATGGAGTAACTCCACAACAGTCAGTGGAGTAGCACTGGTGAGGATGTGCATGGCTTTAGATCTGCCAGACTACTTGGTGATAAGGTGTGCAACTCTGGGTCAGGGACGGAAGTTTGTGAGCGACAGAGAAGGAAACTTTCCTCATCTAGTGTGCCAGCAGACAGGAAACAAAGGTTTGGGACAGAGGGAAGAAAATTTCCACCCGAAAAAGTGCTCAGGTTGCTGTCAGAAAGCTGGAGAAGTTGCAGACAAGTGTCAGCCCTGTGGGGTACTATAGCAGCCCTCTGTAGCCTTCAAAAGTCTATTGTGTTATTTGCAATTTCTTTATTTCATTTGTGAGTGAACCTTTCTGTGGAAGGTGAATAAAACATTGCAGTTTCAAAGTGAAAGAGACAATGGCAAGTGAAGGTGACTCAGTGCTGACCCCAAGTACTTGTGCTTGGTGCCTGCCCAAGGAAACTTCCCTGCATCAGGCTGAGCTGAGTACCATGCCTCTCTCACTGGATGCTGCTTTGACTTGTTTGAAAACCAGTGAGATTAATGCTGCTGGAATATATGGTTTATTTAGCTATTTTTATTGACCTGTGAATATACCTACTGTATAATTTATTGGAATGTTAGTAGTTCAGTCCTGTGATGTTTGCGATAGAAAATCTTCACTTTGAGCCAGTGGGAAATTTTGTTAGGGTGAGGAGTGCAGGCCTGGCCTCTGCTATGCCTTTTTTCTTTTCCATTGCAACACAATTAACCTTTTCATTAGAAGAGCTCTGTTCCAAATAAGTAAACTTCTCAATGTGTATTACTGAGCCATTTCAAGCTGTCTCTTGCTTTGGAACAAAACATCTTTGTTCCAGCCATGCATGACATTTGAAGACCTATTTATACAATGTGTCAGCTCCATTTGTTTTCTTCATCCTGATATTTTCCTCTGTATTTTTGTTTAGCCATTCAGATTGCAAGTACTGAGGTTGCGTCTGGTTTCCTCCTGTGCTGCTCCAGACTGAGGCACTGGCTGCTTTTGTCCTTTCTCCTGTTTTGGGGGAAGGGGTGAAACAACGCAAAATCGAACACAGTTTTGTCTGTTTCATGCTCTTTGTACTGAGACAAGCAGCACCAGACCACTGTGGGATGGAGAGCATGGAGAGTTGGCAGAAGGACCTGCTGTTATGACAGTTTCTTTCCCGATGCCCTGTCCGTAGGTGACACTGCCTGTGGAATGCACATGGCTGCAATTCCTTCTGCTGGAGGGGATCCACTGATGGTCAGATGTCTGAGTTGCATCACTAAATATGTCCTCCTTGCAAAATACCTGTTTTCCCCTGAGGCATTCATAATTTGTCCCAAGTCTCTAACCAGCCATTCACATCTGGCAGCACCATGATAACTGATCCAACAAAATCCAAAGCAAAATTAGAACAAGAAATAAAAAATCCTTATCAAGATGTCAAGTAATAAAACTTTTAGCATCCTCCTGATTTTAGTGTTAAGTGTAAATAACTATGGTGTTTGGATCATCCTCTCCCTTATAAAAAATTTACCTGGTTTGGGACATGTCTAATCCTTCCAGAAGGGACCCAGGGTAGTGCTGTCCTTGCTACACAAGCAGCAGCATCACGTCGATCCCATTGCTGGCTCTACTGAGTAACTAATGAAAGTTTAAATCCTTTTTGAAATCTTTTACACAATCTGCCAGCTGAAGGTTTCAAGCTGCTTTAATGCATGCAGGGTGCCAGGAAAATACTGCAAGTCTCACTTTAACCAGAAAAGGAGCTTGAAGATGCCAGCCCAGCAGTGGTAAGCCTGGAGTTGCAATAGCAAAGCCCCATCTGCTCTCTCCAATATTATCCTCACCAGGAAGGTTGGGGAAGGAATACTGCTCCTGCCACCTGTTATTTGGCCCATTCAAAGCCTCTGATAGGCCAGGCAAGATCTTCGCATTGGCTTTGTGCTTCCCCATCCATGCAAGAGCAGACAGAAGGTTTGGGCTGTAAGATCAGAGATTAAACTTCAGAGCACCTCACAGCTGTTTTACGTAGACACTCCCTCCAGCCCTTGGGAAAGTGCACCATCTCCTCTGAACATGAAGCTGCAAGTCATTTCCATGCCAAACACTCAATGTGTGCAGATTTTGTGCATGGTGGATGGGCTGATGGGCTTCTGCTGCAGGGAGCGGAGGCGGTGGCATGCGAGGAGGAATGCCTTCAATACCGTGTGCTTCAAAAGCAGGGCTTGTGAGCTTTGCTCCGCATTCCAGCAGCTGGGATAGAGCTGCGTGCATGGCCCCCATCAGCATAAATGAAACCAAGGCCTCCATATGCTGCACATTAAGAGTGTTTGATCTCCTGCTCTCTGGCTCGCTGCTCAGATGATCCCTCTTCCTCTCTGTAGCAGTCTGAGGAGAACAGAGTCCGGTGTTGAAACCTGCAAGCCTGTGTGCATTTGTGGGCTCTGTAACGGGAACTCCAGCACTTAACACAAAACAGTCGAGAAAATGTTGCTGGCCACAGCCACAAAACCTGTCCTCATCTTTTCCATGATGGTGGTAGAAAAGAAAATTCCTGAAGTTTCATTTTCCTATTTAAAGGTGAAGGAAAAAGAACTGCCAAGGGGGATGGAATTTAGTCCAATTGATAGCAAAGCAAAATGCAAATCTCCTCTAAGTGTAGGAATTGTGGCCATGCATAGCCAAGGCCACCACGGAGACACTGCAACCCTGTGTGGGCAAGGGACAGCTTGGGTAGGCCCAGGCTGCAACCCTGGCACTGGGTGGATTACTGTCACTGCTTGCCATGCATTTTCCAGTCAGTTATTGCAGTCGCCCGTCAATGTTGTGTTCTGCTAAGAAGCGACAGACACCTTTGATCCACATTGAAGGTGTTGGTGAGACAGGAGAGGAATGCTCCACTCCATGGAGGACTTGCTGACTTCTCAGCATCACCTCATGTGGGTTGGGAACTGGGCAACACTGTAACATGGAAGTGGTACAATGGGGAAGCACAAGCAACAATCAGATAACCATAGAAATGAGTTTTATTTTGTAAAAAGTTATAAAATGAATATTGTACAAAAATAAAGTCTGTAGAGAACTTTGGTTGATTAACACAAATGACTGAGACATATAATTGCAGGTGAAGTAAAAAAATCCAGAGAAGCACACTCCTGTCTTCAGTAAGGTCTAAAAACTAAAAAAAAAACAACCCTAAAAAAATTTTCAAAAAAAATCACAAACTTTACCCTTTTGTATTCTGAACATAGAGATTTGCTCTAGTTGCAGCCTCTTCAAGCTGCACAGAAAATGCTTTGGGCCAAGTTTTATTTTCAGCAGCTGGGGCAAGGGAAAGCACACCTCTGAGCGCTGCTGCTTGTCAACCACCCAGCAGTGCAGCTGACCCTCGGCTTGGCAGGCTTTTAGTGCCCACATCTTGCCAATCTGGTGGTGTCACCACCCCTGTGCAGCATGGAGGGTAAGGTGTCCCTGTAGCAGTGTGAGAACAGACCCCGGGGTGGTTCTCTGGGGCTATCCTCCGTCCGCCCAGGAAAGCAGCGGAAGTCAGGGATGAATTACATGCCATACACCTGGTACACCTTTCTATGCCTGTTCTGGACTTTTTTGACCTCTAGACCCTTCTTCAGTGGTGCCCTGAGGAGCCCAGGGCAAAATGAGTATGGAGAGCCATTGCATGCATGAGATAAAAGGTTGGACCATTGTTTTCAGTAGGGATTTTTTTTTATGTTGTTTTTGTGGGAGTTGATGCTTCACTGGTTGTCAGGTATGTCTAGTGACCTGTACTCCTCCTCCGTTGTGAAAAATGTCTCCAGAACAAGAGCTTTCATTAGCGGTCACATATGAACACTTTGCTGTGCAACCTCCCTCGTCCTAAGAAAACTCAAGACTGTTCTGTTGCATGGGTACAATCCTGTAATGTTTCAGCAAATTATACAAAACACTCTGGTTATTTAACACAACTGTTTACTTGCAGACTATATTAAATCCAGGGCTAACTAGTAAGAGGAACTTAACCTCTTCTATATGGAAATATGGAAGGAAAAGCTTAAATAAATATAACAAGAAATTATAAGGCTAAATGTGATTATTTTCCATTTGTCAATAGTTATATGAGGTCAGTTGGCATAAAGTGTGAGAAAAAAATGTGGCTACATTTAAAATATGACTAAAATTAGTTTTTCTAACAAATCGCTAATGTTGAGCCAAGTCCTGCGACCCTCACTTGTCTGGAGCCATTGTTGCTCCTGCACGTGTATGACTGCAGTAATTTTCAAAAGGATTAGTGAATAGGAAGAAGGGCTGCAGGCTTCAGCACTACCTTTTGTGAACATAATCAAGATTTTGTTTAAAGGAAAAAAAAAAGGTAAAGTAAGTGATTTTTTGCATTCAAGTTAACACTTTCAATCAAAAGCACGGACCGTTGTTCCCAACGTCTTTGTCTCTCTATATCCCCAAGTGCCATCTACTTTGGCACCTTTGAAAGACACTTTAATAAATAAGGAGACTCATTACTGAACTGTAATAAATAACAATAACTTAATCGCAATAAATATCTTCTGTATATTTATGTCTCTGAACGGATGCATTGCATCAAGTAGTCTCTGCTCACTCACAATGACCAAATAGAAATGTAGTTACGCAAGTGACGTTAGTCCTTTGTAAACCTAAAGAAAAGCATTTTATGTAGGCTGGGCTTGTTATTTCCCTTACTATACTAGGAAGAAGTGCTTAAAAACTCAACTTATTTTCATAGGAGGCAGAAGAATGAAATCCTGCACTCATTTTGAAGAAACACAAGATGGAAATAACCAAACTTAGCCAGTAAGCAGAACTGTTTTGCTTTGTGAGAACTTGAGCCTGGTCATTTTGATATTTGCCCAATATCATCTTACTTACAAGGTTAATCTTATTACAGCTTAGGAGTTGTCCTAAGCACTCAGGAACTGCCCTCCTATGAGCAGCAGCACAGTGTGTCTTTCGGTAGAGCTGAGGGCACAGGGGATTAGTAAGGTACTCCTAACCTAATTCTTAGCTAAGCTTCTTGGTATAACTGGTATATCATGGCATAACTACAACACAGCGTGGTATGGCAGGGTTGTGTTTTTAAGCACGTTCCTCATGGATTGAGTCTCACTGATGGTGGACTGAGTCAAACAGGAAAGGTAGCGTGCACACCATCCATCCATCGGCTTCTCCACCTGAGCTTTTATCTAAATCCCCATAGGACATCAGAAGTCTCCATCCTTCTACTCTGCTTCATGTCCCCCCGTTCCCAGGCTCTCATGGTTCCTCATTCTGTGTTCTTGGTCCTTTCTTCTCCACTCTGAGAAGACACTTCCCTGGGAACCTTGGTCCCTCTCTTTGCAGTGTAGCAGGAATGGAAAACTGGTGCCGTCTCTGGCAAGCAACTATCAGACGCATCCACACCTTTTTGCGGAATGTTTTTTCAGTATGTGGTAAACCAGGTTATCATCCAAAAAGGATAGGTCATCATCAAAGGCTGTGGGTCTGCAGCAAGCTTGCCTCACTTTGTCAGTGACCAGTTTTTTCTTTCTGGTTAAGTTTTTTAAAATTTTGTCATAGGTGGTCTCAGCTGCATCACAAGATCCACTGCAATACCGGAAAATTAGCTCTTCTTTGGTTTCATATCCCAAATCCAAGTCAGTCACATTTAAATGTATTTCAGTTAAGACACATCCTCGATTTTTTCCCTTTTGATTCCTCCTTCCCTTTTTGCTGGAATTCTCAATGTTTGCGGCTGTGTTTTGACGGTTTCTCTCCCGCCTTGAAAAAATCGGAGTCTGTTTATCTGGTGATCTCCTTAGTCTTTTAATAGTGGCTTGAATAAAGTCCACTACCTCATCAAACTGATCTGGATAATCCTCTGGCATATTAGCTGTTTGGGAAAGAGAGAAAAGGTTTTGTCACACATCAGTTGTCATTAAGTTTGTCTGTTCACAGCTCAAAAACAATACACACATGCAAGCTTTTCTGCCCATCACTTCAGAACACATACCCATGACCCTCAGAAAGCAGGGAAAATTTGGAACGGTTTAGATCATCATGGAAACTCATTTGTGGAAAAACAAACAAGATATGTATGAATCCCTGCAGGTGTCTACTGTTCCATGGTAGCATTTCAGCACATCTTCCAATATTGAATGAGCATTCTTGATATTTAAGGAAGGAAAAGCATGTCATGATATGAATATTAGTTAACAGGTAGATGAAGCCACTGTAGAGCGGTTATGCAGACTCTTCCCAGCAAAGCCTCAGAAGGAAGGGGTTTCTTTAAAGCAATTTTGTGATTATAATTGTTAATTGTTGTCTTTTCACACCAGCAGCAGTCAGTATTGCCAAAGCCACCTATCAATAAGATTGTTGGGCATGACAGAAGGAGGAATTTCCTGGGGTACGAGGCTGAGATATTATTCTTGGCTGAATGCCTGGCTTTTGACTGCTACTAGGGGATAATTATTTTCAGAGCTTTCGAAAAATTTCTCATGTAAGTATTTTGTATCACAGGATGCTGATTAGACAGAGTAGAAATAGGTCAGACTAGAAGTATCATGTTAATTTTCAAGGGGAATGATATTAATGCATTTTCTTTTTATGAAAAATTAATTTTTAATTTATTTGATTTTTCACCTGATAGATACTCTAGCAGTGATAAATTATTCAAGTAAATCATATGATGAATGAAATGTTTTGATACTAGCAGAATGAACCTCCTTAAGGAGAGTGAAATTAAATGTGGTCTGAAATGGTCCTAGATTTTGGCTTTTCATCATGATTGGGAAAAAATTTCATTTTGAAATCTTTAATCTTCCCATGGATGAAATCCCTCAAAATTATCTGCTTTACTAAATACAGAGAACTAATGGAGGGTCAGACTTTCAGGACCCCTTGTGTAAGTGCCCTTAAGCTGCGTTATTAATGACTGTCTCTTCAACACATAAACTACATTGCAACATTGCAATTTTTTCCCCCTCATTTGTTGTCACGAAAATTAAGACTTGAGGACTTGCTTCCTTTGCAGTGAGACCTCAGAGAAAGCTGCTTTTTGTCCTTAACTCCTAATAACCCAACACATAATAGACCAGTATTACCCTGACCCTGCAACAGTGGAAGTCTATTTCTAGGAACTGCAATCCTTGAGAGACGCAATATCCAGTGCAGTGCACCTGGACAGGGGTTGGTACCTTCACTAAGCCATGAAGGCTCCCACCCAGTCAGGTACTGAGGTGGGAACAGCTCCGTAGGCAAAGGCTCAGCACCACATTTACATAATGAGCACCATGAGATAGAAGTCCTAACGGGCAACCCAGCAACACATGTGCCCAGCTCACATGTTGTGGCATGGAGTCTGTTAACAGGACAGAGGAAGACATGAAGCTGCCTCCCATTGCCTAGCAAAGGTCATCTTCATATTGTCAGTAGAAGCACCAAACTGCTTGGAAATGGGGGGCAGCAGAATCCTAACTCTGTTGGTGCAAAACCCCACCGAAACAGTCATCTGCACATAAGGAGGAACACGGACTGCTACCTGAAGCAGTCACACCCTTGAGGCCTCCCAGCAAGACAAAACACTGATGGATCAGAAGTATACAGTTTTTCCTGAATGGGCCCAGAAAAATAGTTAAGACCGGTGAAAGAGTAATGAAGACTGGAAATCTTGTAACTTCACGTAACAAGGATTGAAACAAGGAAAGTGGGATGCTATAAACTGTAGAGTTTGTAACCGGAAAAAGTGAATTATACTTGATTTTACAGACACCCATGCTAAAGACAACAATCTCACAGAGCAGTGACTGCCCAAAGACATGAAGGAGGAGGGATGGCTGCTATCTATATATCTATGTGGAACCTGAACAAGGTGGGACCCTGTGCCTATTCTTGTGACACCAGTGGTAAGAGCAACTTTCCTGCATTCCTCTGTCATTGTCTCTCTAACAGGTACCAAAATATCCACTGTGAGCCATACCTACAGGAGAGGCTTGCTTGGATGGATGTGTCCATTGGAGGCACCACCTAGCTCCTCTGCAGAACAGGCAGGTCTGCCTACACCATATGAATGGTGTCCTATTGAGCAAGATCCAGCCCGAGGTGAGCTATGTTCTTTTAAAGCAAGAAGGGGTAGATGTGTTGCTAAACTCAGTCAAAAAAGATGACCAACACAGAGCTGACAATAACCCTCATGGCTGAAATACAAGCTTGGCCCTGGCACAGATACGGATGGAGAGGAGCTGACAGAAGGCACTTGTTGCTCTGGAACTGGGTAGTTTCTAGATATCTTACACAGAAACTAGGTTTCTTATTTAATAACCCAATATGGGAAGTGGGTAACCCTGAGGAGACGGCTCTAGCTGTGCCATTCCCCTTTCTCACTTTCAACTTTCCCCTCTCGTACTAATGTGAAACTCCCCCAGCCCTCACTTCTGCCACGTATTCCTAGTCCAACCCTTGTAGCAACAGTAGAGCACAATGAGACCCTGGCTGTGAAGGGTGAAACACAACCGTCAAGGAAGCATATGAGGGTTTGGTCATGCAATGGACAACCATCAGGAAGGGGACAGGAGACTGTCACAGGGAAAACCAACCTATATGTGGAGATTCTTGTTTGCCACCTTCAGTCTCATACTTATCTCAAGCCTGGTACACTGCCAGTGCAGTGAGGGGAGTAAGTGTCCCTCACCTAAGAAGAGAGAAACAAAACTGTAGATTCCCTGAAGAGATAACAATCCAACTAGACGTATCACTTTCAAACTGCTTGTAATTCAGGTGCAGAAATACCACCAACCTCTGTGAGAGTGCTACATGCAGGAGTCTACTTTGGCTAAATACTAAGCAGGCATCTATAGGTTTCAAGCACTGTTCTGCCCAAGCCAATCCAAGTATACCCTGGCGTGTAGTAGCTAAGACAAAGGAAGGCCCATAGAGTGGACTGTGTCCCTGCTAAAAGCCCACACTGACATCTGTCGTGGTCAGAGTGTGATCACTACCCCAGCTGCCCCAAGGGAGCTAAGGCTACCAAGGGAGATCATTCTGCGCTGTGAGTGACCTGTGATATTTCAGGTGGAGGAATCACACCACGGAAGACCCTCATACAACACTGCTAATGCAGGCATGGGATGCCAACACTGCAGAAGGTGGAAGCAGTAAGGTGAAAAGTAGATTAAGTAGTCAATCCAACAGTGTATCCAACTAGAAAAGCTGTACCGATACACATGGACTAGCTGTACCCAGAAAATGGGGTCATCGGCAGCATGACTCATCCTGCTAATCTCACTAAGGCTCTCACACAAACCATGCAAAAAGTGTTCCAAGCTGTGTCTAATAGAGCTGGGCATCCCTGCTCAACTCATCCACTATCACACCAGGAGAGACCTGGGAAACTCACTAGGAGGAATGCCAGCACCACAAATGAGATGAGTTCAATTTTCTCTTTCCAGGGTGGACTTTTCCTTCAGCCCAGGGGATGGGAAATTATCCCACGCAGATATTCAAACGTATCAATAGGACTTCCACAGTGACCCCCAGTCTTTGGAAATTACATCACCGGGGGAGACTAAATGCATGTGAGCGATATTAGGGAACTG
This sequence comes from Grallaria varia, assembly GCA_013396735.1. NCBI lineage: Eukaryota > Metazoa > Chordata > Aves > Passeriformes > Formicariidae > Grallaria > Grallaria varia. The sequence continues at coordinate 28,789 of VWZG01007496.1, forward strand.
GTGGGAACAATGAACACAGACGTCCCCTTGAGAAAATGTGCTGGACCTCTGGATCCTGGTCAGTGCCTTCCCACCTGCAACATGTGCTGTTACAGGTTATATGGGTACACCACATCAACACAATGGCAACAGCATTTCTGGTCTACTCAGTGAGACACTGCAAGTTTCTGTAAGCAACACCCCTGCCTGCCTGTGGAACCCCAAACTAGTCATGGACAATGCAGTGATGCTCTTAGCAGTTCTCCACTGCACTGCCAAGGTACCCTGAGCTTGCTTCCATAATTTAGCACTGCATTAGGAACACCTTCAACCCCCACAATGAACTAATTTTCTGCCGCTTAATGAATCAGAGTAAACAGTGTGACTACAACCAGCCACTAGGAGTGGGTCACAAGGGTCCGGAGGAAACTTTGACAACAAGGAGTGAAGGGAGACGTGCCTTAGCCCTATGCCTAGGTGCCAGAGATGACTCAGTAGGGACAGTCAGTTGCCCAATAAGTATGTCTATGAAGCCTTAAAACTTTAAAAAAAATGCTGCAAAAAACCTGCTGAAATAGGACCTGGAGCAATCAAGTGGAAACACCAGCATTGACATCAGGTGTGATAAGCTGAAAAAAGGCACTAGAGGTAAGTGCTAAGGAAACTACCACCAGACATCATACATGAATAAGCAATAACCACTGACCAAGGACTAAACACTGTAAAAGGCTAATGGACAGAAGGGAAGGTGGAGAAGACTGGCAGCAGGACCTCCCCACTTGCTAGATGTGCTCCAAGGATGCTGAGAGCTCTCAGCATCACAGACACCACATGCTGGGCACTTGTTTGGTCTCTGCACTGTGGTAAGTGCTGCTGGGAGCAATGGGGGTGCTGAGCTGAACCCTGTGGTCAGGGAACATCACTGCACTCGTGGGGCTGCCTTGGCATCCTGTGGTGGTTTGTAACCTGAACAAAGCCACTCGATTGTTACACCTCTGTCTACAGCACTGTTTAGAAAATGTTTATAGTCTCACAGCAGCTTTGCTCCGCTCCTACTGCATGGACTGTGTTGACTTGACTGTGCAGCAGACAGAGCCTTCTGTGGTGATTTCACACCCTTGGGAGAAGCAGATACACAGTTTGCATGTGTGTGTGTGTGTGCTGCATTCACACATTCACACACACAAATACATCTAATTATACACACATATTTTTTCAAAACAAACTAGTTTACTGACAACACTTGCCTTCTGGTGGAAAAGCTGAGAGAACAAACACATGACAGACGCCTGTCACACTGTGCAGTGTGCCAGCAGAAAATGCTCAGATACTGTGGAATAAAAGCAGTAAAGATCTCTGGTAGTAGAGATCTCCAGTAGTCCCTGGTCCCAGACTCCACGGTTTCAAGGAATTAGAGTTTAAAAATCGAAAGCCACCTAGGATAGGACAAGACAGGATAGGGCAGCCCAGAGCAGCATGTGCTCAATATAGGTTTACAAAAGTTGTCACACATAAGTGATGCACCTCAAAGCAGGTGTTTCCCAAAGGAAAGGAACATATGCCCTGGAAATGCAAAATCCTCCCTCAGGGAACACAGGGCCTCTCTGTGTCTTGTTCATTGTGTGGGAGAAACTCACAGACTCCACTGGGGTGACAGGCTGAGCTCCCCACTTAAGCTATGGTGCCATGATCACCCACAAGACTGGAATGAAGTAATGAGGTTTCACTTGGATTTTATGTCACATTTCTGAAAGCTGTTTCCTGACTCTCCAGTTCCCTGGGGAAGTCCCTTGGAGTCAGTCTCTGTGTGGGCATGTGCAGGTGTTTTTGCATCACCTCTGCCCAGCTGCACCATGGCAGAAGCCTGGGGCAGGCAGCAGTGCCTGTGGGAACTGCAGCCACCATGTGTACTGCTCCATTCAGCTCACTCTCCTGCAGCTCCTTTCCATACTCCCTCTTTCAGGGAGTGTGCCAAGGACCCGACCACTCAGGCAGGAACAGGCAGAACCTCTTCCTCTGGTTGTAACCAGACCATAGGTCTGTTTTCTAGGGCTAGAGAATCAAGATGAGTGGGTACTGATGGCAGCCCATGTGCCAGTCTGCCTCTGGGCACCTTCTCTGTCCCCTACAACCAGCTGATTCGATGCTCTTGATCTGTGAGGGGTTTCTCCCATGACCAGAAAAATGAATAAAAAAGCAAAGAAGGAAAGAATGAAATGTCACAAGACCTATATGCATGGACATCTAGCAGAGTGATCAGGGTGGGGCACTGGTGAATGCCAGATGTCCAGGATTTCAGGACTTTAACAAAAAATAGAAGAAATGAGACTGATTTAAAATACTAATTTAAAAACAGAAACCAATGCAGGAGTATGTGCATCTTTTCCATGTTCTTTGCAAGCTGTTTGTTTGCTTTCTGAACCTTAGGGTGCAGTGAGATCACACCTTTGACCCAACCTTGCAGGCTAGGACCACCTCTCTGTAATGCAAACTGAAATTCTTGCCTCACTGATGCTCTCTGGAACCTGAAGCTTTGACCTGCCCATCCCCAGCAACAGTGTCTGTTTCCTGGGCACAGGAAGAACCGGCAGCATGCATGAGTGCAGGATTCTGCAGCCAAACATCCATGGCACTCCCTAGCAGGCCCCAAAGAAAGCCATCTGAGTTCTGCTTTGGGCATGCAGGGAAATGTGCCTTCCTTTGGGCACCTTCCCTGCTGCAACCCCCCCAGGGCCTGCCTTTGCATTTCTGGTTAATGTGACTGTAGAACTGGGATCTGATCCCCGTGCTTTTCAGAAGAATAAATTATACAGTGTAGTGGTAGACTTCTACATTAAACAGGTCTCAATGAATATCCAAACCAAATTCATCCCATTCTCAAAAAAACAGTCTCCAGTAAGTAAAAATGGAAAATTTATTTGTCTGTTCAAATGTAATCACAGTTACATCTTGTACAACTATTCCTCTGACTTCACTATCAAGCCAAATAGTCCTCCACATGCAGTGGCAGTAACCCAGCATGGCAGAGCAAGAAACCCTCAGCTTGTATCTGACCACAAATTGATTTCAGTGGGAACAGATGGATATTCAGTTTCTGAGAAAAAAAATCCCGTTACTCATTTTGGTGCCTGGTTATGGATTTAAAAGACTAACTACAGTCTCTTCTGACCATGTTCTCTCTTATGGCATACAAGAAAAGCTTAAATCCTATAAGTTTCAAAACAATAATTTATAGAGGTGGGGGTTCCTTTACCTTTTTTTTTTTTTTTTTGTAAATGTCATAACACTCTCATTTAATTTTAATAAATTTAAACTCTTGAAATCTCATTTTAGGTTACTTGAAACTATACTTGATAGAATAGCTTTCCACACTGACTCCAGGAAAACACAGTCACATCAATCCCACATCATTTGGCACTTTGCATATCCTGAGT
>VWZG01007496.1:42449-52833 GCA_013396735.1 Grallaria varia
GGACGGACCGACCGACCGACGGCCGGCGGTGGCGGCGGCGGGGAGGCCGCCCCGTCCTCGGCCCCGGCCGGCCGCAGGTGCCGCCGCGGATGCCCCGCGGAAGCCGCGCTGCGGGGTGCGGGGTGCGGGACCTCCGCGCAGCCCGGCCCCTGCGCGGGGGTCGGCCGCTTGACTCGCCGGAGGCCGCGGCGAAATCGCTGTAAACAGTCTCGGCTTTCAGCCCCGGGCCGTGTATTTATGACTCACGCAGTTGTCCGGAGGTATGAGGTCCTCATGTCGCCGGTGCTGTGGAATTAGCGCGGCGCAGCCCGGGCGGGCGGCTGGAGAGCGCAGAGCTTGCGTGGCCGCCCGCAGCCCACTCCCTCCGCCCCGCGCGGCTTCTCTTATAACATATTCTTTGCTTTCGGATATTTTATTTTTATGGGGGGAAGGCGCTGGGATACAGGATGGAGCGGCGGAACCCCCAGGAGATCAGCTCTCTGCCGAAGCCCCCGCGCCGGCGCAGCGCCGAGCGCCGGAGCTGCGGGACGGAGGGACCCGGGCTGGGCACGGCTGACCCCAAAGCTGACACCTGTGTGCGGGGTTGTTTCCGTACGCCCTCCGCCCGGACGGTGCGGTTGTGCGTTCCCAAGTGTGCGCACCGGCTCGCTCCTCTCCCTCGGGACAGGCGAGCAGCCCCGGGCACTCCCCCGGTGAGCGCAGCCCCATCTCAGAGCCCCGCGGGCACGGCGGCACCCCGCGGCGGGCGAGGAGACGGGACAGGGGGGCGCCGAGTTCAGTTCCGTGCGGACACTGCCACCGTCAGCGCCACCATGGGTTGGTTACCTATCCCCGACTCTGCCCATTCCCCTGCGCCACCTCGTCCGTTTTATACCATTTTCCCTCTCCCTCCTCCTTCCCGTACTCTCCCCTCTGGCCATTCTTCTCTGTAAATCCCAGCCAGCCGAGGCCCCCGCAGGGAGAGGATGCAGAAGGCAGGTGGGACCGGCTCCTGCTGCGTGCCCCAGGCTTTGTGCACAGGCCTTGCTGCAACACTTCCACCCTCTCTGTACCCCTTGGCTAGGAAGTAGAGTGAAGACCTCACGTGTGGTCTCCAGAGCCAGGTGTGTGCCTGCCAACAATGCTTGTTTAGTCTTCATCAGTGTGAAATGTGCAGAATTATCCAAGCACTGGGCTCTGAACGAGATCTCAGGCCAAGAACTGTAGCTCTGTAGAGTGGGTCACAGTCACCTCAAGGGGAAGGGAGATGCAATCCCTGTGCCCTCCACAGTCAAGAGTTATATGAAGGTGTTTGAGATGTTTGCTGGAAATTTGGAGGGGTCTGCTAAATGTCATCTGGATAGGCTACCAGGACAAGTATTTCTGCAGGAGGCATCTTCTAAGTTTCCATCGCATGACAAGACAGAGAGACAAACATGAACTTCCTTGTGAAGCCCTTTGAGCAGCACGGTTTTCCCATCGCCACAGTCATCCACCTACTGAGGGGACATTTCACAACTATCTTCCACTAAATGGAGCATTTGTGATGAAGTGGGCAGCTTTTCTTGGTATCTTGTCCCCATCTCTACTGAGACAACAGATTTATGACTCAAAAATTATGTCTGATTGACTTACTTAATAGATTTTTCAGATTTCAGGGTATTTCTTTTCCTAATTGTGCCACTAGGAGAAAGACTAATTTGCACAAGAGAGAGCTTGCCTAAGTACATGAGAGTAAAATAGTCCCAAAATGTATAAATATTGAACAGTATTATACATAAATCTTCACTTAAAAGTAATCTTAACTTTTTTCCAGCACAGACAAACCAGTGATAGGCGCCTGGAATAAAAGTTTCTGAAGTGCAGCTTCTTTGCAAACCACAACAAATGGGTGATGCAGTGATAGGACAATCGGTTGAAAAGAAACTGGTTACATGGTATCTGTACAATAAAGACACAGTCATCTGATAACTGCATCTGTTTATATATATATGCATGCCAGAAGGGGACAGGAGAAGACATTACAAGAGGCAGTGCTTGATTCACTGATATTGTGCAGATTGTGCTACTTCTGTCACAAAATTATACCTGTAGTTGCAAGATGGGCAATGGATTCAAGTGCTGTGTGTACAAAATGCCATTCCCAGGCCCCAGGCTGAGCAGAGCAAAGGAATGGACACAATGTGGTGCCTCCATTAATGTTCAGGAACAGAGAAATGTTGAAATGAATGCCCCAGTTACCCTGTTTGTGGTGAGAGAGTCCTAGTATTTGAAGTAAAAGATCATTAAAACTTTACTGCACATATTGGATAAAATGAGTTCAACACATTATTGTTTTGCATGGGTTTTGTCTGTGTAAAGCCACTAATTTTCTTTAAATAACATAAGGTAATGAAGCCAAGACAGATTGTCCATCTATAATACTGCAGGAGTTTATTTTTCCTTTCTATTAAAAGCTGCTGAAAGCCCATTTTTTAGCTTATGCGTTACTTAGCTCATGTGAACCATAGTGAAAGGAAATGTTATGCAGATGTCTTAGCTGCACTAATAGGATAGTTGAAATAAATGGACAGCAAACCTTCTAGTTCTTAATCACAAAATAATGTACCTGCCTCTCCTTGTGCTGCTGATGCAAGTCTCCTGGTAAGGAGGGTTACTGAGAGCCCTGTGCACTCTTGCTTCGTGGAAATGAAATAGCTCCTGAAAGATTTCCATAATTTTATTAAAAGCTAACAAAAGCAACAAAAACTTCAGAATTGATTATATTTTTTATAGAGATCATAAAAGTGTTTAGGAACTGCTTGAGATAAAACTTCTTGGTGAAGGGAAAAAAAAGAATGTCTGCTGTCAGGAAAAAAAAAACAGGAAGAGAAAAATGACCCATTCAGACCTAAATAAAGTGTGTCTTTACATTGTAAAGGTTGCCTCTTTTAAAACAAGCTAAAAAGCTGCTTGACATTGTGCAGTATGGTCTCATTTTTGTTTATATGTGTCAACATGATGTATAGATCTCTTAAGATGTCAAGCGGTCCATATTGTAATTTCCAAGTTACCTTTGAAATATGAAACATGATTTCTTAGTCATAGTATGACTGTTCAGGCAGTAAGTGGTGGTTTCTTTGGTATTAGTAATAGAGGAGTCTGTGCCGTTGCTGAAACAAGTGCCCTTGGACGTCATCTGAGTACTGGGGAAATGCCAGGAACTGCTGCATGCCGGGGAAGCAATTGTGTTGTGGGCCACAGCTGCCTGATCCTGCATGATGTCACATGCCCCTGGTCGTCCCTAGACCTGCAGGAGATCCCTGCAGCATTGGCCATTGCATGAAACTTAGCTTTGAGCATTCATTCCCTTTATTTATTTAAGATGATTAAAACTTTCATTGAATTCATTATTTGGGGGACATGGGTGGCCATTCTGTTCTGTGCTTGACATCCAACACTGGATCTGTCCTTCCTGCACCTTGGAGGATGTGTGTTATGGTGACTGCACTGGTCGATAAGAGATAAGACATTGATTTAGGTGAGAACTAGAGTGAAAATGTGGCAGCACAGATATTCCCCTAGGCAGTGAAGGTCTGTTGGGGCCTATGGGGTGCCCAGTCTGTGCTGGAGCCCAGATTACCTGTGTTGCTCAAGCTATCTTGTTAAAGCTATCCCTAATTGCTGTGTTTATTAGAACTATTGTGAGCCTGTGCCAAGGTCTGTTCTTTTGCCTGCGGGTTAGCTGCTGCTGTTTGTCCACATCCTTTCCATTCCTGGTGGGAGAGAGGGGTGGCTGCACGGGGTGGCTTCTGGCCCCTGTGGACTGCTACACCTATGTGGGATGGGGTTTACTAGGACAGCATAGGTCCCAGCATGCCAGTGACTGTTCTACCAGTGTGATAGCATCGATGGTTGGGCCTGGCAGCACCCCTGGCAGTATTTATTTTCCTGGGTAGGTGCAGCCAGCATGTCTGCACGTGCTTCAGGCAGACCTCCCAGTGCAGTGCAGGCAAGTCCTAAGCAGGGGCTCTTCTCATGCTGTAGTGTGAGAAGAGGAGACAATACCATGTTTCTAAAATTGGTGTGAAATGTGGCAAATGTGGCTTGAAAGCAATCTCTTCTTCTCTTTGGATTGATACTTGCAGAACTGTATTGTAGATACCTGCTCCTACTGTTTAACTTGTATATTTATAGATGAAGTTTAATGTGCCGTGGAGAACACTGTGGGCAAATTGTGTTTAACAGTTCATCTGGGCAGTGTCCTGTGCCCAAATTCCCCCCATAGCTGAAGTTCCTTTATCCTTGGTGAGGCACTTTCCAGGGTAATAGCAGCAGATCATGCAAAGCTTTTCTGCTAAAGCCTTCTATGCAGTAGTTCTCTAGCAGAAAGCCACTCAAAGGACTAATGAATCATGAACTCAAGACCTATTTTAGTTGCATACATGGAAGTCGATCCTGATAACAGAGTGTTTAAAACTTGCTAATTAAAAGTAATTGTAACAGCTGTCACATGGTGCTACTGTTTTAATTGGCATTAATTACAGCTGCATCTGTATTATGCTGCCACTGGGACCCTGGTGTATTTGATTTCAGAATGTGTCACCTTCTGAGAGATTATGAGATCATAAAAGCATGAGAGCAACATATTTATCAGGGTTGAAGGTCACTAATCTGGGCTGAAAGCAGCCAAGAGGAGCAAGTCATGCAGAGGGACAACTGGAACAAGCAGCAAGTTTTTGCAAAAGTGCTGAGCTTTTCTGTTGGGATTCTCTCTCCCAAGGGTTTTTTCCATATTTCCAAATTTGAATTCGGCTGTCAGCTGTTGCCATAAGGGAGGTCATTCAGAAGTGTTCATTAGCTTGTAAGTTCTGCCAGGATAAGCTGTTAAAAAAACCCAAAACCACCAAAAACCATCAAATTTTATGAGATATGGAGCAGAAGCTTGATTCTTTTGGTTAAAGACCCATCTTAGCCTGTTACTAAGGATAGGAAGAAGCATCTCAGTAGCCTGAATGACTGTGTTGCATTCAACAGATTATTTAGCTGTTTGCTTGTGGCAGATTTGCAGCTGTAACTGCACTGTCCTTGTAAACCACTGGAATGTCAGACAGCAGTGGTTGTCCCTAGCTCTAGTGGTTAGGCAGATGTTTCTGTTGGGATGAGCAGAGACACATCATAATAGGGACTGTTTGCGAGAACAACCTGGCTATAAATCTCCTCCTTGCTTGAGTGTGCATCATCAAGTAGAGACAATTAACTGATACTTTTTCTTCTCCTTGCAAACGTGGAATTATGGAAGTGTTTGTTTAATTTTACCTTTACCTGAAACAGTTATAATTTGTGCAGAGTGTTAGCTTGCAATGCTCCAACATGGCTTACACAGGGAAAACTTCACTATTACTGAAATGAGAAACAATTATTTGATCTCTGTATTCAGAAAGAGGCATTTATGATTATATTTTAATTATAACAATAATTACACATGTGCAACATTTACACATGTGAAAATCTTCAGCAGTTAGGAAAAAAGTTCTGAAAACTTGAGGCTGTAATCTGGGATGAAAATGCCAAATGACACATTTTATTTATACCAGGCTTCTTTTAAAGTCACTCAGTAGGAGCAAGTCACTTTTGCCTTGCTTTTCATGGAATCTTTGCGTGGATTGTGCATACACCTCTTTCTCCTTTATCAAGGAAAAGTGTGGGGGACTGTACCATCATCTTGCCTACACCTCTGAGCTCTCCACAGTCAGTAAGACTATGAAGCACAATGATGTATGTGATCTTCAAGGGAGTTCCTCTGAAGATTACATTTTACATCTCAGTTCAGCATAACAGTAAAACATTGACTTTGAGCCAAGAGTGATTAGCATGCTTAGATACATGCAAGCTTATTTCAGAATTGGTTCATGGATCTTTAAATGTCTCAGCATGAAGTTATATTTTCACTGTTTTTGTGCAGAGGAAGTGAAAAAAAAAATACTACTAGTTAGCAAACTAATTAGCGTGCAGACATTTAGGAATGTAGAGGTGAGTAAATGAGGGAAGGTGTGAAAGAATCCAAAGTATGATCATTCATTTTTGCCAGAAAGATACGATCAGTTTGAAAAGCGGTGTCAGAAATGTTAAAATTTGCTACACGGCTTCTTAAATGCCAAAGTCATATTGTGTATCCTGGGATGGTAGGACACTACAAGGCTTCATGGATAACTGTCGGTAAATTTTCTACAAAGTTTTGAAGCATCTGCGGTCTTAGATCCATGCAAGTTAATACAAAATCAATACTAGAAACTATGTTTGCTGTTCTTACTCCAGCAATACTTTCACTGACTTCATTGTGATGTTTTCTCAGCGGTCCAGTTGCTTCCAGAGTTAGTGTGGTGCTGCTCTTTGAGAGGTATTTCTAGCAAGCTTAGGCAAAAGCTATTTCCTGTGGAGAATTGTTGCCTTAAGTCAAATCACCCCGTCTCCTCCTTTCTCTCTTTTCATATCCACTCTTAACATCACCTTTTCCATAAAATATCTCACCTGTGCTCTCTGAGCCACTATTTCAGATTTTTCAGAACTTCTGGTTAGGTTGTGGGAATGGAAATGAGAAAGGAGAAATTCTTCATTTTTCTAAGAAGAAATTCACTCTAATGCAGGAGGTGAGAGTATATAATTATTAGGTAAGATCCCAAGCAATTAATTTTTCTGGAAATGAATTATAGGATAGTTTCACCATAGCTTTCCTTGATTATGTTTCCCTTTGCATTTTTCTTCTAGGACCTTTAGAAAGGAACCCAGGAAAAACTAAGAGGTCTCCTCAGGAACAGCATGCGATATTGCGGAGGGAGCTGCTAAAGACTGCTTGTTTAAATTAGCTAATTTTTTTCTTGGCATTTTTAAAGCCAAACTTACATTTTTAAAGTGAGAATGTATCTATACAGTAAGGCATTTGCTTTGTCTGTCGAGGGAAAAAACCCCCCACAAACAGTCCTTTCCTATAGGAATGGGGGTCATGTGACTGAACAGTAAAACATGTGGGGGAAACCCAGGCAGGATTTAATCAAGTCAGCTTTTGATGTCAAGTCTCTTTACCCCTAAAACATCAACAGATTCCTTAATTTGTGATACCAAACTATCTGTTCCTGAAGTGCAGGAATGTTCACTTTCTCACAGCCCAGGAGAAAAGCTCGATTCTGGCTGCAGTCTCTGTTGAAATTGCAGTGACATTTTGCTCCTTCAATGCTTCTTCATACTTGAATGTTTCAGCACAGCCCCAGCAGCTCTCAGATTTCAATACTGCAACACTCCCTACAGGTGCTGCAAAGAGCACCTCCAACCCACTATTAGTGACCCTTCCATTGCTTCTCATGCCGCCTTTCATGGGCTCTCTTCTGTGCCTAAAACCTGCTATCTCCTCCTCTGCCACTCCCTCCTTAGTCTTCAGTGATGCTCTGAGGGGCACGAAGGGCTTTTGTTGCCTGGGTGCAGGTAGGCAGCAGGTGTGTTGCTGAGTGCACCTGCTCCTTGGATCATGGGAATGAAGGGTGCAGATACCAGGCACCACTCCTCTCTGCTCACAGCTCCAGCATTTACCTCTCTGCTAACAGTATAAGACAAAGCACTAATTTAGACAAAACTGAAAACCCAACCCGAACCCACAATGCTCCTCCCTCCCCCAAAGAACAATCAAATCCACAACATTTACTTGCTCCCCCAAAACACAACATGAAGAAGAAGCTCCAAACTAAAAGAACTGCTTGGTACTTAAACACAATTTAATCTCTGTTCTCTTTATGTGACTTCTAACAGTCCTTAGCACATTCCCCTCTTGGTACCACGATGGCTACACATTTTAATGAGTTTTCTCTGTGTCTTTTGTGGGGGAGAAAGGGATGAGGTAAATGGAATTAGGGTAAATACACACAGACCCTTGACACTGATGCTCTTGAATCATCTTTGTCTCTTTGATGTTTCCTGATTTTGGGAAAATCCCAGTGAAAGATAGTAAGAGAGATACTGTGAGTTATCCCCCCTCCACCTAATTTTTGTCGTGCCTAAATGAGAAGCCAATTTGCCATGCTCCACGTGCCTTTTTAGTAGTTCATGGAGGGCACAACCTCTCCAGAAAGCAATTCAGCCTACCTAAGGAGTGAACGACAGCTCTGTGTCTTGTCATTGGTGTTAGAGGAAACCAGAAGCGACCAGTCTCATAAAAGAGGCTTCTCTGCAAAACAAGTTCAGATGAGAACAGAACATAGGTTGGGAGAAGGGGAGAGAGGACCTATTTTTTGATGGTTGGATATATGTTGGCAGGAGCCCTCAGAGGTTTGTTTTTCACACACAGAACTTGTTCTGTGTTCTGGACTGGCTGCTGTAAACACTTGCATCTGTATAGTAACACACACACTTGACTCTCAGTGCCCTGTGGTCCTGAAAGCCCTTTCCTCCCTCCCAGAATTGCAACTGGGATGACTTGCCCACCTAATTTGTGAGGTATTTCCCACCCAAGTTTCCTCTACACTGAGCAGTGCTCTGGAATGAATGCTCCTCTTGTCCAGCCCTTGCTGTGTGCATACACTGCATATGCAACATACAGATAGATATTCCTTCCTTCTTAATTCCCCAGATCACAGAGGCCAGAGCAGATTTACTTGTGCTTCTGGTTTCAATTTTCCCTGGTTTTCTTGGCAGAAAATTTGCAGGCATCTTCTCACAGAAAAAGATGTAGCATAGGGAGAAAGAGGAATCTTTGCTTGTTCCCTGGCAGCAGGGGAAAGGCAGCACAATTTGCATGGGAAAATGCAAAGGGCATAGGCACTGAGCACAGCAGAAGGTATTTAAGAATCATCAAGTTCAACTGATGACACCTTAGAAGACAAATTATAACAGTGGTGTTATGAGTGTGCAATCTCTCAGGTAAAGTTCCTGGGATGTCATCACCTGTCTGATGGGCAAAGGGAAGTGAAATACCTTCAGCTTTCAACAACTGCACTCCCAATAACTGGTTCTACAACCACCAAAACTTAAAAAAACTGCTTTTTTTCCCTGTTTGCTCTCTGTGTATCTACTGCAGCTTGTGCTGACCAGGAAATAGGAAACACATGGGAGTAGTTCACCCCCTTGGCTTCATCACAGCTATATCAGTTTTCCTGCAAGATCTGGAGTTAAGTTGGCACAAGCAATGTTAGAAATCTTCAGTACAATCCATGCAAGAGTTTTTGTGTCACTTGCAATCTGTGGAGAGGGAGAGTGACTGCAAAGATAATGAGCTGTCTGAAATGGCTGATTAATTTCTGGAAATTATCTGCTAGTTTGGTTAGTAGGCAAGTTTTTGCTGTCATCTGTGGTCATTAATGATAATATTAAATCCTACCATAAAACATGGTAAGCAGCTATATTCCTGGTATTTTACCTGTGAAAACACCTAACCCCTTTCTTCTACATGAAGAATAGCTCTGTAATGAAGCCCCTGAAATGTGGAAAACTGGAGAGTCTTTAATGACTCAGTTAAGACTGACAGCCTGAGGAGCCTGGGACTGTGTTCAGAAGAGCTGGCTGCTATTTGCTGTAAGTTCCATTTATCTCTCTGTAGTCCAAGACTTTCCTTGTGTTGGGAATGTCTTTTATTTGCTGTCCTGAATGTGGAGAGGCTTGCAGTCCCTTGGCTGATGGTCTTTGCTCACCTGAGCCTCATCATCCCCCTGATGGCTTTCATCATGAGGTGCTGGAGCGGGTCCAGAGAAGAGCAACAAGGCTGGTGAAGGGACTGGAACACAAGTCCTATGGGGAGAGGCTGAGGGAGCTGGGCTTGTTTAGTCTGGAGAGAGGAGGCTTAGAGGTGACCTTATCACTCTCTAGAACTACCTGAAGGGAGGTTATGGCCAGGTGGGGGTTGGTCTCTTCTCCCAGGCAGTCAGCAATAGGACAAGGGGGCACGGGCTTAAGCTCTGCTAGGGGAAATTTTAGTTGGATATTAGAAAAAAATTCTTTACAGAGAGGGTAATCAGGCATTGGAATGGCCTTCCCAGAGAGGTGGTAGATTCACCGTCCTGGGAGGTTTTTAAGCTGAAATTGGACGTGGCACTGAGTGCCATGATCTAGTAAACTGACTGGAGTTGGACCAAGGGTTGGACTTGATGATCTCTGAGGTCTTTTCCAACCCAATCAATTCTATGATTCAGGTTCTCCCTTGAGGCCACTCTTTAGGCTCTTGTGTGTCTTTTGGGCTTCTGCTTTTACACCTGTACATGCTTTACCAAGGAAAATTTTGTGCTTCAATGTGGTTTATGTTATTCATAAGCCTTTTTGTCACTGCTTTGTTTTAAAATTCTTGCTCTTTCTCTATGCTGTATTGGGGTCTAGATAATCTGGAAATTTACCCTAGATTACATTCCCAGCAATTGCCTGGGAATCTGCACTTCCCCCCGCCCCCCCC
>VWZG01007496.1:52888-64711 GCA_013396735.1 Grallaria varia
TTTATCTCTTAGATGGTGTTTCTTAAGGACCTTTACCAGGGAAATAAAGTTGCAGGGGAAGATTTAATGCTTGAGTCACTGGTTTTCCTGAGATGAACTCTGACTTTAACCTTTATAGAAATTATCAGCACCATGTTTCCTAGACCTGCAACTCTTCCATTTGAAGTACTTGACTGTGTATTTGTCTCATCTGGTAATGTTACAATAAACTGAGCTGGCTGAAGTTCCTTCCTTACGGTGTAATAATAAATTCTTTAATTAGGTGTCTTTAAATTATATTCAGCATCTGATAAGTTTTACAACTTGAGTAAGCATTGGAACTCCTAGTTATTACATTAGGAGATTCAAGCAGTAGTTTGTGTACAAAAGCATCATGGAAAAACATAAATATCTAAGCAAGTGAAATGAAAATCAAAGTAAAAATAAGATTTCTTATAGCTAATGACAGAAATTATGTTTAGACTTCTTAATGGAGATTTTCTTGAGGCTGACATGAGTTCATGAAAAGCTGTTTATTTTGCCAGTGCACCTTTCCCTGACAACAGTTTGTTTATAGACCCTTCTAACTGTGATGCCTCTCATTCTGATTTACTGCACACAAAAAAAGTTGCCATGATTTGTTTTGCACATGCTTCCAGCACTCAACCTGCTGCTAGTGAACACTATACTGCTTCTTTGCTTACATTTGGTTTCAGTATTTCCTTTGAGAAAATTTGCTTTCCACAGACTCTGTGAAGCCTTTCTTGGTCTGAAGCTGAGCTCTTTCCCTCTCAGTGAGATCTGGTCACACCTTTCATCCCCTGAGGGGCCAGCAGATACTAGTCTGCTTGTCTCACCAGTTCATAAATTTATGTAGAGTGGGCAGCTGCTACTTCATCCCTGAAAGTCCTTGCCTGAAGATGCCAGAGATATTGCTGTCCTTTCACTCTGTAAATCAGAACTGAAAGCTTCTTTCCCACAGGACTCTCATCTGTCAGATAGCTGCTGCATGCTGAGCTGTTCTATTGTGGATCATTTGGAAAGCATCTCTTGGCCCTGATCCTCAGATGGACTGAGAGCCCCTCCTTATCCATGAACTCTGATGGGAGGTGAAATGGCTTTGCAGGGTAGAGCCTGTGCATGACACCGGCTGAGATGCTCTGTGCTGGAAGTGGTGGCAGCTTTCCCCCAACCTGAAGAGAAGCAGGACTAAATTGTTCCATTTTGTTTTGCTTAAAAACCAAAGGTCATTTATGATCAGGATGTTTTAAGAAAAACATTTATTGAAGGAAAAGAAGTGTTCCATTGCTGGGCACAGGTGACAAGATAATGCAGTCCAGCAGTTTGATTAAAATAGGTTTTCTATTTTTAAGGGCAATTCCTTTTAAAGAATGTTTGACTTTTGTGTGGGTGATAAAATCCTGAGAACCTGCCAGGATAGCACTTGGTTTTAGTGTTCTTGATGATAGGACAGTAACTATTGTGCTTGTAGGCTTTCAAAGCATCACTACTCTGAAATAAACCTACTGGACTAAATACCTTCATTTGGATGAGACATATTTCTGAGCACTTAAGTTTTACTCATTAAATAGAAAACCTGATGCAAACTGACCTGTAACTTCCAGCTGATTCCAAGTTGTTAGAAATTCAACAATTATGTTTTCAGTGACTATGTGAACTGCTGAATGTTCTGCACCTAAGTTCCAAAATAACACACACACACACACATGTGCTTCCTACCCCAAAAATGCACAGGAGTGCAGATAGGAGCCTGGTAGTGCCATAGGAGATGCAGGATGGATTTTGTTGAGAGGTATAGGTCACAGTCCAGTGAGTTTGTTTATTCCTTCTGCAACAAGTCAAAACAGTTGTGGCTACACTGTGTCAGCATGCCACTGCTGCCTTTGACAGCGGGAATAAACACCACCTGAAGGGCATGAGAGAGGCTGTCATGCCCCCATGCTGTGGGAGGCAGGATCCTCTGTTGCTTATGCAGGATGAGCACTGCAGTTCTCATCATGGGCCAGGCTGCTCTTACTGTATGAAGACAGAGGAATAAGATGAACTAGGCAATGTAGTTGCTGTATAGGACATTGTTTGTGTGTATATATTTAGCAAAATAATGTTTTTTGTGTGTTTTAAGGGAGAACAAATTGGCTTTTAGGGGTAACCAGTCAGACCGTAAATGTGGGCACTAGCAAGAGTGCTGGAGAGGCTGAAACTCTTGATAATGGCTGTGACTATTTGCCCTTGGTTCACTTCAAGTTCTCCTGCTAGAAAAACTCTGTTATAAAAATGTATTAACTTAGATTCTTCTATGAGCAGAAATCTTAACTTCTAGTGCGTTTGAAATATTATACCACCAGCACTCATAATATCATAATTAATCATTTTACATTGTGATGAAAAATAGTTGTAGGAAAGGAGAAATAAAAAGTAAAAAGAAGCTCAGTTTAGATGTTGTTCACATCTGATCATCTCCGTGTACAGAAAGAGCACTTCTGCGGACAGCCAGTGTCACTTACTGACTCTAGATGCTGAAAAGAACTGGTTTTTTGTGTACAGAGATAATTATTTCATGTAAGTTACTGACCTGTTTCTTTTTCCAGTTTGTTAAAGATCCAGTCATTGTAAGATCCATCACTTGGTATATGTGGATATTGAATTACTGGGACAAAATTTTAAGTCTGGTGTGCTTACGTATGGCATTTCTGTCACACAGAAATTGGAGTTAGTTTATAGTGAGTAATTTGTACCTTCATTTGCAACTACTTGGAGTAAATCCTTATCTGCAGCCAAAGGTTGGGTGCTTAGACACCATGTTGCCTGTGCACACAGTGACTTGCATGTTTGGCTTGCTCCTCATGTCCTGAAGCTGGTGCCTGAACATTTGACCCTTACTTTAGTGCAGGTTCAGTTTGAATTTTGTCCCTTCATATTGCTCCCTGCCTAGGGGGAAAGGTATTTTTTTACTTTCATGTTTTAAAAGTAGCAAAAAAAATGAAAGCTAACTGCTGAGTTTTGTATCATGGCAGAAATGCTGCAGGTGGATACAGGCAAAGAAAAAAAAGGAGAGGACAAACAGGCAGAGAACTGCACCACAGCAGCAAGTACCACAGTCTGTTTCAGTTCCAGTGGCATCGGGAACATCGGATGAGGAGTAGTTTGTCTGGAAGGGGAGAAGGGAAATTGCTGAGAAGGAGCGTGCGGTGAGGAGGGGTCAAGGGACACATAGTCATTATAGCTGGAACCAGTGTGAGGTGGAACTCAAGCACAGAACCAAGCTGGACAGGGTAGAGGATGTCCAGCTTAGTTACAGAAATGTTGCTGGGACTCATGGATCCATTCTACTACAGGTTTTGATATTTGTGGGTGATTTTGCTCCTAAGTCAATGCCTTTGGAGGGAAAAATAAAACTACACTGGAATGCTTCCTGCTAGACCCTGGAAGATATCCTCCCCATCACTGTGGGGTTAGAGGGTGATGGTGTGAACAACCGCTGGAACTTTTATTTCTTCCTTCTTTGATGTACCCAACCTTGGTGCTGCTGAGAGCCTGGCTAGAGCAGAACACAGCCCAGGATAGATCCTAAAGAGAAAGATGGGCAGGGGAGAAGTGCTCTGACGAGAAGACAGCGTGGTTCTCGCCACCCTGGAGGCTGTGAAATGAAGCTCTGTGAGGTGAGTAATCTCGGCCAAGGTTGCAACATCACTGTACCAGAGGATATTAATCTAAATTCTGCTTTTCCTTCATGTAAACTATTCCCCTCTGGAGCAGCCTGCGCTGCTGTAGCTACACATTTTGCTTCACAGACCCCAGACTGTCAAGCAACCTCACACAAGCATGCGTTGAGCTCATCTGATCGAGCTACATGTGTTTACTTTGTTATAGGTCAACCACTTGAGCCTACCCTCAAGATGAACTTAATGTTTGTGGAGGAAGGGCAGCAACTATGTAATACTGGAACAGGCGGAAAACAGAATCACAGCTTTGAACAATAGGAAAAATTATGTCCATCTTAACTAAGTATCTGATTGTATATGAGGATATACTCCTATAGAAAAAAAATACTGCACTCTTCTCTGGTGTTTGACCAGAATATAGGTAAAATAAAAATTTCTGAGTGACAATATTGCATAAAACTGGAAAAAAGTTATCTATTAAGAAGTATGAACCTGGTGAATATTACAAAACTGGATCAAAACACAGCCGTGAGTAAGTGTTATTTTTCTCCCACTGAGAGAAAAAGGTCTTCACAGGGTTAACTGCTTTACCTGCTGTGGCTGATTGTGATCATGACCCAGGGACAGAAGAGTGAACTAAGTGGTGGCAAACCTTCATGACAATAAACTTCATTGAAAATACAAAACCCCCCTTATTATGTATTATGTATCTAAATTAAATTTGGGGTTACTGTAAGACTGTTTTTGTTTGTTTGTTTATTTGGTTTTTTTAATGCCAGAAGAGCTGTAGCCAGGGTTTTGGTATGACTTAAAGCATTGTACACAAAACCCCTTAATATAAACTCTTGCCTTAATAACACAAATTCATGTATTCTAAAATGTCATTTTGACTTGGGTAGAGAAGCTCAATTAAACAGACACTTTCTGCTCATTTTCATCTTGTGATATTTTAAATGACAGAGCCAAAATGAGCCCCTGCATTGACTATCTTGCTAGCAATTAAAATCACAGAACGTACTAGTGCAAAAAGAAGTTCAAGCTCTTTCTATAAAAACTAGCACAAGGATAAACACTGCTCTCTCTGGCAGCTTTTATTATTTGCATCTGAGCTTTACAAGTAAGAAAGTGAGGATTTGAGAAACAAGCATTAAGGACTGAAAAGTGCTCATTCAAGCAGCCCTAAGAAACCAGTATAAATGAAAACTTCCATTTCTCCCAGGGCAGTCTTTGGGTGAAAAATTTTAAATTGTAAGATGGTAGGAGCATACTCATTGGTACTTTCAGTGAAAGCTGCTTCTCAGACTTTCCACCCTTTGCTAGTCCCTAACCCTTTAAAATAATTTCTTAGGTGACCCATCATAGTATTCTGCCATCTCTATTCAATTCTAGTTCCTTTTGTTGAGTGGCTGAAGCAATGTGGTGAACTTCCAGAGCTGTGGTGACAGATATGGCACAATCCCTGTGCAGCTTCTGACGGGTTTGGTAGAGGGCAGATCTTGTGGTGGATGTGGGAAAGCAGCCCTGTTGCTGGCGGGAGATCCTGTTCTGAAACGCTGCAGGGATAAGGCTGGCATTGTGTCTTGCTTGCTGGACAGTGGAGTGCAGCCTATGTGTAACTTTTAGTCAACACAGCATGCACAGATAATAGACCGTTTCAGCTGCCTCTGGGGGCTTCTGTTATGCCAGAAGATTCTTTCTGTGGTTTAAACTCTGACATATGAGGAACGCCAATACTTTATATAGACAAAATGTCAGTTATGTACCCTCAGGCAGCCAGCTAAAAATTATATTACCCTGTTGATGGATCTGGATTTAGATAGTTTCAGCTACAGTAAGTTTCTTCATTTGAACTCTGAAGATGGCTGTGCTAGTCAGCTAAAATAAAAATTGCAGGGTGTCACTGGTTTTTCACTGATTTCAAAGTGCTTTGAATAAATCACCAGGGAGAAAAATAATTTTCTTATAGGGACTATTGCCCAGTGCAACAGTAATGGGCAGCCACCACACCTTACATAATGCAGTGGGATGAATGAGCTGCTACCCAAACTCTGCTGACCTAAAGCCTGATGGTGCTCCAGTGGCTTCAGTGGCATTCGATTGTGCAGTGTTACTGAGTCTGCTATAGATAGTGACCATTACTGTAAAAGCCCTTGATGTCTGCAGCCAGTGCTGCAGGAAAATTGCTGCTGCCCTGGGGGAAATTGTGTGTGATGATGAAACTCAAGGCAAGGCTGGCCATGCACACCCTGGTGCCACTGTCAGCATATCATGCCCTGAGACAGGCAAACTCAACAGGGGACAAAAGTCTCAATCAGAAGCCGAACAAAACTGCATGCGTCTTACCCACAAGGTGAAATCAACACGCTGCTGAGAGTTGCTGACAATAAACAGCAAAAGAAATGCTAAACACAAAGTGCCCAATTCTTATTTACAGCAAAGCAACTTTATATCCCTCTGGATGTGTAAGTGGTCCTCAAAGAGTGGGATACTGCAATAACTAACACAGCCAATGCATAGCTGTGTGTATTCGGGATAGAATAGATGTTGATGTTTTTTTGGTCTGTGTTTGGCCCAGCCATCTGTGAGAAAGTTATTCTTTTCCTGCCAAGTAGGAGAAAACAAGTGTTGATAAGGGAGAACTTCGGCCTTGGAGGGAACAGTGGTGTATAAACTAAAATTAATTGGGCTCTCACCATTGGCTGATGGCCCTTAGAGGGCATTTGGAGGAGAGAGTGAGGAGGAGGGTGATGAAGTAAGCCCCCAGACCCATTTTAGGGGGACCCTCTGGGTTGTACCACGCAGGCGCAAGTCACTCACACATGCGTAGAAGGAGCACTGTTACATAACCGGGGGTCACTGGGCGGTACTGGCCACACCNTTAGGTGACACGTAGGGCTTTATTCCTTTCCCTCCTCTCTCTCCCTCTCTTTCCCATGGGTTCTCGTTTACTTGGCCACCTCTTATAATAAAATACTGTTGCTTTAAGCTTACAACGGTGTCTTAGTTTCAATTTCAGAGCCCCCCGAACTTTTTCCCTGGAACACTGTGTTAGCTTAAAAATGAGCTTTGGAGCCCAAAAAGTAGTGGTTTGCTGATTTTGAAGTTTCTTATGCATTGAAACTTGTTAAAAAGTTCTAATGACACATTAGTAGCAGCTTTAAATTATGATTTGGAATTTAGGCTGGAAGTTAAACTGCTTCAGTCAACAGAAGTTTCCTGGGGCAGACAACTGATGATCCATAGCTGGAAAAGACCATGAAGTGTCAGCCTCTGTGAAAAACCCTGTCTCCAGTTTTAGTCAAACTATTAGCGTCCAGGGTTCCTTGGTTGGTGAAGTCCAAAGTGAGTGAAGAAATAGAAACACTGGGCCAGATTTTTGTCTTACTCATACCATTGTAAATCCAGGCAAATACTCCTCAGATCAGTGGAGTTATTCCAGGCTTTCATAAGCTTAGCTGATATCAGAGTCTGATCCTTTTATTTTTGGGCTACTGGAATTCCCAAAGTAAATAATGTGGACAATTGTACAAATTCCTGTTATGGAATAAATAATTTTTTTAGTAATAACCACAGCAGATCAGGAAGAAAAAGAAGAGACAGATGGTAGATAATGAGCAGGGGTAATGAAAAAAAAAAAAAAAGAGATTGGAGGAGAACAGACAACTCCATGAAAACCTACAATGACATAAGCAAATTCCGTAAGACTGCTGCCAAGTACAGCTTGGGAGGCAAAGACAGAGGTAATACCTGTATGAGCTGTATAAGTTGTTTTCTCATGGTATCGCCATGTGGGCACCCAGTGGTTGCAAGTATGGCACTACAGAATATTTTATTACCTCATCTGCTCTAGCTGCTGGCTCTTGTGCCAGTTCTTAGGACTGGCTGAATACAAAAAACAGCCAGAGGCTGCATCTGCCCCTTCCTTAGGTCTGACCATAAAGAAATGTGAGATCTTCTGTTGGCACCAGTTACTGGCCAGTCAGTGGCAACTGCAGTTTTGTCCCTAAACTCCTAACTATGGACATACAGCAGATGAAATTATTTGGTAATTATTGAAAAACTCCTGAAAGTCTTGTCGTCTTCTGCAGATCAGTGTGAAATTGTCTGTCTGCTTCCCTTTCCACTAAAAATAACATTTCTGAAGTTTGTCACTCATCTGTGAATCAAGAAAATTTTAAAAATATGCAGAAATGTATGTTCTAATATATGCTGAGTATAAGGCCTAAAATTATATCTTCCAAGAGTAAGTTATATTTTGGTTATATTTGTGGTAGTGTGGGATGTATTCACATAGCATTTTATTTAATTTAGGCAGAAGGATGTAAGTAAAGCACTGTATCTCATGCTATGAAACTGTATCAAAGAATCTTTCCTGCATGGGTAAGCAGGAGTTTCTCTCTGGCTTACCAGCAGGTCAGCCGGGTATTTTCTCCTTGCCCTCAAAAGACAAAGAGGGTAAAACTAAACCTGGCCGGAGTAGATGGCTTCACACTCTGGGTTTGATGCTGCAGCCTTCCTGTGAAGTCCTGTACCAGGAGCTCCTCCAGAGCAGAGTGCTGTGCCTCTGCTTTGGGGAGGTTGTAAGCAAGCATTGATTGATGTGGTACAATTTCATTGATGTGTTCCCAGATCCAGTTACCACAGAAAGTCATTGTTTTCTGAATCATTTCCTGCTGTAACACAAAACTCAGCTGAATGAAGCAAGAGCTGGTGAAGAAGGATACCAGCGGCGGTACTTATTTTTGAGAGTGATTTCACTTTCATGAAATAATCTGCATACAGTAATGAAGTTCTAGATCTGCTCAAAAATCCCACTAGAAATCATAGGGGCCCATTGAAACGTGTGTGTGGATTGCACCTCATTTAAAATGAGTAAAGCTTGCTTGAGTCTTCACAACTTGCAACTTTACAACAAGCTGGAGAAAGAGGTCTCAGTCCCCAGTGGTTTTGCTGCCTGACTGGTTCTCAGGACACTGTTTTGCCTTGAGAAAGATAAATCTGACATGTGACAGAAAATGCTGATGCAGGTGACTATGTGGGACTGGCACAGAAACCCAGTGCTACAAGGCACCATAACAGTTTTGCGCGCCTTTTAATGGCGCCACAGGTGGCTGAGGAACTGGACAACCAATTTTAGCATCTGTTTTCTACTTGGTACTTATTTTTGGCAAACTGTTTTTCCTATGAAGCAGCCCTAATGAAATGAATGTCATTAAAAGCTCTTCCACAATTGCTATTATTTCTGAAAGTTAGGCAGAACGTAGAAATACACAGGGCAGAATGTATTTCATGGCCTGAAGGCAAACAGTCTTCCCATGGCAAACATGGCCAGGAATTTTTAAAGTAGTCCCTGGGACAGGATATGAATCACAGCTTGGGTGACTTTTGGGGTGATGCGTGAGTGGGATGGGATATACGTAGTTATATCTACGCAGGAGGAGAGTTGTAGCTAGAAGGGGAATAATCATTTCCTCAATGTAATCAAGGGCCAAATTAGAGTGGTTGAGACAGTCTTCAGCCAGCACAGGTGACTTACTAGAAAGATAGAGACTTTACCAGGGCCTGTAGTGGCAGAATGAGGTCTGATAGTTTTAAAATTAAAGATGGTAGATTTAGATTGGACACATGGAAGAGATTTTTTTGAGGGTGGTGAGTCACTGTCACAGGTGGCCCAGAGAAGCTGTGGATGCCCCATCCCTGAAAGGGTTCAAGGCCAGGTTAAATGGGGCTCTGAGCAACAATGTCTAGTTGAAGGTGTCCCTACTCACAACTGAGGGGTTAGACTGGGTGATCTTCAGAGGCCTCTTCCAACTCAGACCATTCTATGATTTTATACAGCTCCATCAAAGTACTACTAAAAACTCTCCTGGCTCCTTTCTTATCTTTCTTCCTGGATATTTAGGGTTTTTTTCTGGGTTATATTTTTCAGATAGATTAGGAAGTAAGCAAAAGAATGAAGCGTGAGTTTGGATTTGAAGAGTTTTTGTACACACTCATATGTAATGTGTTCCGATGATTATGTGGTTTTTCTGCCTCACTTGTATGAAAGAGACACAGTAAAGTGCTGTCAATGAGAATTTATCTTTGAAAAACTCATGAGAATCTTGAGAGCAGAGAATGGGAGCAACTGTTCTGTTCCAGTTGCCCTGTAGAGTGCCCAGATTGCAAGGACCCAGACTTGTCCTAATCCATTCTTGCTGCTGTATCTCTGCGCTCTACTCACATTCAGAGGTCTTTTTGGCTCTTTATGGCTTTTTAGAAATTCTACCAAGTGTTGGTATATCTAAGATATGCTCTGATCACCTGTTCCAGAGTGAGGAGGGTTCCAGAGGTCTCCTGTTCCAGAGGGGAGGGTTCAGAGATGGCCTCACACGCCCTTTTTATAGCTTTGATTATATTTGTTGTAATCACATGTACTATTTTAAGGAAATGTCCAGCTCAGCAGTTTATATGAAACTGCCTGAATTGTACACTTGTCCCAATCCAAGGCATGCTTCACACTTGCTGGAATCTCCAGCAGAGATAGCGTGGAGAGGACAACTGAGAGACAGAAGGTGGGCTGAAGGCCTGACTTTCAGGACAGCAAATTGTCTTGGGAAGGCAAATAAGGAAAACTGGCTTGGTGCTGCCCTGTGCCTTTGAATTCCTCAAAAACCATAGATGGGGACCAATGTCTTACCTTTCTATAGGCTAAGTCTCAGGCTGAAATCTTGATGTCCTGTTTTGTGACAGGTTCCAGAGAAATGAAGCTGTCAGACATGTATCTCTATCTACACATATACACGCACTTCTGGGAGAGGAAGCTGCTGGACATTTCCTTCAAAGATTGCCCGGTTGAAGTCTGTAACTTCTGTGGGGAGGCAGGAAGAAACAGATTAGTCTTCATGCAACAGAAATTCAGGGAGGAAGCCTTTGCTGGCCTAGAGATTGTGATCTAGACATAAACAGTAATTTGTTCAGCCCTAAAATGTATACCAAACTGAAATTTAATTTTACTGCTGCAGGCAAAAATTTGCTCATATGATTTGTAACTACCTACATAACTACCTCTTTCAACTTCCTGTTTAAGGATTTATGAAGATTTATTTCACATCCTCTCAGTTTGACATTCTAACCAAAATGGCCACTTAATTCCAGTGTTCCTGTTAATTTGTCTGTTTGCTGTGGTTTTAACCTCAGTTTGACTGTTTTTTCAAGGTTAATTTGGATTAATATTAATAGCTATTTAGACTTAGTGGCACTTTAAGTCAGAGATCACTGAGAATTACCTCTACTTCAAATTTAAACAATGGGGTAATAAGCTAGATTAAAATAATTAAGGGTAGTGGAAATAATACTGTTAGGGAACATGGTTAAAAGAACTCTTAGGCATAACCAAAACGGAAAATTCTAACCCTGGTTCAACCCCAGGAACAAACAAAAGCCCAAACCCTCTGAATTCTTGAAGCCATATATGAAACTGGGAATTGTATCTCTTTTGTGATATTAAGAACAGAGGTCTTTCTTCTTGGGTGTATATTGCATGGCTCACTTTTGGAATGACACATCTTCTTGCTGTGTAAGCATGGGTATACATAAGGAGCCACTGTATATAATCCAGGATGGAAATTAGAAGTGTAATTCCCTACTAGTTCCTACCTGAGCGCTGATCAGAAGGTTAGCTTAACCCACTTCACAGCAGGCTGCACCAGCAGGATGATAAATCTCCTCTGTCTGCTCCCAAAGACCACTGCATCCTTCAGCTACCCCAGCTACTCTCAGTCCATCTGTGTCCTCTACATCTCCTTACCTTGCCCACAGTCTGGTTTTGCCCTTGGTCTTTGTCTCGGCCTTTGCCTTCTGTGGCTCTAAGATAGCTTATTGTAAGGTGAATTCTCTTCCATTTTGTGGTACCCAGTGAGCCTTATAATGTGTCTGAACTCGTGGGTTCTGTTATGTTTTCTTTATTCTTTGCTTGATGAGAAATTATTTCTGTAAAATATCTTAATTTAGCAAGGATATGTATTATTTTTGAGCTGTGGATATTTCTGTGTGTTAAGTGTGGGAAGAATAAAGCCAGACAAAATAATTTATGTGGAGTAGTGAAAATAGAGGTACCCAAGGTTTTATTCCTGGTCTTTGAGGAAATTTTTCCTACCTACCCTCATCATCATGGCTGGGC
>VWZG01007497.1:7419-30210 GCA_013396735.1 Grallaria varia
CTTTGTTTTTCTTTAAGACACAATTATATGTTGCTTCAATCATAGTCAGATTTTCTTTCCCATAGGGATTCCCCCAGTGCCTCAGCGCATCTGTTCATAGTATTTAAGCACTCAAAGTCTTTTTTCCTCCACCTAACTGCTTGTTGTCATGAAGCTTGCATAAATTTAATCCACTTTGAATGAGATTCAGAGACATTTGTCTAAGCTTCAGAAGCTAAGGGTGGTGGGTGGACAGGCAGAACATTTAAACTTAACATGCAAAAGTTTATTTACATAGACAACTAGACTGGCAAAAGAGGTGATTAATATTCCTTACAGGACAAAAACTATTAGCTACAAATTCCTTCCACTGGAAAAACAACAGAAGATTTTACTTTTATTATCTAAACTCTTTTTGAAAAGGTTGTTTGATAGAATGTCAAGTCATGGGACATTTCAGCTCAAAGTTTGGATGTTTCAGGGAGTTTGACTGTATCAGAGAAAACCAAAACCACAACCCCTCAAAGCTTTCCAAAATTTCAAGTGGTCTCTACCAAGAGGTAGAAATGCAAAGGTAAGGCAAACAAAAAAAATGAAAAATATACAGACAAGCAAGAAGAAAAAGAAAGAGAAGGCAGAACTCCATGCTACATACATATCTTACAGAAAGGAGGTATGTAATGCATAAAAAGAAACAAGAATTAGATTTCCTATAGATTATTTTCCTAGGCCCAAATGTATCCAAGAAATTCAGCAGGTCTCCTTATAAAACACACAGTATCTTGGCATTGTTCTAAGTACAGAGAGGTGAAGTACCCCTTTGTGCATCATGGGATTTTGTTTGGGTTTGGGACTGGAAGGCATGAGACCTGCTGAAAAAAACATTGGAAACAGACTTTCTGTATTCTTGAAATATTGTAAGCACGAATTTTAAAATAGTTACAGTTTAAAACATTTTTAAACATTTTAAAACAAGGTTAAAACACTTCCAGGAGCACCTGTAAAGGCATTAATCTCCTTCAGCTCTCTACAATCCTAAAAGTTATCTCAAGTGCAACAAGAGTCATATTGCTTAGGACATTCAGATTTGCCATCTAAATTAATTTGTAGTTATTTGGAAAACTTTTCCTGGAAAGGGGCAAAAAACCTGTTATCACTTCCTCTATAAAAATAATCCCTAATATAATAACAGGAATTACATTTCCTAAGATAAAACAACTAGACCCTTTAAAAGAAGCATTTTTGGACTAAAAATTAAATTTTCTAGTGGAAAACAGACATTTTAGGTACTAAAATGTCTGCACCAAATATAACCTGCTTGAGGAGTGGAAAATCTCTGAAAATTTTAATAGAAGCAATAAATAATCAATTCTGTTCTCTCGCTAAATGAATACTTGCTATTGTTTATGACAGAGCCACTTGACTGAGAAAGAGCTTCATGGAACAGAAGCCAGCTGTCTTCTGAGAAGCATGAAAACCTACATTTGCTGGGTAACATATGTCATGTTTCTCCTTTTTTTCCTTTTTCCTTCCCTTTTTTTAGGTCAAGTTCATTTTGTGCTGAAAAATACATCCATTTCCCTTCCCCACTACTCCTTCATTCATACTGTTACTAATTCCTCTTCATACTGCCTGGGTAGCACCTTGAGTTTCCTCTAACTGTTCATGGACTGAGGAATAACTTGGTGAAAAACAATCAGCTTGCAGCCTGGAAAAACACTGCTAGTATGCTGTATTTTTATGACGGCTGATCAGTCTCTCTTTTTTCACTGTAATCACAAGTCCCTAAATGCTGGTCTGCATTATCTACTAATTAGTATTGTTAGTTCTAATCTGTACCAAGCCAGGTTGACAAAACAGTCCTCACAAGATACAGCCTCAGGAGCTGACTCTGGCTCAGCAAGTCACCTCTGCCTGCTCAACCTCATTGGCAGCAGCAGTTCTTCGCTGATCTCCTTTCTTACATTAAGGGCCATTTCCCTCTCCTTGGGGAATTATTACATTCATGGATGATAGAAACAGAGGGTTATTCTGAAAAAACCCAAATATAAAATAGGGTGTGTACTTCAAGGTATCCAAAAGCATTACTGCTCTCTTTTTAGATGCAAATGACAGCAGCTGTCTTCTAACTGGTATGGGCACACATTGCTTGTGTGGATTGATAGGAGTCTAGGAGCTGTACAAATATCACATTAATGCTCTGCACATAGCATCGTCTACCCTTATTACCCTAAATCAGAAACTCCTGACAAGTTATAAGTTATTTCATGTACTCTCTATTTTGTGCTAGGTCACTTTGAAGGGCAAGGAAAAAAGCCTGATGAAGCAGTTGCCAAACTAGTAATTCTCTTAAATAACAAAGCGGAATGTCATAGTCAATTATGTATTTAAAGATTGAAAGCCAGCTCACATTCATAAACAAATCTTTACTTCAGGCTTTGTTTCAAAGATCACTTCAAACTTTCTGTTTGCTGGAGAAAAATGATGAAAATTTTGAGTCCCGCATCACACAATTTTCTAATATTCAAAGGCAGCTCTCCAGCAAGAAAAAACCCGGATATCTACTGTTCAATGCATCATCATAGCATGGGGGGTTTGGTGGTTTTATTTCTCTGATAGCTTTTCTTATGGGAGGACTGAAGTTCCTCCAGTGGACCATAAAAACATAAAGAAAACTTCACATGGATATGTTATTTAGTGCCCAGAAAAAAGGAAGGACCTCCCTGCACTGATGCAGAAAGCAGGCATGGGTACAAAACTGCAAGTGACCAGAATCATCTTGAGGAAATTAGTTGTATATTAGCTGCATGCTTAGCAGCTTTTTACACTCCTAAATGAAAGCCACTAGCTATGACAGGGAAGGTAATCCTCATGAATTGTACAGACTGAGACAGAGACATGCACCACTACTTGATGAGGAGAAAGAACTGCCACCAAGCCCTAGCTGAAGAGGGCACATCTAGACCAGCAAAGATGTCAGTTGGTAAACTCCCATGGCAGGTGTCTTGGCTACGTGGTAAGATGTTTCTGCATAAGACATGGAGAGAACCACACATCTGTGAATGGTGGTGCAAGGTCTGCTGTGTTAGAGTGAATTAAAAGCGTGCATGCCTGGACTGCAGACCCTGCAGTTACAATCTAATTTTGTAAGGTAAGAATGTATATGGTAATCACAAGGCTGGCAACATCAGAGGTTGTTTCATTGATTGAATCACAACTGGAAAGTAAACAGGTTCAAACATACAGTAAATGCATAGACCTGCTAAAAACCTTACTTATTCTAGAATTATTTTGCAGTATCTTTACAGAAAAATTTCAAGGATTTACTCATAGCTTTTCTTTATAAACAATTTATGGAGAGTAAAGAATACTTAAAATGTTTTATTTGCAGTAAATCTGAACTCTTTGTTCAAACAACTCCACAGTTCTCTTATCCTTACTGACATTAACACAAAGCAGCTCAGTAGTTTTAGTTGGTGCTTAAAGGAAATAAAAAGCCCCAGTTCCCCATAACTTTATTTCTACCAAAGAAAAAGCTTGGTAAAAGACCACGGTATATTTAAGTCCTATAGCTAACTTTTGGCAGAAGTTGAACTGAACGAGCTCTATTTCTTCTAATGCTTATTCATTAGTAGTTTTATTTCCTAAAGCTTGTGTATAGGCATTTTGGTTCTATAATTAAAATTTCATCTTTGTTGCTCCCCTAGCCCATACCTCATTCCAAATTTTTATAGTAAACCATCAGCCCTATGGAAAATGCCACATCAATGAGATTTATTTCAACTTAAGGAAAGTGGAAGCTGTAAATATCACTTTCATCAAATAGCAGTGCAAGTAATTTTACTTTTTATGTGAATGTAGTTGGGAAATATTTAATAGGAGGTAAAATCCTGTGGCAGTGAACAAACAATATCAGAAATGGAAAAAGTCTTGTGAGAAATGGCCCGGTGAAGAAGGAAGAAAAGCTAACCTAAATACCTTGAAAACTGACACTGTTACTATTGCTTAAAATGAGTTTCTGTGTTTTTTCCCTGAGTCACTGCTTTCTTCGTCCAAAAGTCGCTTGAGAAAGTCCTTATCTCCCGCCGAGACCAAAAGAATGTGTCCTTGATAGAAGTCTGTTTGAGTTTTCTATTGGCCTTTAGTTAACCCTTTCCTATTTGTTGTTATTTCTATTTTCTCATTGGACCCGTTAGGATCCTTGGAGAAGTTATAAATACCTCTGCCCATGTAATAAACTCTCTCTGCTCCCTCTCTGGTGGTCTTTGCGTGTCTCTCTGTGGGGCTTGGGGGCCATGGGAAGGGGAACAATGGAGGGGAAAATCCCTACTATGTAAAGGAGCACCGCCTCCTGTTATGGGGACGTGAACCCCCATAAATCAACTGTCGCAAAATCCTACTGCCTCAAGACTGCTTTTAACATCACTTTATCTTTTTGGACAACAAACAGTCTAAAGTAAAGAACTACATCTTGGCACTATCAATGTTATACACTAAATTCAGGATTCCAAATTATTAAAAAAAAATTTCAGGATATTTGAGTACCCTTCTTGACGCAAACAGGCAAAGAAATGGCTATTCTGCGATATGACACACAGTGAAGAGATCTGCAAGTGGGCAAGTTGACCAACACAGCACACTTCAGGTGTACAAGGGGCATACAGGTACATGCAGAGATGATCTCCCAGTAGACTTACTGACTTAAGCATGGTATTGGACAGTCCTGGCTGAAGTATATTCAAACAAAACTCAAATCATATTCAAGGTAGCTCACAAGCATCTGCGCAACTTTTCTTGAGATTTTCCTGCCTTATCTTTCCTGGATTAAAATCAGGCAGGCCCTAATCCCACCCATGGATTAAGGATGATAGAAATTCACTTTGGAAAATGGTTGTTATGGAGGAACTTAGAACAGACCATTCGGCACTGTACATTCAGAATAAAGAACAACTTGAAAGAAGGTCCTCTTTCCCAGCACATCACCATTTTCTGAAGCTGTGTTAGGCCACAGCCAAGTTACAAGTAATTCCTACCCTGACATTATTGTACTTTGGTTTAAGGCCTGAGTAAGTTTTTAATATCCTGTTTAGTTTTAGAACATGACAAAAAATTCATATAACACTTTTTTGCCGTGTTTATGCTTTCTCTTTTGTTATCCCCCAATTACAATACATGTAATAACAAACAAATACATAATAAATCCTACAGGCTTATGGCCCCACTCCTTCACTGGAGACATGCAAGACAGGGCTACAGAGACATTTGCCCCTTCTGCTTCTTTTTTCCACAGAGCCCCCTCCATTGAACACATTGTCAGAATCTTAGCAAAACACTGGGAAATCCTCTATCACATGTACAGAATTTACCTGCTGAGCATAGGTCGATCACGCTGATAGTGCTCATCTACATTCAAGGAAGAAGAAGAAATTGTGGTTGCCAATGAAGCTGCTTCAAACAGAGATGGAGTGCTTGGCACTAGATCAGGACGGTGGTGCAAACCTAGTACTGCATATGCAGAAATAAAGCACAACGTTAAAAATTTCATTTCAATTTCAATCCAAGAATCCTGATGCAAGCATATGGCATCTCATAGTGCTCTCACCAGATTCTTGAAACTTCTTAATGTTTGAATTCATGAGATGGTTATATTCATGCACTCATTCACAGAGTCTTTTGTGTTACAGGGTGAATTTCAGCTGCTAACCAGTACATTCAACAGGATACAGGGCAACTCCAGGGTCAGATATCAGAGATGTAAGTATCTAACAAATTCTTCTAAATTCTGGGACTGTTCTCATGCTACCAGGACTCATTTATCAGATGGTATTAAGCCACAGGTTCTGCTTTCACCCTGGCTGCAGGCAAGTCCTGAAAGGGGCAAAGTCAGTATCTCTTCAAAAAGACTCTGGGAACAATGAACTGAGTTTCAAAATACTTCCTGCAATGTGTTTGTTTAGAAGTCAGTGAAAGGGATTGCATTGGCACTGGCCTTAATTCACTACATGGGCTCAATAAATCTTTTTAGGATGTCCTAAAGTCCAAAAATATAACATGATATTATAAACTTCGATTCTGACTTCCTCTGGTTCCTGAAGGTCCATGCTGCCAAATATGACTAACTAATCGCACCATGAAAATAACCTGACTCCGAAGTTCTGAAAGACCAGCCATATTGGGAGCTTCTAGTATAGGGCTTCTAGACTTTGTACAAAATTCCTTTAAAAACATTGATAAGGCTGTTGATTTGAAAGACAGTACCTTCTTCATCAAGGCTGGCATAGCTTTGTCCTTCAGCAAGAATGCCACGCTTTTCATCTTTCCACTCCTGGTAAACTGCACACACTACTTCTTGTGACGCTGCCTTTAGGGCTGTGATGGAATTACACCATTTTTTCGAAGGTGAAGACTTTAAAGCTGCATTACGAAATGAACATAGGTGTTGAGTGATGTCATCTCCCTGCACATTTTTAACTGCATATAGAAAAGTAAGCCATCTATAAAAGCTAGTTTCTGAATACAGATGAACAACATGTCCAGATAAAAACCCCTTTATCAAACATTATATTAAAACTAGAGCAAAAGGCATTGCTGCTTCATCTCTTTTATCTTTTTCTAGGGTTTCTTACTTCTTTTTATAGGATAATACAAGTCAAGTCACTGACATCACTAAGTTAAAAAACTCCTATGGAATATCAACCCATGTAATCAGAGACAGAATGATACAGAAAAAAAGGAAGACAGAAAAACTGACAAGACATTTGGATTTTTCTGAGAGTTATGAAATACTGCTATATAAAGAGACTACAGAATTTCCACTTTAGACACATGTCAAACATCTTCTTTGGGCACAATAAACATTTTCAAAATGTTGATGATGTCCTGTACACTCAGGTATGAGCATCTCATTTAGGCTCTGTACCAGTGCCTGCCTACTTACAGTAACACTTTGAGTGAAACTCTAGGAACTGACCATTGCCACTGCTACTGAACCATGACCCCCCCCTTGTAGTTCTTCTCCAGAAGTATGCCAGCTAATTCATTTAGTGTTTTTCATCTCTCAGATGCTGACCTCCATCCATTGGCTGCAAGGTTACTTCAGATGCACTGTAATACTTCATACTGTGCTTTACTACAAAGTTAAAATAAAAGCACCAAGGCCACTTGGCTAAAGACTGAAAGAAAAATCAGATGCATAGCTCCAGGATGCTGTTAAAAGAGAACATAGTAAATAGCTGCTGAGCTAGCCTCTGCCCAAGGCTGAATTGCTTATTAAGATTTTATTGTTATTTATGCTGGGTTGTTCTGTGCACTAGGGGAAAAAAATCAGTTTCAGAGCAGGACTGAAGTGTTTACACTGAAATGTCTGACTCAAATTTTAGAAATAACATTCCCGAAGGCAAGAACAGTCCCAATTCTTTGTTTTATAAAGGAATGGCATTGTATTTGAACCATTAATTTGTATAAACGTAGATTAATAACCCTGTATGCAGAGTAATTCAGCAATAGTGGGATATTAAGACAGCCTAGAAAAGTGTGACAGATGAATTAAGATAATAGAGAAAATTAGGCATAATATCCTTTAATTCTACATTTTAGCTTTCAAATACAGAACAGATTGTGTCTTGTGCTGAAACAAATCTAGCAGTCAGAATTAGAACTGGAAAAAAGAATGCCTTAAATGTTGAGGAAACATATATGGCATTTATTTTGTCAAACAGACAGAAGTATCAAGTAGAAAGGAGTAGATAGCCCTTATCCTTTAACAGTGCTGTAACACATAGAAAATATAGAAATGCCACAAATAATGTTTCTGCCTGTCAAAACTTCCTACCAAAAATTCTATGTCAGCTTTCTGCCGGTTGTCACCAGAGCTTCCTGCTGGAGTTTTCCTGTCAGATCGTGCTAATGTTTCATCTGAACAGGGCTATGTGCCAAGAAACCATGTACAACCTCCTTCGAACACTATAAAAACTAGAGGAGAATTTTGGAAAATCGGGGAAGAGGAAAGAGAGAGAGGGAGAGAGAACTGGTTATCATAGCCAAGAATCTCTCCCCACCTCTCCCTCACCTTTTCTCCACCACCACCTGCTGCCTGCTTGCCACCAGAGACTGAAACTCTGCCATCCTGGAGAGACCTGAGGCCCATCACGCCACATGCATGAGTTATATCTTATCCTTCTACCCTTACCATATTTTCAAGGGCCAAAATCAGGACCCAGAATGGCCTGCAACAGCTGCTCGTGAGCAATGAAACCACACATCCTGGCTGAATTCCAGAGAATTTAAGCTGCTAGAGACTTCCCACAGCTAAAGAGGTAACATTGAAAAGCAGCAGAGACAGGGAAAAAAAAGGCAGAAACTGCTTTTTTCTCCTCTGCCAACACACCAGCTCAGCAAAAAGGTAGTTTTGGTGGTACCTTTTCTCTTCTTCTAAAAGTAATCTTAGCTTTTTCTAATCTTTTCTTGTTTCTTCTCTTTTCGTCTCTTAGCAATTAATAAAATCAGCTTTGGTATCAACAGATAACTTGTGTGAGTTTTAATTTTCTCAAGGGAATATTCGAATCTAAAATTCTTTCCGCAACATTTAAGCAGATTGTAACAAGTGCTGAGGAGTTCCTTTGAGTATTGTCTCAGACCACAGAGCTCCTACCAATTACCTAGAAAAATTACTCTGATTCAAAGAGAACTGAGTCTCAGGGGGCACCGTCCTCATTTCAGCTGAACTTCGCTTCATATTTTGTCATATTACATCAGATTATTTTATTTTCATATTAATAAATCTTTTCTGATGGATTTAACATTTAAACATTAAATTGTTAATTTATGCTAGTGTTTGTAGTCATTCTTGTTTCCCTTAAATCTCATTTAGGTCTAGAATTTATTTGTGTTTTGTACTCCCTTTGTCCACATAGACTTGTTTCTCATTCCATATAACTACTGGAAACCTTAAGAGACCAGTATAATACTGGTCAAAATATTTTCAAAACACCTTCTATCAGTTTATTAGAGAACCATATGCTCAATACTCCTCCTGTAGTATTTGATCCAAGAGTCCATTCCATATTTTGACATTCAACTCTAAAGCAAACAAAGTTTCACAAGGAGAATTATGAAACTGCTAACCAGGATCCATTTTAAAGTACAAGTTCCTCTACAGAAAATTATATATAAACTGGGTAGTTCTAGTCCATCTGTTTATATTTATTTGTCAA
Organism: Grallaria varia; assembly: GCA_013396735.1. Classification (NCBI taxonomy): domain Eukaryota; kingdom Metazoa; phylum Chordata; class Aves; order Passeriformes; family Formicariidae; genus Grallaria; species Grallaria varia. The sequence goes on from VWZG01007497.1 coordinate 16,611, forward strand.
ACACCCTGCTTCATAAAAAAACTTAGAAGTCAGAAAACACTTTTTCCTAGAGGGTAAGCAGGAACAGCCCTTCTCTTACTAGAAAGAAACAAAAAGAGATGTAATTTCAGCACCACCTCCACAGATTTAAAAAATAATCTGTTAGTAAAGCAGTAAGCTAGTATACATGCACAGTATTTAAAACAGGTGATCTTTATGTCTTACTGTAAGGTTTTATACCACTTGTGGTAATTATTGGAAAAAACCACACTGCTCACATAATCAGTACAGCTTTTCCCCATAGAACAGCCTGGACCACATCAAACGTCAGGCACCCATCTTTGCCTTTCCAAAATATTTATTAGGGCTTCCCTACAGCCTTCCCTACTGCACAAACCCTGAGCGCATCTCCATAGTTGTCATTGAATAGCTTGTGTTGGAAGGGAACTTAGAGATCATCTTGTTCCAACCCCACTGACATAGGCAGGGGACACCTTCCACTGGACTACATTGATCAGGGCTCCATCCAATTTGGCCTCGAACAATTCCAGGGAAGGAGCATCCCCAGTTTCTCTGGCCAACTGATCCAGTGCCTCACCACCCTCACTGTAAAGAATTCCTTCCTAATATCTAATCTAAATCGACCCTTTGTCAGCACTTAATGCCCATATTCTCTCTTGTCCTGCCACTACATGCTTGTAAAACATCCCTCGCCAGCCTTCCTGTAAGCTGCACTTGGGAACTAGAAGGCTGTTATAAGGTCTCCCCAGAGTCTTCTCCTCTCTGGGCTGAACAACCCAACTCACCTAGCTTGATTTTATAGATGTACTCCATCCCTCTAATCATCCTGGTGGCCTCCTCTGGAATTACTTGAACAGGTCAATGTCCTTCCTGCGCTGCGGACCCCAGAGCTGGATGCAGTGCTCCAGGTGGGGTCTCACCAGAGCAGAGCAGAGGGGCAGAATCACCTCCCTCAACCTGCTGGCCACGCTGCTTCTGATGCAGCCCAGGACACAATTTGCTTTCTGGGCTGCAAGTGCTGGGTCATGTCCAGACTCTCATCGACCAGCAACCCCAAGTCCTTCTTGGCAGGGTTGTCCTCAATCTACTTATCCCCCAGCCTGTATTGATACCAGGGGTTGCCTAAACCCAGGTGCAGCACCTTGCAGCTGACTTGGTTGAACCTCACTGAGGTTTCCACGGGTCTACTTCTCAAGCTTGTCAGGGCTTCTTTTGTCCTTCATCACCATCCTTCTCGGCACTTGCAATGCTTCAGATAGAATTTCCTTTCGGTAGTATCATCGACTCATGAAGAAATTATCCATCAATTCACTGATATTTATGAAAGACTTATTTTCCTGAAAAGCTGTCATAACATATCATGCACATAAGGAATCACTGCTTGGGGTTAATTCAAATTCTCTCTTTTTCTTCTAAAGATTCCTTCACTCTATGTAAAATATCTTATTTCTTTTTAGTTCAACTACACTCAGCTCTCCCCTTTCATCTGTCTATCATCTGTCTATCCTATTCTTGTTCTTATTTAGTATTTCACAAGATATTTACCACATACACTTCTGCTTTCTTGCTGCACTATCAGTTTTCCATCGTCTTTCTTGTGCTTTGAGATATCATCATGTATGTTGTTCTAATTTGCCATGTCTCTAGCACTGGGTTTCATGGAGAGGGTCAGAGTTTCACAAGCTCAACTGATATTTAGAAAAGTGGTATTATCTTTAGGAAACATGCAGAGCAACAGAGGCCAGTACAGCCTGAAAAATACTGACTTCCGGTGAAATAAATTTAAGTGAAAATAAAACCTGATCTGAACCTATTTCAAGGTGAGCCTCTAAACTTTGATTTTTTTATTTTTTTTCTTTTTTAAATTTTTTTCTGTGCAGTGTGAATATACTTATCATGTCCAGAGGAACTACAATTCAAGGTAGACATGAACATGTGATCTGTGTTCAGAATGTATGTTCTTGAATGATAGGTAATTTTCCCCTGTTAATCACCTAAGTCAGGCTAAATGAAGCAAGTCTGAAAAGAAATCTGCTCCGTAGTGCTTGCAAATTCTGTTGTTTTGGTTCCCAGTTGTACTCAGATTATGATCAAGTATCCCTACTTCTCAATCCATGGGGCTAAGACAACATTCATTTGTTCTTTTCAGTTTGAAATCCAGAAACAAAATGTGATAGCTATTTCTCCAGTATTTTTTGCTGAACTATAATTTCATATGCCTACATGGTAGGCAGTGTTTGGACCCTTTGAAAGCTACAGTACATTGGTTTTGGATGGGACAGAATTAATTCTCTTCGCAGTAGCTGTGGTGCTGTGTCTTGGACTTGTGCCAAAACCAGCATTAGTAGCACATAAAGATTTTAATTATGGTTGAGGAGTGTTTCTATCTCACACTGCCTTGCCAGCAAAGAAATGGATGTGCACAAGAAGTTGTGAGGGGCCACAGCTGTGCCATCTGACCCCAACTGGCCACAGTAATATCCCAGACCATATGGCATCAGGCTGAGTGATATAAGATAGGATAAACAGAAGCAAGGGGTAAGTATTCATGATTATGGAATTTCCTAAGTCGCTGTTACATGTGATGGAGCCCAGCTTTCCCGGAGATGGCTGAACACCTGCCTGCCCATGGGAGTGGATGAATTCCTGAATTTGATTTGTTTTCACACATAGCTTTTGCTTTCCCTGTTAAAATAGTCTTATCTCAACACAAGAGTTTTCTCACTTTTACTCTTCCAGCTCTCTCCCCCATCTCACCAGGATGAGTGATTGTCTGTTTAGGGCTCAGCTGCCTATTGGGGCTACAGCAAAACACAGAAAAAGAACTCACCTACATAGGACCAGTTTTCCCTCCATCTCCCATGCCTAGAGACAATCTACAATTTCAGGGTCTACTTTAAGTTAAAGAAGTCATTTAATTTTGTTTGAGAGGAGTGACAATCCATAGCTATTATTGCTGCAAGACTTAAGCTTTTGAACAACTCTTGGTAGCAATGTCCCTCTGCAATGATGGTGGATTTCTCTTTGCTGGGTTTTTTCCCTCCCCGACGTGTACTAGTTTTGAACGGCAAGATTTCTGTAGCAGGGGCAGGGGGCTGCAGGGGGCTGCAGGGCAGGCTTCTGTGAGAAGCTGCCAGAAGGTTCCCTCACATCTGATACAGCAAATGCCAGTTGGCTCCAAGAAGCATCTGCCACTGGCCAAAGCTGAGCCCATCAGTGAGAGCTGTGTAGGGTTTCTGGGGGAGTGTATTTAAGATGCAGGGTGTGTGTGTGTGTGTACAACTGCAACTGAAGGGAAGAAGTGAAGATGATATGTGAGAGCCACAACTCTGAAGACACCTAGGTCAGTGCAGATGGAGGGGGAGGGGGTGTTCCAGGCACTGGAGCAGAGATTGCCCCGCAGCCTGTGGTGAAGACAGTGGTGAGGCAGGCTGTCCCCCTGTAGCCCATGGGGGTCCATCGTGGAGCAAAGATCCACTTGTAGCCCATGGAAGACCCCACGATGGTGCAGATGGATGACTGAAGGAGGCTGTGACCCCACGGAGAGGAGCCTCATGCTGTGGTCCTGAGGAGAAAGGAGCCCACGCTGGAGCAGATTTGCTGGCAGGACTTGTGAACCCATGCAGGACCCAGGCTGGGCAGTGCATGAAGAGCCACGGCTATGGAAGGACTCATATTGGCAAAGTTCATGAAGGATTGTCTCCCATGGCAGGGAGAATGTGAGGAGCTCAGAGCGTGAGGAGCAAGGAGCAGCAAAAACACGTGGGATGAACTGACCACAACCCCCATTCTCCATCAACTGGTGCCGCTTAGGGGGAGGAGGTAAAGAATTCTGAACTCAAATTAGGCCTGGGAAGAAGTGAGGGGTGGGAGGAAGTAGTTTTTAAGATTTGGGTTTATTTCTTCTTAGTCTACTCTGAGTTGACTTGTAATAAATTAATTTCCCTGAGTTGAGTCAGTTTTGCTTGTGACAGTAACTGGGAAGTGACCTCTCCCTTCCTTATTTTGACCCATGAGCCTTNCATCAACTGGTGCCGCTTAGGGGGAGGAGGTAAAGAATTCTGAACTCAAATTAGGCCTGGGAAGAAGTGAGGGGTGGGAGGAAGTAGTTTTTAAGATTTGGGTTTATTTCTTCTTAGTCTACTCTGAGTTGACTTGTAATAAATTAATTTCCCTGAGTTGAGTCAGTTTTGCTTGTGACAGTAACTGGGAAGTGACCTCTCCCTTCCTTATTTTGACCCATGAGCCTTTTGTTACACTACCCCCATCCAGCTGAGGAGGGAGAGTGCTAGGGTGGCTGGGTGGTCACCTGTTATCCAGCCAACATCAGTCCATTTCACTCCATAAGTAGCTATTAGTCATATATGTCTTGTGTTTGGTAATTAATTAAAATATTAAGGAGGAGAAATAGAGGGGAAAACCACAAATTGTTGCTAGTGATAAAGACAAAAGACTTTGTTAATATCCAGCTTCAGGGGTTTTTTTCTTGATAAAGCACAGAAAAAAATCCACATCAAAGGGAAGAATACTTAATGTTTCAACCATGCTGTCAGTGGCATAGAAACAATCTTTACTTTGGCAAATTAAATAAATCAAAATCAATGTAGATATTCCTACAAATACCAGATACAGGACTGGACATGTAGGTAGATAATAAAATTTATCTTTACATCAATGTTAATATATAGGAACCTCTTTTATTTTCAGACATCCCAGATGTGACAAAAAATACATGGTGAAAAATTCTTTGTAATTTTACTATTAGAGTATAATCCCAGTTGCCAGAAGTTTAATTACTTCACTGAAGCTATGAAAGAGCTACATGATGTTGAAGAAAGGCTTGTTTTATTGACAAGGCAGGAGTGTTATATAGTAATGATTATAAAAATACCTAGAAGAGTAGAATCACTACTTACTTACCGTGGACTTTCTTGAAAACTCTTGTACTCATAAACTTTAAAAATCTGTCTGCATAAAAACTGGGTCGGTGAACTGAAACAGAGTCCTATGAGATTGAAAAAGCTCTGTCACATTTTCCATAAGTAAATCACAAATAAAGTGTCAAGAAAGAAGCTGAACACCTCAGATGAACTGTATTATACATTTCAAGCCTACTCAAAATTCTGAATCATAATTTTTTTTTCCCTTTCAAAGTCTAATTTTCAAGAACTTTTTTTAGGTATTTCGTTTTTGAAATTATGAATTATGACTTGTACAGCTCTATTATACAAAATCTTCCAAACATTTGAAATGTGTTTTTTCACATGTTGTGTATTTTTCAGTTACAGATTCATCAACGTCCTGCTAAGTGGCTGGTCTTGTGTAAGTTATAAGGCCAAGCTGATAATATTACTTGTTTTCTGAAAGCTCAACAAATAAAATCAGAGCATGTATTGGGAGGATTTTAGCAACAGCTCAAACTACATGGTGATTGATGTTAGACTACAAACATACCAGAGCTAGCTTTTCTCTGGTCAATATAAGTCAAAGTTCCATTAGCTGAAATATCAGCAGTTTAAAAAAATAATGAAATCTACCTACTCCATCATAAACAAGAGCTTTCCAAGAATGTTCCAGCTTCTTCATTAACCTAAACATGTAAAAAAAAAAAAATCAGAACTGCTTTATAAAGTTTCCACCTTTTTAAGTAATTTTAGAATAGCTTANGATTCTGTATTAATTATATAAATTATGTATTAATGTACTTTTCCAAAAATTCTTTCAGACAGATCAGTGACAGAAAGAGCAACAGTATCAAGCTGAATATCCTAACTGCTTGGGCCTCCAGCTGGTCCAGGGTATTTACTCAGCCATGACCTTAAGGTGTAAGAGATTCATCCTAAACCCTCTCTTCCTATTCCGCCACCTAGAAAAAAGGGTCCATTGCTTTTAGAAACAGCAATGGGAGTTCAATTTGCAGTCTGTCAGCTTCTGTTCACATTCACGATCCCACTACAAAACCAGAAGAAAAAGTGACTGAGGATGCAGCACGTGCATTAACACTAAATTATTTTTACCAGTTTGAGAAACAAACACTTGAAGCAGCGATCAAATACATGGTTGAGAGTACTTTCCCCATTCTGCACCAAAGCAACAAAAGAGGCCTACCACCTACTCAACCTTCTCTTTTTTTGGTGGGGGTGGGGAGAGAGATGGGGTGGGGTGGTGATGGGGTGCAGTGGCAGGGGTGTGGTGAGGAGGGGAAAAGGAAGCACATTTTTTATTATTCCAAGCATAAAGAAAACCTCGTAAGAGCCAGTGAAATTTAAATTACTGTAAAATCCCATTACTGTAAACTCCAGCTCAATTAAGTGGTCAGGCACTCAGAAGTTAAATTATTTACAATACTGTATTCTGTCAGCTTTTCCTGGAAGTTGTGACTAGAAATTAAACCCATTGCTAGCAGCAGTTATTGCTCCTGGGTGTCCATTCTCATCCTCATCCTGACATGGCCTTTAAATGAACCACAATAGAAGACTGTCCCAGGGGTCTTTTGTGTAAGATCTAGGCTTAGATTCATCCATCTCAACGGCATTTGCTCCACTAACAGTTATGTCAATATGAGACAAGGGATAGTGCAAGGAGCCAAGGAAGGACTCCACTGCTGCAGCAGGCTTTCACTACATTCACAGGATTTGGGTATATTTGATATATGACCTGTATTAGCTCAAGTGATGTGGAGCCCAGGGTGGGTTTCCGCAGATCATAAACACAGGAACTTTCTAGAATGACCAGTATAATCAGCTTTGCCAACACCCCTCGAAACTGCCAGCGCAACACCTCTACCACCATGCAATACACCATACATACAGCATTGGCATTCTTCTGTGTGAATGTGAGTGAGCTGTAAACACTGAGTGAAATAAAGCACTAATTTATATTCTACAGCTCTGAATATCTGGAAACTCTCTATGAATGCTAAATGTCATAATTCTCCTATTTGTTTGCTGAGGGTTTATGCACATGTTTCTGTATCATTAGTTGTATTTACCTACACAGTTCCCTTGAGAACCAGGAGAAAAGTAGATCCTTAATTTAAAATTAAATCCTCATTATAATGAAGGACTAATTATATACAATGCTGAATGTTGAACATGATTTTGTCACTAGCATTACATATATTATGAAGGTAACAACAGAATAACCACTGTCTATATACTCAAATTTCTACTGCAGTTTTGGCTAGACAGAAAAATAAGAGGAAAGCAGCAGTTCTTAATCTTAGGAAATATCATATATGACTGTAACTCAGTGGCTGATGATATGGTTCTGTGTATTGAGTATATTATTTCAAGATGAAAATGACCACTGTAGAATAAAGACTGAAGAGTGTTTGCTTATGTCTCACAAGGCTGCTTCCAGTAAAAATTAGATAATAGCTAGGAATCTTGTAATACCTGTCTTATAATGTCTCTCACTTGTGCATACGTAAGTCACCCTGAACTAACCAAATTTGCTATCATGTATTTAAAGATGATCAATCTACTAATCAACATTTTAGTTTCATGCTCTGTGGCAAACCTTGATGATGCCACTTTTGGAAAACAAACAAACCAAAATCTTTCAGTTCCTGTAATGCAATGTGCTCATGAATGTTTCGCCTGTTTATGGTTTTCACAGCAACTTTAAGAGCAGGTTATGGCACTTACGTGTTTGTACTCTCTGTGGTGAATGAGTCCCCCGACTTCCCAGGGCCCTGTATAGACTCCATAGCTGTGGAATAGAGAACTTTCTGCCCTCCATGACGTTTTGTGTCTGCTGCACTTTGAGAACCCTCTTCCTCTTTTTCCTTCATGTTACTGTTGAGTAGGTGGATTCCCAGTAGCAGGCTGTAATCCATGATCTTAAAACTTTCAAGAACCTACCGACAAAGAAGAAATGGCTATACTGAAACAAAAGAAGAGTTCCACAGCAGCATTTTGCAAACCTAAGCAAAATCATACATTCAAGGCACAAGCTTCTCTTATTAGGAAAATGTGTGAAATTATAGTTAAAATTTTTTTTTATATTCCACAGAAGTCATAGTGCTAGTTATCTAATTAGTTCAATTATGCTCTTCTTATGAGTGGGAAAGAAAAATGCATAGCTGAAATATAACCTGATGTTATTTTGTAGGCAAGGAAGATAATTCTAGGCAGCACATATTCATTTACAGCAAATAATCAATTAACAGTTCCATCATATATTTATGAACTACAGACTTTTTAAAGTCATCTCTAATGCAGTGTTCCAGACCTTACTGATCATTTTTGGCTATGCTACTCTGTCTCCTCTCCAGCTCCTGTTTAGAGAGTGTGTTCTTGGAGAACTTTCAACTGCCAAAAAAAGCTTTTGCTACCACTCTCTCATTAACAGCTGTTGGGATATGAGTACAAAAATCATGTACTTCTCTATTAGGCTAAATATGGCCTATCTAAACTAAAAGACAAGTTTTACTTCTGGAGTATGACTTGATCAACCAGCCTTCCAGCTCTACCAACCATTTTTTTGTCTGTCAAAAGGCAAATTCCCTTACTCATGCAACTGTACTGTCATGAGTTTCTAGTCAGCTACATCAGTATGAAGTCTGGGATGCTGCCATTAAAAGGTAAAATACAGTTCAAGTTAATACCCAAACATGAACTAAAGCTGTGATCATATCTAGTGAACCAACCAAACTGTAGAGGAAAACCTCTTTGCTCGGATAAAGAGAACAGCAAAGAACAAAGCATAACACACTGTAATCTAAGTGTAGACAGGTACAGCCTCATCCTGACATCATCCTACATCCTGTCATCCTGACACAACCGGTGACTTTAGAAGATGTGGTAAGTTTGTTCTTGCACAGAGTAATCCTGCACTGTGGCAGGTTAGTTCAAACAGAAAAATAAAAAGGGGGTTTCAGTCACAACAAAAAAGAGTATTCTAAATTATCATACACAAGATCCTGAAAATCACTGTGCATTCTGTGGGAATGTTAGTGGCTAGTAACTTCCTGGTTTATGGTCATAAATTGCAAAAATTGCAATAGCAGGTACAAAAGCACTTGGTGCTAAAAGGTTCTAGAATTTTCTTTACTGCTTACTTATTGCTACCCTTTACTCAGATTTTCTCAAAAAGAAGTTAATATATAATGTATTCATGAAAAATATGTAATCAGTGAATGTTTGCCTTCAAATACTGAAAGCATTTTTTGGGTAAGATGAAAAATCACACCTTAGTAGCACAGTAAGCAACAATCTTTATGCGAAGTCAGACTATGGCACCTAGTAAGGCTTGGAAAAGGCATTGCCATTTTTATTTTGCAAACTGCTGCTGACAGCTCCACCTTCAGCCTCTTCATACTGTCTTTTGATTCAGATCACATTAGGGACATTATCATTTTACTGTGCTAATTAGATAACCTAAATCTAGGGTTGAATGCAACCTCATGGAAGGCTGTGGTATAATGCGCTGTTTGTTCTTCTACGGGGACCTCTTATGTGGTAGAATTAAACTTTCTGATTGCATCAATTCACCATGGCCACTTAAACCCATAATGTTTGTACAATATAATGGACTATTTTTTGACAATTTCTGACTTTGTCATAGGATTGCTAAAAAAAGTCATAAAAACAAGTACTTGTTTTTTTATTCCAGTTCACTCATCAGACTGAAACACCTGCACATTCCACGGAATATCTGCAGTACAGATTCTTACAAATAGCACATAGCCTATTAACTATAGCATATTAACTATAACCCTTGTCCCCCAGACACCATGTTCATGGCCCTATTCAGAAGCAGGACTGATCACTCCACAAAGTGCCTTCCAGATATTATAACATGATCTGGCCCTCTGTCTCCCTACAGGTTTGATGTCCAGTTCTGGTTACTTCCCCTTAGAAATTTGATAACCAAACCAACCCCTCCTTATGCAAATGCACCTTTTTGACCCCATCAAAGCACGTTTCACTCCCCATGCATTTCTAATGAAAATTCTGATAAGAGATAATTACCAGAATAACAAGGAAGAATATTGGAAATCAGCACTCAACAAAAACTCACTTTGTATCAAACTCTTCAGTCTGTATTAATATGGAAATTTTACTTTCATCAGTGGAATTTCCAGATGAATATATCTGAAGGGTCCTCACATACATATCTTCACTAATATTTAAAATGCCAAATTGTGAAAACTTTTAAATGTGTAAGTAACGTTCTGTACACAGAGCTGTACAAAATAATCTGTTTTACAAAGGACAATTTGCAAAATGCAGCACATCAAGATGTTTCCGGACATGCAGCATTCTACAAGAACATAAAAAGGCACAAGCCTTTTCTGTGTTGACCTTTACTTGCAGATAGCTTTGATGATTTTAGATAGAACTGCTTTTGAGGTGCAGCAACAAGTTTTTGCTACAAAGGCACCAAAATGGTAACCTAATCTAATGGAAAAAAAACCCTCACTCAAATAAATCACAGTATTACAGGGCTATATTCACAGCAAAAGGAGAAAGACCTGTAAAACACCTGATGCCATTCTATGTGAAATCACTAGAAATTGGCATTAACTCCCAGAAATACACTACTTATTTAGCTAAAGTGAGAGAAATTCTATCTGTGCTCATGTAATCACTCTGAAATGTACCTTGCTAGCAAAATGGCACTGTGAGATTTCAGCAAGAATAGTCTTAATCCTGCTGTGTGCTAACAATTGTTGTACTTGATAACAGTAAATCTTCAATTCATTAACTTGACCTTAAATTGTTCATTTCATTTGTATTTATATATATGTTATTTAACTAGTTACACAGATCTGCCAACACAATATTCTCACTTGGTCCCCAAGTACTGTTGGCAAGGCTGACTTCAGCTGTTCTGACAACTTCCAGATGGCAAACATCACTCACCCCTTTAAGCCTTAAGCACTATTTTGCTTTCATGCTACATAAAAAACCCCAGCAAAATAGCATCACAAAATGTGTCATTTAGGAGCATGAAAAAAATATCTCCATGAATCAGATTTTCTTTTTGCAGAGCCAGTCAGATGTTACAGCATTCTGTGAATCATCTTAGACATGGTTATACTTCAATATCTCAGCCAGTGATTAACAGAACAAAACAAGTAATTCTGCTATGAAATGTAGTTTTTATTTTACATGCAGCCAGTCCAAGCTGTGCACTATCTGACAGAGAAATCTGCATTCACATTACTATGCAAAACAACATACAAAATAGTCAGCTGGTCATTTTCATAAAAGTGTCAAGAAAAACGCTACTCAAAAAAGGTTTCACAGGTACTGAAAGGAATACCATGCAAGGAACCATTTACTCTCCCAACAACATTTTGGAAAAAGGACATAGGAATTGACATAACAGAAAGAAGGCTGATTTTACAAAAAATCAGTAATTACTCTTCAACATACGGAGCTATATAAAATCAACAAAATAAGGGACTGTCTCATAAAACAAGCATTTCTTAGAAACAAGCATAGAAATGTCAAAGCTTAGCAACAGATCTGTTTTAGAAAACACCTATTCCAAGAAAATGAATCATCACATCCCCACCAAAGCATGTGGAATCACTTCCCATTTCAACAGAATTACAGCATCACAGAATATGCTGTTGGAAGGGACCCACAGGGATTAAAACGTCAACCTTTAGCCTTGCACAGGACATCCCTAAGAGTCACACCATGTGCCTGAGAGTATCATTCAAATTCTTCTTGAACTCTGTCAGCCTTGGTGCTGTGACCACTTCCCTGGGAAGCCTGTGCCAGTGCCCAAACACCCTCTGGGTGAAGAACATTTCTCCGATATCCAACCTAAACCTTCCCTGACACAACTTCAGGCCATTCCCTTGGTGGGGACACCACAGAAATGAGATCAGTGCCTGCCCCTCCTCTTCCCTTCACAAGGAAATTGTAATTGAAATGAAGTCTCCCCTCAGTCTCCTCTTCTCCAGGCTGAACACATCAAGTGACCTCAGCTACCCCTCATACGGCTTCCCCTCCAGGCCCTTCACCATCTTGCTTGCCCTCCTTTGGACACTCTCTAAGAGCTTAATATTTTCCTATATTGCAGTGCCCAAAACTGCCCACAATACCCAAGGGGAGGCCACCTCAGTGCAGAGCAGAGCGGGACAATCCCCTTCCTTGACCACCTGGCGATGCTTTGCCTCATGCCCCCCAGGACATGGTTGGCCCTCCTGGCTGCCAGGGCACTGCTGACTCACGTTCAACTGGCCATCGACCAGGACCCCCAGGGCCCTTTCCATGGCACTGCTTTCCAGCATCTCATTCCCCAGACTGTACGAACATCCAGAGTTGCCCCATCCCAGGTGCAGAATCCGGCACTTCCCCTTGTTGAACTTCCTATGGTTGGTGATTGCCCAGCCCTCTGATCTGTCCAGGTCTCCCTGCAGGGCCTCCCTGCCTGTGAGGGAGTNATTTTGACCAGAAGAATCCTGTGAGAGACAGTATCTAAAGCTTCATTGAAATCCAAAAAGATTACATGAACTGACTTCCCTTGATCAGCTACATGGGCTACCTTGTCATAGAAGGAATCAGGTTTGATAAGCAGGACTTTCCTCTCATGAGGCCATGCTGGCTCTGACCAATGACTGTGTTGTCTTATAGGGGTTTTTTGTTACCACCCAGAATAATCATCTCCATAACTTTACCACACAATGAAGTGAGACTGACAGGCCTGTAGTTTCCGAGGTCCTTCTTCTTGTCCTTCTTGAAAATTATGACAACATTCACCAGCTTCCAGTCAGCTGGGACCTCTCTCTGGATTCCCAAGATCATTCAAAAATCATGGGGAGAGATTTTGCGATGGCATCAGCAAGCTTTTTAAGGATTCTGGGATCAATTCTCAAAACATATTTTTAACTAACACTGCAAAAACAAACAACCTGGTTTCTGATTTTAAAATTAAAAGTGAAGAGAAATTTTTTAATGCCACTTGATACTACAGGAGTGATAATATATAAAGATACAAGAGATCTGCAGCATTATGCCATGTCCATTTTCCTCAGAGTACCATTTCTGACAGAGCCTCTTCATCTAAGATTAGTACATTGTCCACCTCTCTGCCATACCCTGCCATCTTTCATTTCTGTCCTGTACTGCAGCTCAATACTCCATTAAGTTATGTCATAGAATCATAGAATTGATTGGGTTGGAAAAGACCTCAGAGATCATCAAGTCCAACCCTTGGTCCAGCTCAATTTACTAGATCATGGCACTCAGTGCCATGTCCAATCTCAGTTTAAAAACCTCCAGGGACGGTGAATCCCCCACCTCTCTGGGCAGGCCATTCCAATGCCTGATTACTCTCTCTGGAAAGAATTTCTTTCTAATATCCAACACAAATTTCCCCTGGCAGAGCTTAAGCCCGTGCCCCCTTGTCCTATTGCTGAGTGCCTGGGAGAAGAGACCAACCCCCACCTGGCTATAACCTCCCTTCAGGTAGTTATAGAGAGTGAGGAGGTCACCTCTAAGCCTCCTCTTCTCCAGCCCCAGCTCCCTCAGCCTCTCCCCATAGGACTTGTGTTCTAGTCCCTTCCCCAGCCTTGTTGCTCTTCTCTGGACCCGCTCCAGCACCTCAATATCTTTCCTGAACTGAGGGGCCCAGA
>VWZG01007497.1:30243-54699 GCA_013396735.1 Grallaria varia
CTTGGCCTTGTTGAACTTTATCCCACTGGAATCAGTCCATCTCTCCACCCTGTCCAGGTCCCTCTGCAGAGCCCTCCTGCCCTCCAGCAGGTCAACTCTCCCTCCCAACTTGGTGTCATCAGCAAATTTGCTGATGATGGTCTCAATGCCCTCATCTAAATCATCAATAAAGATGTTAAACAGGACTGGACCCAACACTGACCCCTGGGGGACACCACTGGTGACCGGCCACCAGCTGGATGCAGCCCCGTTCACCAGTCAATGTTACTGTTTGTAAGGATGTGCTGTAGAATGGGTCGCTGAAATTATTTGGTTAAAGAATAATTTGTGTAGGTCCTTTGAGTAGAAAAAAGACAAGAAAAACAGCACACACATACTACACACACTACTAAGGGATTTGAAAAATTCCATGAGTAAATTTGATCATACACTAACTAACGCTATCACAGTTGCTTCAGCACAAAACATATATGCACTCATGCCATAAAGCTTTTGCAGCAACTGGCTAAAACAGCAGTGATGTACGTAATACTCAGACCTCAAACTGAGGAGTTATGGCCCTGTTTTTCTTCAACTTTGAATTTGCTTGTCTTGACAGGCTTCTCTGTTAGTCACTTTTAAAATATGATTTCCTTAGAAAAGTCCAAAATATTGATAAAAATTTGATAATATAAAAAAGTAAAATGAAGACTCTCAAAAGCCATTTAATTCTCAATAATAAAATCATCTTGAAATTATTTTGTTGTTCTTAAAGACTGCATGACCACAATTTGCTTAATTGTCATTGCTTCTGTAACAGATACTTTGTGATGCAGGTATCAATATATTTGTTGTTCAAATGTTAACTTAGAAATGAAAAATGGGTAACTACATACTTTTGTTCAAAACATTCCTCATTGTCTGCAGAAATTTTTACAAATGTAGAGAGCAACCCAAGCAAACTGTGGTTCTCGCTTTTCCAACAAAAGAACCATTTCCAACCATTGCTACCAGATGTCTCAAAAAGGAAAAACAAACAAAAAAAACCCCACCCAAACCAAATAAAAGATCAAACTAAACAAAAATAATACCAGTAAAGTTCAATTTTGGAATAAACAGGCTCTATTTCTGTTTAAAATGATCAGAAGCAAAATCTCATAATACAAAAAGCTGAATTCTGTTGCTTGCTTTCTAATTCTATTTAAAAGTATTAGGAGCAATGCATTTTGTCCTTCATGACTTTAAATATTTTAAGCAGAAAGAAAAAAACTCCATGACTTGAACTCCTGATCCCAGACAAAAAATTATGTTCACCCACTTTAATCCTCCAGCTAAATATTAGCTAAATAATCCTGACAATAATTCTACAATGCATCTAATCATTCTCCTAATTTTCTAATGCAAAAACACACTGTAAAAATTAAGTGTTCTGCCAGAAAGAGAACAACACTAAGACAATCCATCAGGGAAAGTTTTAGTTTCCTCATCGTCAGTAAGACTTGCCTTAAGGAAAGAAGTGAAGAAGGAAATGGTAAAGATGATTTGGCTCTCACTTCTTAGTCATAGCTGTTTTTACAGAGAGAAGAAGAAACTTATTTTTCCACCNACTTATTTTTCCACCTTCATGAATATTGACAAGATATTCCCAGTAAGAGATCATAGAACATGCATACTATGCCTGCTCATAGGTCATTAGTACTTCGGCTGATAGCTCTAAAAATACCCTTCCTATTGATACAAAAATCTAAATACTTACTGCAAAACAAAATTCTCCAATTTTACAGTGAGTTGTCTTGTCTGTTTGTGGAAAAGATTTCTTAATGTAGTTCTAAATGTGATAGGTATCCCAGGATCCCTAAGGTTACCAGGGTAACTAAAGAGAACAAGTTTTGAGTCTATAGTCCGGTTCTTAAATAGGTTTCATCAGAAAAAATGTCATCCTGAAATAACAAATGAAAATGACTAGTGCTCTTATATACTCTGGCCCACTTTCTCCCCCACTTTTTAAAATAGCCACAGAATAAATCTTAACTTCAGTTTTTAGAATATCATAACTTTGCGATTTTTCCGCGGAGTTTTAGTCCAAATTTCAGGATAAATAAATACATTCTTAATTTGCATAATTAATTTTCTTCTCTGATATTTATATACCTGAAACAGTGTTATGTAAGGAGGGAGAAGTACTGGGAATTGACTAGTGGGTCCTGAGTGCTTCATCAGTGCATATAGGTAAAGGTCTTACAAAGTAGACATTGGCAGCAAAGTAAAGAGCATGAGGAAGAATACTGGAAATTTTTTTCCCCATCTACCCAGTTAATAAAGCTAACTGCACTTACATGTGCCTGTACTTATAGACTTTTTTTTCTTGAATTCAGCAGCAGGTGGAATGGGAAAAATACAATGAGGCTATTTTTAATAGAGTATCCCAAATTCCCATGTATAACTAACTGACATTCAAGAACATGCGGTATCTGTGCGTGCCTCACCCCCTAAGATCTACCAGTGCAGAATCCTGTGATTACCTATTGTGAAAAATAAATAACCTCTTTGTTCACTAGGGGCTAAAATGTGTAAAAATAACCTCTTTTGTAACTCTTTTGTAACCTGCTTAGCTTGTGAAACGAAAACTGCTGCGTAATAACAGATGTTTGTAAGACATTGCTATACTTAGGTCGCAGAGGGGGCGCTGGAGAAGACCATGGTTCCTTTATCATCAACCACCAGAAGGCAGATTAGGACCCCCTAGCTACTGCCGGCGCAGCCGCAGAAGGCAACAATGGCTGATGCAATCCGGAAATTGGGGACTTTAAAAAGGGGGAGACCGACACACGACCTCGCGGCAATTGGTGGGGCGGTGACCCCCCTTGTCGCCCAGCGCTGTGACTTTGCTTCTCTCTTTTCTGTATTAATAAATTGGCTATACAATTGACTTAAATAGCCCGTTGTGCTCATTTATAACACCTATTCTCCCTTACACACAGACTTTCACTTTTGCTTTAGCAAACTGCCTGATGCCAACTTTGTTTTCCATCTTGTTTTGTCTCACTTGTCCTGCTGGGAGGGGGACTGATAGAGCAGATTGGTGGGCACTTGGCATTTAGCCAAGGTCAACCCACCATGCAGTAAAAAGATGACAAGTTTCTAAGCCTTAAAAAGCAGATCAGTTACCACTCACACTAAGTGGCCATCCAAATACCATATGGGCAGAAAAAAAACAGTAGCAAGACTGGCCTTTCATGACATGAATGGAATACCTCTACTCTTTCTAAAGGCAAAATAAGGCAGGTAATCAGATCCAAACTCATTTGTTGAGCAAATTCAGTTACATGAAAGGTAACAGTGTCTGCTCCCTTTGTTTTATAACACAGAGTGAGGCATCTTTGAATACAAAAAAAAAAACCAGTTAATTTTTTTACATGCATATAAAAACCAGTTAATTTTTTTACATACATATAACCTTCAATGTGTGTATCTGTATCTACAGATACACACAGATGTATACTTTAATGTATATACAAACACTAATTATGATAATTTCCTCCTTTCTTTTAATTATTTTAAAATTTAGCTGGGCCTTTAAGAACATTAGACTAACTTTGGAGTTGTTATTCAAATATTACACACTGAAAAAAATTATATTAGTTCAACACTCAAATAACATGTCAGAAGTCTTCACTTTCAAAGGACCAGTAAAAGTCCCTTTATATGTAACAATTAAATGATTGATTTTTGGTTTTACTTTTCAGTCCAGTTCCCTCTTTTAGATCTCCTTTGATATTTTCTATATAATAGATCCCCCCAGGCTTTGACTGGGTAAGAAATCTTGGACAAGTGGGGGATGCACATAAGGGCATCCATATCCTTGGATGTGATATACTGATGCATTCTGCATTATCACACATGGTAGGAGCTCAGGAGATACTCACTGCAAAAGGCTACAGAAAGAACAATGTGTAGTGTTAGATAAATGTCTCACACTGAACATGCCAGCTGAACATTAGGTCACTCAGCTTTACAAACCAATCACCAAGCATTGCAGACTTCTCTGATAATTAAACAAAAAATTCTATTCATATGCAAAAACAATGCTTTCCATCTTGCACCACAGATGGCAGTGAATAACAAACTCTGATATTCAGGATGCCTTTTCTGTGACGAGTTCAGCCTACCCATTCTGCTTTTTTTTTATGAAACTCTGAAGATTCCCCTCAGACAAAGCCAATTTTTTCTCACCAGAACCCTGTGAATCTTGGAAAAATGAGAAACCTGGATAACTCTCTTTTCCCCCCAATTTATAGTTTCTTACCTTTGCTACAGAAAAAACCCCCTCCATTTTACAACAATTCTCTGTGTCCATTACAGGAACTGACTCCCTTCACCAAGGTCCTCTCAAAGAGCAATGGTAGGTATCCCTCTTCTGATTTGAAAATGTTATGTGAGCATTAAGGACTACCTTTCAGCTGAGGGAAAAATTACTTTGCTACAGAAATAAGACTGCTGCCACTAGGCCTGCCTTCCCATTCCTAGCTATCCTTAACTTCCAAAGAGGCCAATTTACTGTAGGGGCACTGAGGTTGAAGTGTTATTTGCAGTTTATCATATGTAACATATGCACAGGGCTAATTGTGCCTCATGAAAAAATAATTAAAATCATCAAATTAGTGGAAATAATCATCCTCATCCTCCTCCTCATCTTTACTGGACTTCATTCCTATATTAATCACTATTTGCACAGAGGGATTGGTGTAATCCTGGGCATACAGAGAAATAGGGGGACAGCCCTGGAACTTGGGGTTTTGCTAGGTAAAAACTCAATGAGTCAGCAATGTGCTCTGGTGGCCAAAATGGCCAACTGTATCCTGGGGTGCAATAAGCACAGTATGCCCAACTGGTTTAAAAGAGGTGATTGTCCCCTTACACTCAGCACTGGTGCAGCTTCACCTCAGGTACTGGGTGCAGTTCTGCGATATAAAAATATTAGAATGTGTCCAAAGGAGGACAACAAAGATAGTGAAAGGACTACAAGGCATGACTTGTGAGGAGCAGATGGAGATGCTCAGTTTGCTCAGCTTAGAGATGACTGAGTGGGGGGAATCACTACTGTCTACAACTTCATTATGAGGGGTGTCTGGTGCCTCGTGTTAGGATGCAAGGGAATGGCTTCAAGTTGCATTGGGGCAGTTCAGGCTGGATATTAGGACAAAGTTCTTCAGTGAGAGGGTGGTCAAGCCCTGGAAGAAGTTCCCCAGGGAAGTGCTCATGGCACCTGTTGATGTTCAAGAAGTATATGGACATTTCTATGACTCTATGATCTCAGATCCCAAAAGCTTAACTAAAATACAGGCTTCATCAGCACTCTGGAATCCATAGTTTTTCCTCATTGAACAGCATGGAATGTGAATGGAGGTTAAACAACATACAGAGCCATGTTCTGCTCTGTGTTTTGCTGAGGTAAATCTAGAGAAAATGTGAACACAGAAGTTTAAATAGTCAATAATTTTTACTCACTCGACAGTCCCGCTGTAGTGTTTTCATTAGTGCACTGTGTGTTTCAGAGTCAAAATACAATCCTTCATGTATATCTTGCAAAAAATCCAAGTCTTTGAACGTGGGGTTGGACTTCTCCCTCTCTTTTCTTGATGCTCTCCGTTTGTATGTGGAGCCTTTCAAGTCATATGTGAAATGCATTTTCAAGGCTCGTGGCAAAACATTGTTCATGACAACAATTCTAATATTAATGCCTCCTGACTGAACGCAGTACAGCCCATAAAATTTGGGTAGAAGAGTCCTTGGATTCTGGTTCAGATTCTAAAACAAAGAGATATTGTTAAATATGTCTGTTTTCAATAAACTTCCATGCTTAAGAAAGGGGTTTTTTTCAAAGCAATGGACATTAACAAGCATCAAGAAAATTGTGTATGACTTTTTATTCAGCATAATTTCTTTGACTAGTTGATTTTCTTGGTGGGTCTCTATTTCATAAAGCTAGCATAAACACTGCCTTTTTCCCAGCAACATACACAGGTCAAAAGTAGAGCAGTAGATACATTTATGTCAGGTTTCTCTTTCTCATATACTATCAAAAAGCAGACTAGGCCAAACATAAAAGCATCTTGAAGACTTAATTTATTTATTCTGCCCTGACAACCTTTGCATTCCACCAGGTGGAAGGAGTTTGGGTCAAACATAGTTCTCATTATCTTCAGCTGGATTCTGAAAAACAGAACCCCTATCTCCATGAGGCTTTACACACTAAGGTTTAGGGCCAAATGATCAAGTTGTTTCCACAGCAGTGTGAGGTCAGAACCACAACTGACCACCAGAACAGAAGAGTGTCAAATAATCCAAATTACACAACAGGCAACAAAATTAAGTAGGAGAGGATAACAGATATGAGAGAGAAAATCCTCCTTCTGAATACAATTACTCTCGGTCTTCAGCGTGAATAAGAAGGGAAAAAACTACTTTAAGTCTTACATGATTACTCAGTTGCAACATACAACACTTAGAAGAAAGTACTTTCACAGGAAATAATCACAGTGATTGAAGTTTCATACTTCGCAAACCATTGCATGTGTTAGCAGTGAGAACAAAGTTCCCAGAAACAACACAAAGTGGCCTTACATGTACATGCAAAAACTCAAACTTAAGCTGACTGAGACGATTATCATGATTAGAAACAACAAAAAATACCTGCCACCATTATCCTTCTTGATGTGTCAACACACATTTCTTTTTTTACACAAACAGTGAAACTATGTTGTTTTAGTGCATTAATGACATTTATAATACATATATGACAATATATATGACAAGAAACACTCCTCATTTTTAGTACAAGTGAGATGGTAATTATTCAAGTATTTACTTCAGAAAACAAAGCAAGAAAAGAAAGTCAGTGACAGGTCTAATAATATAAAGTCCCGCATACCACCTAGAAGAATCTCTGTTCATATGTATAACTGGAATTTTTAAAAAAACAATTAAAACAAAATAAAATATAGTTCTACTTACTTTTTTATCAATTGTTTTCCTTTGTGATGACTGACACACAAAACCAAATACAGTCAACTTAGCACTAGCCTTCAAAAAATGCTATTTAAAAATTCAGTTTTGAACAAATTACATGGATAAAAATATCTTTTACTGCACATTGCTTTAATACATGAGAAACAGAAATCAGAAGTAATTGGAAACAAAAGTGAAACTGACCGGTCTAGTTTCTTTGTCCACTCTGAGTGAAATGCAAAGGGTAGACAAATACAAAATGGAGAAAAAAAATTAATTAGAAATCTAGAAACCTTTTTTGTTACTAGCTTATTAGAAGAAAAGTTTGGTATCAAATCAGATGATGACATTCATCTTTATCTTGAATGCTAGAAGAATAGTTATTCTTATCTTAAATTTGTTCTTGATTTATAGCTGTTCTTTCTGTTGGGTGTGTGAGGCACAAAGGTGAAAGACAGATAAAAATATCAAAAAGATTACAAAAAATACAGATAAAAACAAAGAAAGATTACAAGACAAATGAAACTGAATCTTCAGAAGTGTGACAGGAAACAGGGGAAATACAAGTTAAATACAGTCTTCAACTACTTACCATATAATAACCTGGCAAGAGCTTCTGAAGAAACTCAGCCTCTTTGTGTTGAACTGTTTTGATGATGAACTCGTCATCGCTAGTTACAAAAAATAAGGACCCACTGGCACCTGGGTTGGATAGTTCAATTAAAGGTTCACTGCAGATTGAATACTGGAAGAGACAAAAATTGTTTTTCACTGCCAATGCATACATTACCCAAACACAAGTTTAATACAAAGAACTTCAGGTTCAAAAAGGCACAAGAAAATCATGGAATTATTCTTCGGTCTTCAGCTGTAGCAACACTACTACTGTACAGCGAGCTGGTTCACACAGTCTGGCTGAGGTTTGAAGGCCAGCTGTAACAGTCGCTCTGCCCAGGACACGCTGCACAACCATGGAAAAGCAGATGGCAGCTGAGCATATGGTCCCTCTTCATGTCCAACTGCACCAGGTGAACATCCCCTCAAGGTGAAGCGAGTGATTGAGGTGGAAGAAGTCAATCCCCACACTGACAGCATAGCAAATTCTTCAGTCAGAAAACCTAAGAAGACATTGCACTGCAACTGTTTGCTTTTCACAGCCATTTACGAAGGAAACAGGTACATAAACATGTTAGACAAACACACATAGAGTAGAGGTTTCTCACTGTAAATAAATAGGCAAATCTTCTGTGAAATTAGGACTGAAACCATTAGACTAGTAATCTTGGTATAGCTGCTAATGTAGTTTAGACTAATAATCTTGGTATACCTACTAATGTAGTTTTCTGATTGAAAACTGCTTGAAATAGAAAAACCTTAATACCAGTAAGCAAGAAAAATGGGGATTTGGAGGAACATTACTTTGGATATTTAGAAAGGCTTTCTCTTCCATGGGACACATTCAAAATTACAATCATATTAAGGAGGAAAAAGATATTAATTCAAACTTCATTCAAACTAAACGGAGAGGAGACATTACGCTCAAAACCACAGAAAAATCTGTTTATATTAAACTCAAAAAGACATTTAAAGCAATTGAACTTTCATTCACACGTATTTTGTTTTGTTGTATATCATCAGTTTTACACAGTTGGAGATTTACTGCACAGTCCAATATTTTAGGCCTTCAGCCTTTGCAAGAAACAAGATAACACAGTAAATGAATTGTGATTAGTGTTAGCATCAGGGAATTATTCTTAGCAGTGCAGTTCTTTCTGGTCTTCTCAGAGCAAGGGGAATACCCATTACAGTAACAAATACCTAGCTGATTAGGACATTGCTTGAGATGAATTGAGCAATTCCACAAGAAAAAAGAAGTTTTGTTTGTTAAAAAACAGCTTTCATTAAATCCAGTCTGGAGTCTTGCTGTTGATTTCAGTGGCTGGTGATAGCAAAGAAGAAATACAAGAAAATCTAATCAACGTGTTCCTTTGTGAGCACTTGAACTACAGAAGCATGCTTCCTGTGGACTCAAACCACTGCCTTAATGCATCCTGTTATCCTGGCTATAGCTGAAGCTTTTCCCATGCTTGCAATTTTTAAGAGACTTTTGTATGACATTAGAATGTTTTCTGTTCTTCTCCCTACTTCTGCAGTCCACTCAGTTTCAATTAATACAGACGACCTTTCCTGTTAACCCTATGCTTGTGATTTTCCACAGTTAGAACAGCCATATGAGTCTGTAACACTACAAATCTTTAGAGCAAATCAGCAGTTGTACTACAAGTCTTGAATTTTTTTTTGCCAAAATATATAAAGCTTCATGAGTAACTGTCATTGCAGTAAGCATTTGAAACCAATTATCCTAAACATTTAAAGCTCAATAAAACAGTATAACATAAGCACAAATTATTAACCTACACTCTGTGTTGTTCATTCTACAGTTGTGCTTATTCCTGTAAAACAGAAATCTACCCATCAAGTGCTGCTATACAGAGAACCCAGCTAGTTTTGGCTGGACACTATGAAAGCCACATCAAAAGTGAAAAGTAAGAAAAACCCCAAGACCCTGACAACTGAGTATTTCATGATCAAGAGGTTTTGCTGCAAAGTACTAGTACTCCAAGAGGTTTCCAGTCACAATTTAATTCTACCAGCTGTTCAAATGTACTTACCCTTCTTACCTAGTCTGATTCCTGAAGTACATTACCACTTAACCTCCATGGAAAAGGTGAAATTGTAAATCTTTGGGCTTTGTCACTTCAAATTAATAGTGTAAACTCACACACACTTGCTGTAATTTCGCCTCTTCTTACTTTACTGCCCTTGCGCTTCAGCCACAGTTGGACCATCACTTACCACATTTGTGTCTTTTGCAGTGCAACCTAGTGTCACAAATTGCTTCTCCATAACAAGCAGCCTTTCTATTATATTTAACTTTTGCTACTGCAAACACTTCCTTAGATGGAAAAGTTGCAGGTGATAACAGCTTTGCTTTAGAAAGCACAGTCTTTTTAGCTGCTGGCAACACAGCCTGTATCCTTCTTCTTTTGCCAAGTCCATGAAAAGAGATAAACAACATAATGACACCCGTCACACAAGGCATCCCTGTCTCTAAACTGCAGAGGCATAGATTTGATGGATGGACAACCCAGTGCATAAGGAATTGGTTGCACTCAAAGAGTTGTGGTCAATGGCTTGTTGTCCAAGTGGTGACCAGTGACAAGTGGCATTCCTCAGGGGTTGGTTTTGGGACTGGTGCTTTTTAATGTCTTTGTTGGTGACATGAACAGTGGGATCAGTTTACCCTTGGCAAGTTTGCTCACAACACCAAGCTGAGTGTTGTGCTGATACACTGGAGACTGAGATCAGCAGGTTGATCTCAGAGGTTGAGATGCCCCTCTACTCTGAACTTGTGAGAACCCGCCTGGAGCAGTTTTAGAGTAGATACAAAGAAGAAATTACTCACTGTGAGGGTGGTGAGCACTGGTACATGTAACCTAGAGTAGCTGTGGATGTCCCATCACTGGAAGTATTCAAGACTAGGCTGGATGGAACTTTGATCCACCTGGTCTAGTGGAAGGTACCCTTGCCCATGGCAGGGGGACTGGAACTAGATGATCTTGGAGTACCTTCTAAGCCAAACCATTCTATGACCGTATGATTTATAAAACTCCAAAATGGCTGTATTTCCTTGGTACTACCATTTATAATCCAAAAGAATTTTCTGGTTTTGTATAAAACTATAGTCATGAGGACTAGTAATACAAAATGCATACACAGCACTAAAGAATTAAAATAAGACACCCACATTCAACGTAAATAAAAGCAAACCAGCTAAGTTTTGCTTTTAGACTTACTATCTACAAAGAAAAAAAACCCCACATTATAACACACTTGAACACAGAGAAGTAATATATGTAATAGTATTGTAAGTAAAGTTTCTACATCCTTTAATCAATTTTTTTTTATTCATCCAAGCCCTTTCAAATTAGTTTGGTTTTAGAGAAGCAGTTATCAACAATGGAACAAAAATACTTAAAAATTCATTTAAAAAAAAAAGAAGGGTAAAACTCTGACATATAATATTGTTAATTTGAACTATGACTCTGATTTTTTGGGTGGCTCATCATGAGATGAATTGGACATGGTGTTGCCTAAGGCATCAATGGGGCAAACATCTAGAAAACAATTCAGCTCTTTGTTTTCATACTACCCTTTCACATGCAGAACTACAAGAGAAGTGAAATAGTAGATACTTTTCTTGGCAGTGTACAAAGTGGTTCCGCCAAGTAAAGCCTGCTTTTACAAAGGCAGTAAATGCAGAATTTTTTTCTCATGTAAACCACTGGATACTGTGAAAGTCTTCAAGTTATAAAATAGAGAGAAAAAAGGAGATACCCTAAAATGCATTATTTTTAGTCTGCCATCCACATTTCTCAAGGAACACATGCAGACATATCTTTTGTAATGAAGTGAATACGTAGCACAAATAAGACAAGAGTACTTTATTAGAACTGAACTGACAGAAATCTCACAAATGCTGATTATAACCTCTCTAGAAAAAGTTGTCTGAATCATATGGAAGTTAATCCAGTCAGTTAATAAAGAAGGGCTTTTTATATGAATTGTCTCAAAGACAAAGAATTTTTGTAAAACACTACAAATATTCACTATTTTTAAGCCCTTCCACACACAAAATTTACTACTCATTTAGGCACCTTTGAACCATCCTCCTTTGTCACCACTAAGTTAGCATACTTACAATAATTTGTAACTCAAAGGAAAACTGCAAACTCTTACCAAATAATCATCAGGCTTGATACCAAAAAGTTCTCTGAAATAGCGGAAGGCAAGAGGAGCATACGTCTTAAATCTGAAGTCAGGGTAATGATGAGCAGGGGTGAGGTTGCTCCCTTCACTGAAAACAAAAACAAAAATAAACCAAACCAAATTAATGAGCAATTTTTAGCATCTAGTTTTACTGGAAAACTGTCTAAATCAACCGTTTGCCTTCTGAGAAGAGTCATATATGCAGATAAACCTCCCTATCACAATTAATCACTGTAATAGAAGTGTCTGTGAGAGTCAGACTACCAGCAAATTCCTTTTTCTCACCTTAAAGGAAATTACTATTTTTACCATACAGATGCATTTGCATAAAGATCATGCTAAAACTACATCTACAACTTCTGATACCTCTCCAAGGCAAGCCGGTCTAATAACTTACTGATGCAGGAAGGATTTCCTGTGCCTCATGTAAGCTCTTGCAAAGAATCTGGAAGTCAGTGCAACAAAACAAGCTTGGTGACCTGAATTGCTTTGCAATGAGTCAGACAGATAGTAAAGAAGAAGACTAAGAACCAACACTGAGGGTAGAACTGCGCAGACAGAGCAGTGGGAAGGAAGCAGGATTATGTACATTTTTTGATGCCATCAAACATCAACTGTCTCAGCCTTATTTATGAAATGGTGTCCTCACCATCAGACTTTTCTCTTTCGTTCTTGCTAACACAGTCCAGATTGGGAAGCAACTCTGCTTTTGTTGACTACAGTGTGGTTTTCTGGTTTTCTGTCTGTCATGTCATGCTTTTTTACCCCACCTTAATCTAAACTAGCACATGTGCCAGTTTACATGCACAGTTAATTAAATATGAACACAGGGTACAGAACCTTTGGGGGAATTATGAAAAATAATACGTAGTTACATGCAAGATCAGATTCAAACTAGAGGAGGCATAAAGGGTGGCTGGCCTGGAAGACAGTCTGTCTTAAAGGGAAAAAACCCCACAATACATTTGTAGCCTCACATAGAATCACACAGAAGCAATTAGGCTGGAAAAGACCTTTGAGTTCATCGAGTCCAACTTATGACTGAACACCACAATGTCAATTAGACCATGGCACTCAGTGCCACGTCCAGTTTTTCCTTAAAAAATTTGAGTGACGATGACTTCACCACCTCCCTGACCAGTCTATTCCGATATCTGATCACTCTTCCTGTGAAGAATTTCTTCCTAACATTCAATGAAACCTTCCCAGGCACAGCTTGAGACTGTCCTCTTTTCCTATCACTGGTTGCCTGGGAGAAGAGGTCAACCCCCACCTGGCTACAACCTCCTTTTAGGGAGTCATAGAGAGTGATGAGGCCACCCCCGAGCCTCATTTTCTCCAGACTAAACAGCCCCAGCTCTCTCAGTTGTCATGGGACTTGTGCTTCAGACCCTTCGCGGGCTTTGCTGCCCTTCTCTGGACCTGCTCCAGCTCCTCAATGTCCTTCCTGAACTGAGTGGCCCAGAACTGGGCACAGCCCTCGAGCTGTGGCCTCACCAGCACTGAGTACAGGGGAAGGATCACTGCCCTCGTCCTGCTGGTCACACTGTTCCTGACGCAGGCCAGGATGCCATTGCCTGCTTGGCCACCGGGGCACACTGCTGGCCCGTGTTCAGCGACTGTTGGTGGGCAGCCCCAGGTCCATTTCTGCTGGGCCATTTTCCAGCCACTCAGTCCCAAGCCTGTAATACTGCATGGGATGTTTGTGGCCACAGTGTAAGACCTGGCACTTGGTCTTGTTGATACTCATACCACTGGTCTTAGCCCATCTCTCCAGACTGTCCAGGTCCCTCTGCAGAGCCCTCCTGCCTTCCGGCAGGTCAACACTCCCCCCAGCTTGGTGTCATCTGCAAATTTTCTAACGGTGGAATTGATCCCCTTGTCCAGATAATCAAGATATTAAACAAGACTGGGCCCAACATCGATCCCTGAGGGACACTACTGGTAACTGGCTGCCAGCTGGATGCAGCAGCATTCCCCACCATTCTCTGGGCCCAGCCATCCAGCCAGCTCTTAACCCAACAAAGAGTGGCCCTGTCCAAGCCATGAGCTGCCAGCTTTTCCAGGAGAATGTTGTGGGGGACAGTGTCAAAGGCTTTGCTGAAGTTCTGGTGGACTACATCCACAGCCTTCCCCTCATCTACTTGGTGGGTCACCTGGTCATAAAAGGAGATCAGATTGGTCATGCAGGACCAGCCTTTCTCAAACCCATGCTGACTGGGTCTGATCCCTCAGTTATCCTGCATGTACTGTGTGATCACATGCAAGATGATCTGCTCCATAACCTTGCAGGGCACTGAGGTCAGGTTGACAGACCTGTAATTCCCAGGATCCTTCTTCTGACCTTTCTTGTGGATGAGTGTCCCACTGGCAAACCTCCAATCATCTGGGACCTCTCCAGGTAGCCAGAACCGATAACAGATGATGAAGAGCTGCATGGAAAGCTCTTCTGTCAGCTCCCTCAGCACCCCTGATCCCATCCAGTCCCATAGAATTGTGAGGATCTAAGTGGCTCAGCAGGTCACTAATTATTTCCTTCTGGATTACAGGGGGTCTGTTCCACTTCCTGTCCCCCGTCTCCCACTACAGGGGGCTGATTGCCCTGCAGATAATGGATCCTTCTGTTGAAGACTGAGGCAAAGAAGCCTTTTCCTTGTCTTCAGTGACTATATTCCCTCCCACATCCAATAAAGCATGGAGGTTTTCCTTGCCCCTCCTTTTGTTATTCGTGTGTTTATTAAAAAACACTTGTTATTATCCTTTATAGAAGTGGCCACATTAATTAAACTTTTGCCTATCTAAATTTCTTTCTACACAACCTTAAACACTTCCTGAGTTGCCTGTCACTTTTTCCAAAGATTATACACCCTCTTTTTTTCCCCCTGAGTTCTTGAGGAAAATCTCTGCTCAACCAGGCCAGTCTTCTTCCCTGCCAGCTCATCTCTCAGCACATAGGGACAGCTTGCTACTGCACTTTCAAGATTTCTTTCTTAAAAACTGTCCAGCCTTCCTGGCCCACTTTGTTCTTAAGGGTTTCTTACCAAGGGACTCTGCGAACCAGTGTCTTGAACAGGTTGAAGTCCACCCTCTGGAAGTCCAAGTTAAGGCTTTGTGGACCCCCTTCCTGACTTTGCCCAGTACTGAGAACTCTGTCATTTCATTGTTGCTGTGCCCACGACGGCTCCAGCCACCACACGTCCCACCAGCCCTTCTCTATCTGTAAGCAACAGGTCTAGTGGGACACCACCCCTGCCAGGCTCACTTACCAGCTGTGTTATCTTCCACACACTCCATGAACCTCCCAGACTGCCTCCTCTCCACTGTGTTGGGTTCCCAGCGAACCTCTGCCCGGTTAACATCTCCCACAAGAACAAGAGCTGATGATCATGAAACATCAGCCAGCCACTTGAAAAATAATTCATCCACCTCTTCATCCTGGTTGGGTGGTCTACAGCAGACTCCCACCAGGATTTCTGACTTGTTGGCCTTCCCCCTTATTCTTACCCACAGGCACTCAATCTTATTATCACTATCCTTGAGGTCTATACAGTCAAAAGGCTCCCTAACACAGAGAACCACCACCATCATCTCTCCTTCTTCCCCTGTCTCTTCTGAACAGCTTGGAGCCAACCATTGCAGCACTCCAGTCATGCAAGTCATCCCACCACTTTTTCCTTATAACAACTATGTCATAGCTTTCCTGCTGCACAGTGGCTTCCAGCTTCTACTGTTTGTTACCCATACTCCTTAACTCTTTTCCTTGTTTTATATTTACTATCCCACTGTAGACTTAGGCTGCAGTTGTAAAAGTCTTGAGACGAATAGTACATGTAAGCTTAAAGAGAAAAGTCAGCAGCAAAATGCTGCCAGGAAAAAAAAAAAACTAACAAAAAAACCAAAAAAAGCCAAATGANAATAAAAAAAAAACCAAAAAAAGCCAAATGAAACTAAACCCAAACCAAATTTAAAAAAAAAAAAAAAAAACACCAAAAAAACAAAAGAGAAACACGAACCACAACAAAGAAAAACACCAAAAAAACCCCAAAAAACTAACCAAAACCCACAACACAAAAAACCCCACAAACCCACACAAAAATCCCCACAAACCCCCACAAAATCCCAAACCAGCCTGTGGATTAATTTATGATGGAAACTAAGAGAAAAGTTTTTAGCAGAAGAGTGAAGTCCTACACTATGATTTCAACTCAACATCACCTTTAAGACAAAGTTTGGTCAGTCTACAAATGATTTGATAAATACATAAATGCAAAATCCAAGGCTTGACACAGCAGCTGAAGTCAGCTTTGCCATCACTTCTTTACTCGTTTATCCTACCTAAACTAATCAGAAGTACATGTACCTTTATGCTTGGCAATAAGAGTATCCAAAGTACACTAAAAAGAAAAAAAAAGCTACAAATTCACACAGATATGAAAAGCAATAAATTTTAAGCAACATTCCTGAGAAAGACTAAATTAAATATCATGAAAGAATTTAAGAGCTTTCATCCTGTACAATTAATACTTGTCATATGAACTTGCCACCTTTCATTAAAAACAATTTGATGACAGAAGCCTATCCAACCTAACCAGCTGTCCCTGCATGCGTACTCTCACAATCCCACAAAACTAAACTGTTGCTAAAGTGACAGCAGATGAACAAGCTTTCTCAGGCTCCAGAAATGTATAGGCTTATAGGCTTTAGACTCTTGACCAGGAGACAAAAGGAGGGGAAAAAAACCCCAACGAGATTTCTCCCTGGAATTCACACAGAAAGAGATGGTTGTGGATGATCAATGATACATACAAGGACACTAGAATGTTGCTCCTTCTTGCAGTCATAAACCAGTTAACAGTGAAGGCTGCCTAGTCCTAATGAACTCCTCAGATCACTTATATTTTATCACAACGCCAAGGTATTAAAATCAAATCCTCTTGTGTTTTATTGTTCCATTATAGAGGGGGGAAAAAAAAAAAAGGCAAATCAGTAGGATGCTAAGCTAAAGATAGTAACTTTTCCTTACAGTTAAGATTGACTAATGCTTTCTCTTACAAGGTCATTTAGCTGCTCAGAACACTGCCAGACTTGTCTGACAAAGTTTTATATAGCTGGTTGCAACTCATTGAATTCAGACAGAACCAGAACAGAGTGTTGTCTACTAAAGCATCACATAATTGTCAGGCAATATTAATCACCTAAACGTAACTGAAAAGTCATACCTTTCTATACTAAATACCTTTATAAATCTGCTTCCTACAGCCATAACTCAGAAGCTTCTCCTGTGAAAGCACATCAGCAAATAAGATTACATGTCCTTAGTATATCAGAACATACTGTTACTGGAATTTCATCAAGCTAAAATGAAGACAGGAGGTTTGTTTTGGCAATAGCAAGGGTCTAAGCCATTTCATACATACATATAGAGTAAAATGACCAATGCTGGGTCTGGGTCTGCAAGTAGAGTAATTCATAGCAAGTGGAGACATTGCAAAACAGACCAATTATTTTGGAACAGATGTGATATAGAGGACAATTCCATCTATTCAGAGCACATAAGCTTCCTTTATTACAGATAGGACAAACAACTTCACTATGTAGACAAGTTTCCTGATTTTTGTAAAATCATCTCAAAAATACACCTTTTTTTTGGTTTTGTTTTTAAGGTCTGCAGAGTATTTTATCATTCCCTTGTTTTTGTAAAACATACTAAATAGTTTCGATATCATTGCCTAACAGAATAATTTGCATGATCCCACCAGTAAGTTCTTCTGTAATTCAAGAAGTCAGCTTGACACAAATTTAGGATTTCTTCGTTGGTCCTCTATAAAAAAGTTTCTAAGGTTTTTTTGCCACCACCCTCCTTTCCAATAATTTCCTACAGTAATGGAAAAATTTAAATTCCTTATGAATTTTAAGTTCATATGACAAGTATGAATTGAGTATGGCCCTACATCCCTACCCTATTTAGAAATTATTCACATTCAACTCTATTAGCTCTTGAAATAATGTATCCCATGCTTTCTACCCACGTTTTCTTGATGCATTTTACAGTTTCATTCTGGTGGAAGTAAAGTATATGTGTAAAGTACTATGTATAAAAAATTTTAATCAGTCTAGGGCTTTTATGGAGACGATAATGTCTTTGATGTTGAACAAGAAAAATATCCATGATCTGTTGACAAGAAAACATAAATCTTCAAAATAGTGTTTTGGACACAAACAGAAATGTACTTTATTTAAAAAAGAAAAAGGAGGTCACTGTAAATTTTCCACTCAGATAACTTAGGGCACAGGTCTACTGGAAAAACAAGGAAAAGGCAAAATAAAGACTTGTAATATGAACTCTGATTCTGGCAATCTTGGGGAATTCAAGTCTCTCTCTATGAACTATGACAAACAGTACAGGCTTTCGAAAGATTAGGAAGCAACTGTAGCTTATGGTGTATTTTAACAACCTTAGCTGTAAGATTACACAAAGGAAAAAGATGGGTAGGCAGACTGAAAAAGAGAGAATAACCTTAAAATGCAAGTTTGCTTTAACA
Source organism: Grallaria varia (assembly GCA_013396735.1). Taxonomy (NCBI): domain Eukaryota; kingdom Metazoa; phylum Chordata; class Aves; order Passeriformes; family Formicariidae; genus Grallaria; species Grallaria varia. The sequence continues at coordinate 48,603 of VWZG01007497.1, forward strand.
CTTAAATTGTAATTTTTTTTGTTTTTAAATTGACACCTAGAAATGGCAATATGCTCATCATCTTAACCTGTCTCTTCATAAATGTTGAGAGTGGATTTAAAGAATAGATGGTACCATATCAAACTAAAACCTAATTAAAACTAATTACCTTTTTAGTGCCTAACCCTATGGCTTGCAAACGCTCACTAAACAAGACACCCAGATACGTTTCTTGGCAGCTTTTCTTTGCTGTGGCCTCACCCTGGTAGGATGTACTAAGAAGATACCACACATATCTGAAGGGGCAGAGAAAGCCATCTGCATCTCTTGGCAGCAAGCCTTCATCACAGAGCAATGTCAATAGTCTCTGACAGAGCTTTTAACAAAAGAATTAGTCATGTTGTAGTTGTGAGCCCATGTGTGTATTGTAAAAACAGTGAAGAAGAGGAATACCTCAGTTCTTTCAATCAAAGCAACTCTTTTTTAGATGTTAAAATCAAAATAAAATATCTAAAATTAAATGCTCTCAACACTGAAAACTGAGTATCTAATTTCAGGTTCGCTATTCTTGGATGCAGCTGCTCTTTTATAATTCATCAAAATGTGTTTCAACTCTACAAACTGTATCAAATAGATACATGCTGACAGGTCAAATAGCACTTTGATGTATTTATTTCCTATATATAATTTCAGGAAAGCAATCATTTCCCACATGATGGAAATTAGGTATTATAGCTATCTATAAAAAGACGTGTGAGTGTGTTTTTCTTCATACTGTGGGATAAAGTCCAGTGGTAATATTCTTGTTTTTCACTGTATGTTTTCCTGTACTTTCAGTTACCATATGCTGTCTTGAGCAGTTCCGTGCAAGGCAGCTTTGAAATACAACTGTGAATAGTAAATATCTACAAAACAAGCCAATCATATCTATGTAACAGCTGAATACAGAAGCATTTACTTACAATGATGAAGATATGACTCTTTCACAAGCAACTGGAAATGTCTTTAAAATACGGCATCTCAGATTATTTAAAAGTAGTTAAAGTATGTCTACATGGCCACACAAGTATCCCGGTTATCAGAGGTTTAACAATAACTTGACAGTAACAGATGTAGCTGAATCCAATTCATAACAAACACATTTTTACTTCTGTTGCCACAGTATCCCCATTTCTAATATTTGTTTTGCAAACAGAAACTGCATCCTCATCTCTGTGCTATCACTCAATTCACAAACCATAAAAAGCGTGTCAGAACTTGGGTCGTTCTGTGCATCTCTGCAACTAAAGTGCCAAAGAAGAGCAGCAGCACTTTATCAAAATATTCAGGCCAATTTCTTATCTGTCTTGAGAGACTGCCCAACTGGAAACATATCACAACAATCAATGGTTAGTGTGAACATTTGAATATTAGCAACACCGACCATGTAGAGCATTCTATTGCGAGGAAAACTTACGGACACCACGAACTGACCAATATGATCAAGGTAATGCCGTTTATTGTTGTGAAAACACCCCTTAAATAACCCAGATAGCTTACACACTGCAAACCACCCTGTGACTGGTTAATACAAATAACACACAACTCTATTGGTGTAAAATAAAGTCCTTGTGACTTCTCTCTGTGCCGTTGTTTTTCAGTTCTTCTGCTGCAGTTTCTGGTAGTTTACATTCCTCTTCACTGTTGATCTCCACAGAGGCTTCTTACAAGCAGTTTCTCAGTGCAGTCTTAAAGGCCTTGCAGCATAACTGTATCTAAAATTGCAGGGTCGCTCACATGCCCATTTTCTACAAGAAATTTCCCAACAAGCATTCTGTACTACAAAAACACTACTTAGCCCATCAGCTAATCTACATGTTTGGTACAAAGATATTTCCAAGCATAAGAGTCAGTTTTCCTTATTTTTCTCCATCAGTGCTCAAAAACATAGTAGAAAGCAGTACACTTCAGTTTTAGATGTAGGGTAAAACCCAGACTGGCCAAACATGTTAAAAGTTTTACTTTCTAAGAAATTTGACTATTTATTTGGGCATTTATTTGGGTATTTTCAAACACTATCATAATACAATGTTAAGCTTTTGACATTAAAGAGCAGAAAGTACTGAATAATATTTGATTACCACCACAAGAAAGCAATTTGTAAATGAACCAGTTTGATATACAGATGACTGTAGCTGCAGAGTGCATATAGGTCAACAGCATCTAACACACTTACTAGTTCAATTAGAAACCATAGCAACTGTTCTCAATATGCAGGGTCTATACCCTGAAAATAAAGCATGTTAGCAAGGGAAGCACACAGGACTGATTAACAAATTGTTGCAAAAAGGTCAAACTCACAGCTGTGCTTAGAAGAAGCCTCCATCTAAGAAAACAAAATGCAGGCTGAAACATGCTGCCTTGCTCCAAATGTTCTGCATTTCTGAAGATGCCAAAAATGACTAGTTAAAATTAGCTGACAGAGCAACTTCTGTTTGGCTTGTCAAGCATCACCATAGAAAATGCACCAGCTGACTGGAAGCTGGCAAATGTTGTCCTGATTTTTAAGAAGGGTAAAAAGGAGAACCCCTTGCAGGGTTAGAAGTTGGACTTGATGATCCTTGTGGGTCCATTCCAACCCAGCATATTCTGTGATTCTGGTGGAAGAACTTAACAAGCTGCCAGCTTACAGGCAGCTGCACATCTCTGTGGTCCAGTGGCCAGCTTGAGCTACTACTGCCTGTCAGAGCTAGGCTTGTAGATGAACAACAACCCTTTCTAATCATGGCCATGTTATTGGGAGCCAGTGCCACAGCTGATTCAAACAGCTGAAAAATATTGCTGAAGAAACACGGAACAAATAACTGAGTTGGAGGCAAAAGGTGCCACAGGGAACAGGCTCCAGCCCAGGAAGACAGGGGCACAAATATGCCCCACACAGCTGAGCCACAGGACAGAGCACAGAGAGCACATGAAGGATGCACATCCTTCCCACTGAACCCTCCAGACACTGCTGCAGTGGCACCATCACCAGCTAAGCACCTCCACTGCTGGATTTCCAAAGCCGAGTTGAAAAGCCAGGAGAGAGGTTACTTGGAGTGGGTTCCACTATGGTTTCACCTGATTTAGGGAGCAGGGTGGAGACTTCAGACACTACCTTCAGAATCAACTGGGTCAGTGCAGGGTGCATTTTGTTTCTCGGTCCTAGGAGCACATTTGCATAGTACCATTTATACTCTATCCAGATGGTGGTTTTCAAAGAACTCCATTATATCAGCTTCCAATAATACATCATTTTCAAAAGCAACATATTATATAAACACCTGGGGAGCTTGAAGAGAAAGGGAGGAAAGAAAGGCCACAGTGTGAAGCACAAAGTGACAAAGGTACTTTTCCACCCCCTACAGCACTACTGTGTGCAAACGAAAGCAAGCACCTTTGCAATTCAAATCCACCCACTGTACAGAGACACCTGTACTTCACTCAAAGTCACTTCCAGAAATAAACACGTAAATGAATCTGCGCTAAACTCTGACCAGCTTAGCACAGCTACAACGTAACTGTGGACCAGGAGCAACCTGCAATCCATGGAATTACATCTGATCTACATCAGTAGCTCCCACAATATGCACAGCAGTTATGTTCAAATCTGACCTGACTGCTTTTGCCCCTGGCATTTTTCTCACTACTTCATGAATTCTGAGCGCTACTGGAAATGTTTTGCTCTGTCTGCTGTAGCAGAGGTATGGTCAGTGCTGATAATTATTTCAGGGTCTGAGAGGTATGGAGAGACTGTCTTTTACAACTGATTAAATTCATGAGCAACTGTTGACTGTTTTTCCCCAGTAACACTATTTTGCCTGCTGACACACAGGCTGGTGTTTCAATGCATTTCTACTAGCTTAGGTCTGTTTTGTCACTGCCACCATAGTAATGTTCCTGTTTCTGTCAAAGAAGCAGGTGTGCCTATGACTCCGTAAAACAGATGTTCTCTCAGCTTGCTGCCAGACATGGATGAAGCAGGGAAAGCATTGGAGGAAGATGGGGGAAAACATCTTGTGAAGAATTTGCCATGAATTTGCAATAAGGAAGGGGAAGTTCAGATAATAGCCTGCTTGGAGTTGCAGAATTAATTATTTGTACCCAAAGCAAGTGGAAAAATACTGCTCCTTGCTTGGTAAGCACCTGTTTTCAGCACCACACTTGCTGCACTCTTAGGTTCCCCTTCAGCTGCAAACCTCTATAAAAAGTTTACCCAATCCCAGCTTGCTCCAGGGTGCTTCCAGGTAGAGGTCAGCTCCCTCGACCTGCTGGTGTAATTAATTTCAGCTAATTGCTTTCAAACCAGACCAATCCAAAGTGGACAAAACCAAAAGGCATTAATGACTTTCAACAACACTGCCATCACATGTCGGTACTGCACTAGGAAAAAGCGAAGAGCACCTGAGGTGCAGCTTGGGAACATAGCCCTAATGGTAAAAAGCTAAGGCTGAATGTTCTTTACCTCTGACTAGGGTAAGGAAGATACCTATAGATATGACTCACGACTAATCCACATAATGCCATCAAGAAATACTCAACATCCCAATACTCTCAACCAGCAAGAAAGAGTCCTGTATTATCTGCAATCCTAAATTAGTACAATTTATGCGCAGTAATAGCACTTTTTGTTGAAAATATTTTAGATAAATAAAAGTGCTTGTTACATTGAGACATAGCAAGGATCTGAAATCTGACATTTCTATTCATCGGCATAAGAAATCAAATGTGATGGTTTGAAGAGACTGCTAGGGATAGCCAATTTTTACTTCCACACACAAGTTGTCAATAAGTACTCTTTACAGACAGGTTCTTTGTCACATTCAGGATGACTCATTATATTATATACTACTATTTAGTATATAGCTACACAAAAAAACCCCCAAAACAAACAACAAACAAAACCCAACAAACTAAAAAACCAAAGCAAGGCTGCTCTGTCCATTACTTTCCTTTATCTGACTTTCCTTGTATGATTCATCTATTTATTGATTGATAGGAAACTGTCCAGAAAGGTACTTCTAAAGCTTTTCCAATCAGCCTACTCCCTCTGTCTTTGTTTTCATTTTAAGCCAGAAGGGATGTCTCCCAGCTCTTCCCTAAAGCCAGCATAAAGCAGGGAAGTCTCATTTCAGTATGTCCATGCATGTGAGTATCACAGGAAAGAAGATACATGCAATGGCATGGACTATGAACCATTTTATTTTACTTGTTCCTTTAAAACTATATTTAAAAAGATTGAGAAAAAATTATTTTCTAACTCTATAAGAAAACAGTTTTCATATATAGGTTTCATTTAATTTCCATGAGTAAGCAAACTACAGAAGCCTCCGTCAGTGTAACAGGCAGACATTTTTCTTACCAATAAAAACCTTGTTACATGATATGAAAATTTCTCACCTGTAATATGGATTATTTTAAACAAAATTTTGTGGCAACAGTGTATGAAAACACATGAATGTAGTTAACTTCTCTATATTCACCTAATCTACAAGAAAAAGGCTACAAAACTGTGCACAAACCTCACTGTTAACACCAGAAAAAGGATATGAATACCCTCAATTACTAGGAACTAAAGAATGTAACGTAAAACTTTTATTTCACATAAAAAATAAATTTTCTTTTCCTTAAGGATATGTCAGTTCAAAGACAAAGATGAGTCAAATCAAGCAAATGTACATGAGGAAAGATCAAAATTTAAAGTGCCTGCAATTATTTTGTATGTTGTTAATTTAACCTTGCTTAGTGACACTGGTAATTATTAAGAATTGTAAACTATTAGGAACAGCATATGACATAGCATTCAAACTGCACATGAACAAAACTTTTAAAAGCTCATGGAAATTATTCCCACATTCAGGGAATATTGCATACGTTGCATGTCCTTACTGAAATGAAGGTATTCAGCACTTCTAAACACTCAGACCACACTGAACAGAGCAAGTCATCCTGGTTTCGAGATACGTTTTTGCTAAACCTTCTTCATCCCTTCCTCGTATATGTAACTTGGTAAATTTACATGGCAATGTACTTCAGCTTCTGAACACCAATAATCAGTATGACCTTGATTTCTCTGATTGGCATAATTCCTTTGTTATAA